>JBCNJP010000017.1:26407843-26457494 GCA_039602395.1 Deinandra increscens subsp. villosa | reverse complement strand
TCTGGGTCTGGTTAGCAATAAGCTCTCTGATCTCCTTAAAACCAGCCCCGTCATCTCCTCCACCATAGTTATTCCTCGGTGGAAAACCAGGTGGTTTACCTCCCTCTCGCCATCCTGAATTTTGGCCACTCCTCCACCCAGACTGGAAAGAATTACCGAACTGGTTTCCGTTTCCAATGTAGTCCACTTGCTCAGCGGGAGCAAGCGGGCAGTCTCGAGTGTCATGAGTGCCACTACACAGCTCACATTTGGCTTTGATATGGAGTTTGATTTCTTCTAAAGCTTTATAAATATTCTCTAACTCCCTAGGTGGCATGGTTTCTGAGCCAATGTGATTGACACCCCGGGTAGATGTAGATGGTGTGAGTGATCTAGTCGGGGCCAAGGTGGCTCTCCGACCTCTGGGTGCCTGCTGTTCAGCAAGTGCGAAGCTCTCGAAAAGTGATTTGCATTCGTCAACTGTGAGCTTCTCCATCATATGTCCTCCAGCCGAAATGTTGAACTCTTTCTGAACAGAGTAAGGAAGTCCGTTGTAGAACTTCTCTATTATCGCCCAGTCCGTCAACCCGTGTTGCGGACATTTGCTCAGAAGAGTGTTGAATCGCTCGTAAGCTACAGAATAAGCCACTCGGCGGCTCGAGACGTAAGGGAGAATGGGAACAGACGCAGATAAATGATTTCGTTCGCGACTCCCGTGAGTCCAAACGTGTTGCAAATTCGGGTAAAGCGCGAGATATGCGTCGGTGCATCTTCGTCCTCACGTCCATGAAACTGAATGGAGTGTGTCAAAGCGTTGATGACGTGGGACGGAACTTGCCAATTCGCGGTGTTGGCAATGTTGGGTTGAGCAATGGCAAACCGGGCCTCGGTGACTCCGGCGCTGGCCTGCTCGTGGACGGTGCGACGTGCCGCCATGGATGATAAATCAGGGAACGGAATGGGTTTGGTGTCACGTGTGGTTTGTGTGGAAGAAGATGGTTTGGAATGAGCGGTGGAAATGATGAAAGCCTCTAACTCCGTGCGAAGAAGGCGAAACCGTTCACGAATATCCGTGTCGGGATTAGAAAATGGTGAAAGCTCAGGGGGACCTCGTGAACGGGTGTGTGGCATAAAATGGGGAAACTGACTCAAAGAAAAATTAAAAGAAAAATTAAACCTAAAAATCTAGACTCAAAAACGGAAACCTAAGACTCTAGAATGGAAAAACCGAAAAGACTCAAATTTCCTAACGACGACCTAAGTTAATCTTGCTATTGCCAAGTGTCACCGGCAACGGCGCAAAAAACTTGATGTGTTCGGAACGACTCTAAAAATACTATAAAAACCTAGACCTAATCTAGACCTAGACACACCTAATTTTACCGAAAATACCTAAACTAGACCGAACCCTAAGGCAAGTGTAACTGTCGGATTGTAGCTAAGCAAAGGCAAGACCGGGAATATCGAACCCTAGAGACACTCTATACACAAACTAACCTAGGACCTATGAAATGGAAATACTGAGTAATTTTGGGTTTTTGATTGAGATTTGATTTAACTAAAATTAACTAAGCAACGAACAAACAGACAAACGCAGGAAACCTTGGGGAATTCAAATGAGAGGGAAATATACCACCTAGACCTAGACTCGCAATCGACACTTAACTTTACCTCGGCTCTAACTAATCTGATGGTGGCTAGTTCACCTTTTAAGTCCTTCCTAGACAACGATTCTAACGGTCGAACATGGGTTCACCTTTTGAGTACTTCCTACCTCAATTAGACCTAACCACCTCTGAACCTAATCTCGGGCACCTTAGACCTAACAGGAGCTACCAATAACTACTATGACCGACACGGAATACCAAGATAATCAAAACCCTAGGACACTTCCTTTTAAGACAATGCAACCCTAGAATTCTAACCACCCCAACTACCCGACAATTCTTTACCTTGTGAGTCTCAGAATAGGCAGCACATTACAAGTAAATTACCAACCAATTATCAATGCAATAGTCAAGGAAACCCTAACTACACTATAGCAATTAACCCTAAAGTCAACTACTTTAGCTAATCTACCTAAACTGAAAGACATTCGCGGGTAAATTAAGCATCAACAATCAATTAATAACCTGCTCATAACACACACATGCATCAACCATGACAATCAATGGAATTTAATAGAATCGTAACATCAATCAACTAGTCAGAACCGAGAATACAGTCAAGATATCAACTACTCATCAAAACGGTCTAGATGGCTTAATTAGTTTAGCCTACAATCATGATCTGAACAATAAACATAATAAGGTCTGAAACTTGATTCAAATACATGATAGCAATTAACAAAAACGAAGTAATCGAAAGAACCGGATAGCGAATTGCAATGAAATCTTGGTCTCTCAATGCTTCTCCTTGATCCCAGCTCTCTTCTCCTCTGAAAATCGCCCTAAGTCGCTCTGGAATTCGTCTGGGAGTCGTCAATCACGAATACAAACCCTAAAATCGATTTTATAGTCGAATTGCTTCTTTTGCGGGTTTTTAGGATGTAAGCGTATCGCCTACTGCCTCAATATTCCCAGGCGATACGCCTGGGACACAAGTCGCGACAAAACAGTCGGGTTTCACCGACTTTGACTTTCTTTGACCAGCCACTCCGCGCGTATCGCTTAGTACTCATCACGTCCCAGGCGATACGCCTGGGACTGCCTGTTCAGCACTTCTTCTTCTTTTCTTCAATTCTTTCCAACTTTCTCTCGTGGCCTCGGGACTTTATTAAAAACCTACAAAACTCATAAAAACATAACCAAGACCCCAAAGACTCAAACTTAACTTAAAACATAATAAATGACTCAAAATGGACTAAAAACCGACTCAAATAATATACAAAAGACCCTGAAAATGGGATGTGTTTGCAACACATCAAACATCCCCACACTGACTCTTTTTTCGTCCTCGAAAAATACTGCAATGGAATCACAACCAAGAAATTGACTTCTAAACATTTAGCATTTCAAAATTCAACAGCCACCAACCAATTCCCCATTCCATAACGTACTAACATACTAACTACGATTGCCGATATTTCTATCCGATTAAACCCAACCACCAACCTTTTCTTTCGCCCCCATGTGTTTATGAAATTACCAGATATAAGTTCAGTCGCCTATGGATCCCACTAAAGAAGGGTCAAGTTCAACCTACTACCGAATCATATTCAGTCAAAGCAAAGGGTAATAATGATTTACATTTATATATTTTCTCCAACCCCCCTTAAACCAGATACTAAGATGTCCAAAGAATAACTAATTATTTATATGCAAATTCTTGAGCATTTATTCTCAAACTAATCATTTTTCTCTTCTTTTTTTCTTTTCTCATTTTTTTTCATTTTTTTTATAATTGGTTACTTTTACCTAACTTACCAACGGACATCATCAGAGGTATTTTTTCACAAGGTCTTACCCCCGAAATCACACGTGAGTATTTTGCCCGCGAGATCCGGAACATCATCAGAGGTACTTACCACGGGATACTATCCTTAGTTTGTACATGAGTATTCTGTCCCTTCACTATAATTCATTAACCAAATTATTAACTACATGCTCATTGGATATTCTAAGGACATAGGAGTATCTAGCCTAAAGCGGTCTCTTTCTTCCTAATCATCAGATTCAGTATCCCTATCACTCCTAAAATGGGAACCCACTAGCAGACTGATTAGCATATTTATACAACAATAAACACACAGGCTATTTAAGCTACTCCTAGATCAGCTGGGCCTACCATCACATCATAGACTAGTAATGTTTTCCATTCAACCATACTTAACACATTTCCCAAATTATTGACTTTTATTCATTATTTTAACATTCAAGCACAAATTAGAAAATCAATCCCCAGTTTCCTATCATTTTCCATTTAATTGCAGCCAGAATCTCGGACATTTTTGAACAATTTTTTCAAATTTATTTTTTTCAATTTTTTTTTTTAAATTTTTAAAGACTCAATACGAAAGTATCCCATCCCCACACTTGAATCACACATTGTCCCCAATGTGGAATGGAACAAAAATAAAGCAGAATAAAAATAAACACACTAAAAATAAAATAAATAAAATGAGACAAGTTGAAACGGGTTCACCTGAAACTCCAGAGACTCAGCACATCGACCGCAAACAAACCACCACAAATCCGGTAAACAAAAATAATAAAAATTGCAAATTGAAAATTTTTCTGACTTACCTCCTCCAGGCGTATCGCCTACAACCATTGAATCTCCCAGGCGATATGCCTGGAACTGCAAACGACTGGCCTCTCTTGATAACCTTCAGGCGTATCGCCTACAACCTACCAACCTCCAGGCGATACGCCTGGAACGCAATTTCCAGGGAATTTTTTGGAATTTGACCCCAAAAATTTTCTATCTCTTTTCTCCACAGCAGGCCTATGGTCGAAATTTTCAGCAAAAACCTGCACTTTTGACCTGCACAACTCAGATTTGCCAATTGCCAAATCTCCAGAATTACCTGCAAACACCACAAAAAAAAAAACCCACAAGACGCAAAATGCACGAAAAACTAAAAATTGCAGAAATTAAAAGACACAAATACAATAATATACAACCGGGCACTACATCAATTAGCACAAATCTGAAAAATGACCTCCCAAACCATCCGGAGGCTTCGATTTCACATCTTTCAACACAAAACTACCGGCTTTCACCCGGTTCCTATCAGCACAACCACTAACTAACTTCTTAACCCATAAAGAAACTAACTTTAGCAAATGTAACAAGTATTTAACCTTCCAATGCTTGTACCGACCCGGAAGAAATCTAATCCTCTCTAAAAAACTCAACTTTGAGTCATTTTCACTAACAACCTCAACTAACCTCCCCACACTTGGATTCAGCACAATCCTATCATCAAAATCACCTATGTCACCAAGTGTGGCTCTCCTACAACCATTCTCAACTACCAAACATTCTCCAACCATTAACTCATCTCCGGGTTCTACTAACGGGTCAAAATGCTCATTCTTATCAATTAGCTCATCTACCCCCCGGGATCTTCCCCACACTTATCCTCAACTACTCGTTCACCTTCCAACCTATTCCCAACTACCAAATCCTCACCAGTGACATAACTGACACAACTATCCACCATAGACATGAAAGATCCTAGAAAATACACAGACTCGTTGTTCTTGTCACTTGACCTACCAACCTTAAACTCAACCGACTCATCCTCAATCCTCAGAGTGATGGTGCCCGTAAAAACATCAACTAATGCCCGGGCGGTCCTAAGGAAAGGCCTACCTAAAATCAAAGGGCAACTAGCATCATATGCACTGTCAACTACCACAAAGTCTATAGGGAACAAAAATTTATTAACTTGAACAAGTACATTTTCCACTATCCCTTTGGGCCTAACAACCGACCTATCTGCTAAAGAGATCGTCATCCTAGTCGGTTCTAACTCGCCTAATCCTAGGTGCATGAAAACAGAATATGGCATAACATTAATACTAGCACCTAGATCAGCTAAAGCACAAGTAACAGACGAATCACCAAAAGAGCACGGAATTGTAAGGGTACCAGGATCAGTCAATTTTTCAGGTAACCTATTCTGTACTACAGCAGAACATTGGGCATCAAGTGTAACATCAGAAAAACTTTCAAGCTTCTTTTTATTTGTTAACATGTCTTTTAAAAATTTAGCATACTTAGGCATTTGTTTAATAACATCAGTGAAAGGTAATGTAATCCTAAGTTGCTTAAGAAGCTCTAAAAACTGACCATATTCACGCGCATTCTTCTGTTGAACCAAACGTTCAGGATAAGGCACCTGCTTCAAATCATCGGCCCTGATCGGTTGAGGCGTAAATCGAACTCTTTTCTTTTCTCTCACCGCCTCCCATTTCAACGGCTTCTCTCCAGCCGATGATCTCTTCACTCCATCAACCTCGACGTGTGGTGCGGTACTTGCTGGCGTTACGCTCTCGTGCACCCTCCCATCAGGCGTCTCTAACACTATCTCCTCATCAACCGGCTCCTCATCAACAACCGCCGGTGATGGACTCTGAACAACTCTCCCGCTCCTAGTAGTGATGGCATTGACATTGGCATTGGGGTTTTTGTAGGTACTACCAGAAAATTGACCTCCACGGGAATTGAGCTCCTTCAGCTGCTTCGCGATATCTCCCACCGACCTCTGCAAATCCAGGAACGAAGCTTGTTGATTTCTCAGTAACGTGTCATGTTCAGCTAGCTTCTTCTGCGTTCCTTCATCTCTCGCCACAATCTGCTGCAGGATCTGGGTCTGGTTAGCAATAAGCTCTCTGATCTCCTTAAAACCAACCCCGTCATCTCCTCCACCATAGTTATTCCTTGGTGGAAAACCAGGTGGGTTACCTCCCTCTCGCCATCCTGAATTTTGGCCACTCCTCCACCCAGACTGGAAAGAATTACCGAACTGGTTTCGGTTTCCAATGTAGTCCACTTGCTCAGCGGGAGCAAGCGGGCAGTCTCGAGTGTCATGAGTGCCTCTACACAGCTCATATTTGGCTTTGATATGGAGTTTGATTTCTTCTAAAGATTTATAAATATTCTCTAACTCCCTAGGTGGCATGGTTTCTGAGCCAATGTGATTGACACCCCGGGTAGATGTAGATGGTGTGAGTGATCTAGTCGGGGCCAAGGTGGCTCTCCGACCTCCGGGTGCCTGCTGTTCAGCAAGTGCGAAGCTCTCGAAAAGTGATTTGCATTCGTCAACTGTGAGCTTCTCCATCATATGTCCTCCAGCCGAAATGTTGAACTCTTTCTGAAAAGAGTAAGGAAGTCCGTTGTAGAACTTCTCTATTATCGCCCAGTCCGTCAACCCGTGTTGCGGACATTTGCTCAGAAGAGTGTTGAATCGCTCGTAAGCTACAGAATAAGGCTCGTCAGGATCCATCCTAAAGGAGAGGATTTCCTCCCGAGTACGCGCAGCCTTGGCTGGAGGATGATATTTCTTCAGGAATTTGGCAGTCAGATCGTCCCAGGTGGCGATCGAATTTGGCGGAAGCGTCTCAAGCCACTCGGCGACTCGAGACGTAAGGGAGAATGGGAACAGACGCAGATAAATGATTTCGTTCGCGACTCCCGTGAGTCCAAACGTGTTGCAAATTCGGGTAAAGCGCGAGATATGCGTTGGTGCATCTTCGTCCTCACGTCCATGAAACTGAATGGAGTGTGTCAAAGCGTTGATGACGTGGGACGGAACTTGCCAATTCGCGGTGTTGGCAATGTTGGGTTGAGCAATGGCAAACCGGGCCTCGGTGACTCCGGCGCTGGCCTGCTCGTGGACGGTGCGACGTGCCGCCATGGATGATAAATCGGGGAACGGAATGGGTTTGGTGTCGCGTGTGGTTTGTGTGGAAGAAGATGGTTTGGAATGAGCGGTGGAAATGATGAAAGCCTCTAACTCCGTGCGAAGAAGGCGAAACCGTTCACGAATATCCGCGTCGGGATCAGAAAATGGTGAAAGCTCAGGGGGACCTCGTGAACGGGTGTGTGGCATAAAATGGGGAAACTGACTCAAAGAAAAATTAAAAGAAAAATTAAACCTAAAAATCTTGAGTCAAAAACGGAAACCTAAGACTCTAGAAATGGAAAAACCGAAAAGACTCAAATTTCCTAACGACGACCTAAGTTAATCTTGCTATTGCCAAGTGTCCCCGGCAACGGCGCAAAAAATTTGATGTGTTCGGAATGACTCTAAAAATACTATAAAAACCTAGACCTAATCTAGACCTAGACACACCTAATTTTACCGAAAATAGCTAAACTAGACCGAACAGGAGCTACCAATAACTACTATGACTGACACGGAATACCAAGATAATCAAAACCCTAGGACACTTCCTTTTAAGACAATGCAACCCTAGAATTCTAACCACCCCAACTACCCGACAATTCTTTACCTTGTGAGTCTCAGAATAGGCAGCACATTACAAGTAAATTACCAACCAATTATCAATGCAATAGTCAAGGAAACCCTAACTACACTATAACAATTAACCCTAAAGTCAACTACTTTAGCTAATCTACCTAAACCGAAAGACATTCGCGGGTAAATTAAGCATCAACAATCAATTAATAACCTGCTCATAACACACACATGCATGAACCATGACAATCAATGGAATTTAATAGAATCGTAACATCAATCAACTAGTCAGAACCGAGAATACAGTCAAGATATCAACTACTCATCAAAACGGTCTAGATGGCATAATTAGTTTAGCCTACAATCATGATCTGAACAATAAACATAATAAGGTCTGAAACTTGATTCAAATACATGATAGCAATTAACAAACGAAGTAATCGAAAGAACCGGATAGCGAATTGCAATGAAATCTTGGTCTCTCAATGCTTCTCCTTGATCCCAGCTCTCTTCTCCTCTGAAAATTGCCCTAAGTCGCTCTGGAATTCGTCTGGGAGTCTTCAATCACGAATACAAACCCTAAAATCGATTTTATAGTCGAATTGCTTCTTTTACGGGTTTTTAGGATGTAAGCGTATCGCCTACTGCCTCAATATTCCCAGGCGATACGCCTGGGACACAAGTCGCGACAAAACAGTCGGGTTTCACCGACTTTGACTTTCTTTGACCAGCCACTCCGCGCGTATCGCTTAGTACTCATCACGTCCCAGGCGATACGCTTGGGACTGCTTGTTCAGCACTTCTTCTTCATTTCTTCAATTCTTTCCAACTTTCTCTCGTGGCCTCTGGACTTTATTAAAAACCTACAAAACTCATAAAAACACAACCAAGACCCCAAAGACTCAAACTTAACTTAAAACATAATAAATGACTCAAAATGGACTAAAAACCGACTCAAATAATATACAAAAGACCCTGAAAATGGGATGTGTTTGCAACACATCAAAGACATTACAACGTATATAGTGTATGATGTTTAGTAGTTCGTAAGCATGTTTGCAACTATAACTTAAAGTTTTTGTGTCTGCAACCTGAAGATGTACAAGGAAAAAGTCAACACCGAAAGAACTTTCCTTCCTGAAGAACTCGAGTTCATCTGCTTCCTTGTATCTATCCGGAACAACATACTTTACCATGAGAACTAGTCTTTAGTCTTCTTCTAGAACAACTAGTTTGACTAGAACAACTTCTTCCTAGAGACTATTATGAAGAACTTTACTTAGCCAAATAAACAACCATCTGGAGGAACATTTCCTTACAATCTCCACCTTCGCTGATTCGGCCAAAAATGTTTTATTTGCCCAAACTTATGTTGTTCTTCATCTGGATGCATCTTCACATCTTTGAATACTTGTCTGATTTCTTGTAGAGATCTTCTAGCCCTTTGCTCAATAGTTAAGAGCATCAAATCCTTTTGATCTAATGCATTCCAATCACCTAGTTTGATCTCTTTGTGTCTTGTATTGGTGCCATCAGTTCTGTATAAATAATACATCCTTTCTTATATATTGTATGCAATTGATTAGATTGGATAGTGAGTTCTTGTAGACTTTGCATACAAAGCTGCGTTTCTCCCTTGTTCAACATATTCCTAGTCCTCAAAATCAACATATATTCCTGATAGCTCATATCCATCCAGCTAATATCACCACATCCCAAGTTCATTCTCAAAAAGGCTAGTCATGGCTTCTTCAATTATAGCAATAACCTCCTGATTGTCATCTGTGACAAAGAGATGTTGGATATTAGATGTCCTGACCCGACACTTAAAACGCAACCGACCCGATTTTGATCCGGAAAAGTTACACCGGAGTCAACGAACTAATAATTAATTAATTGTTAATTAATTAAATCAAATGGTTTGAATAAATAATAGTTATTTATTTAATAAATGTAACGAAACGAACCTATCGTAAAATAGTTGACGAGTATTGTCGGCGGGATATTATCTAGTCGTTACCGGTTAACGGACTAGTTAATCGGTGGGTTTAGAGTGTTGGATCACGACGTGGGCTTGTACTTGACTAAAAGGCCAAAAGGGATTAGTAGGTGATTAAAAGGAGGAGGATGGGGTTTGCGAAACCCTAATCTCGAAAATCCTCCCTCCTCCTCCCTCCCTTCCCGTCGCAGTCCCCTATCTCCTCTCCTCTCTCGAAATCGGCGCAAGCAACACCACCACCTCCGTCGCTTTTTCCGACTAACGCAATGGTGAAACGTGATCCGCGTTTAATTTCCGCCACTATGAAGCTCGAGACTACAGCCGCCGCCGCTCATGCCGCCGCCGCCGCCGTGGCCTGTGCCGCTGTCACCGCCGACCTCTTTGGCGAGGACCACCGCGAGGTGGTTCTTGCTTTACCCGCGCTACCGAGATCGTTGTTTGAACCGTCTCATGCCGCCACCATCGAACCGGGTGAAAACCCTAAGTGGCCGACGCCATTGTATGCCGCCGCCGTCACGCCACTTCCTTCACCGCCTCCACGCGCGACGAACGAAATCGTCTCTATAACGGATTCGTCGTCAAGCACGGTGGAATCGTTCAACTGGAATGCCATGATTCATGGCATGGTTTCGTTACCGCCACTACCGCCAGTTCACGAGATGAACCCGCCCGTGGTGCCTGAGGCCCCGTCTTCAAAGTCGGTTGAAGATTTGACTCGCAGGTTCGAGTCGGACGTTACCGTTTACCTTAGCACCAGTTCGTCGAACCCCGGTGTCTCGAACGGTTGTTCGGACTCCGCCAAGGTATATCTAACTCGCTTAGATAATAAAATTAATCATTTAATATAAATTTCGGTATTTACGCGTACACGGTGATCAGATCCTTTCTACGGTTTTTACTTTATTCGCGTTGTAAAACTTATTTTCCTCTGCGCAATTAATCTGATTAATTAACTTGTTAATTTATCCGGTAATAAATTAAAACGGGCAACCCGGATACCCACTGTGAAACCCAACAGTGGTATTAGAGCCACGATCACCGCACGCAAATCTGAACCTATCTTTTTGTAACCGGTGGTTCGCAATTTCGATTCGTTTCCAAATTGCGAACGGAATTACTTGATTAATTCTATTTAATTAATTGTGTGTTACGGCCGACCCCTTTAATTTTATTATATGTTTGGAGTGTTTTATTTTTTCTCTGATTGGACCAATTGTTGGCCCAATTGTATCTTTGTTTGGTTTTGGTGGACCCGCTGTTTTCGGGTTTTCAAAATTGTAATAGAGCTAGGTTTACTAAGTTGTTAGTAAATTTTAATTTTCTAAAACCAAGACCGAAGATCGAATACTCGCCAAAAGGAGTCTGAAGGCTAGTGGGAGCTGAACCGGATCCACGAACGCACAGAGTTTCTTTCATTGTGGTTGTTCACCATTTATATTGTGATGTCCCTATTGGTCTTGCTAAATGGCTCTAGCAAGACCATGCCATTATGACGTTAACACACAACTGACCATTCGCGACACTTAGATATTTTAAATAGGCGATTTAAAATAATTGTCTCGAGTGATGATATGGTTTATCGTTTGTGTCTAACGATCAATAAATATTAAACTTTGTTCTAATATCCCTATATGGTAAAAAAAAATTGATAGTTCATGCCGTCCAAAATCAAGTCTAACTTGGAACGTATTGACCGGAGCATCAGTGTTGGAGTATTTCAACACCGCACTTGGTGCCGATGGTACCTTCCAGGGTGGGGGCATTGGAGTATTTCAACACCGTGCCAGCCACATTGACCATTTGGGTTTACTATCGCTTTCTTTATGTATGTTTGTAGTGTTGGAGTATTTCAACACCGCAGTATGAATGTATATAGACAAAGTGGGCATGGATGAGGCTAAACGTATCGCAAGATATAATCTGTTATATTATGCGGGCTCATAAACGAGAGTCGCGACTAAGACTTCGCGATTAACAACCGTTGTTAGTTTAGTTACACGAGTTTGCTCCTGAGGCTCATTTAGCAGTCTCAAGTAAAATCGTCTAATCGAATTCTCAATCTTCTTATCAAATAAATCTTACCAATTTATATAAGAAAATGGTTAACACCGAAAATACTAATTTAAAATTTACTTTACATTATTTCAGAAGGCTATTGAAAACACTGTTACTCTAAGTTCAATGGTATCTCTCGACCCATTCACTGAGACGAACTTCTTGTCATGGCAAACCCTCCTGAGGAACATCTTGAGGCTTTTTGGAAAGCTGTATGTTCTTGACCGACCTATCCCGACCTTGCCGTCTTACTTGTTAAACGACAGCTCGCGGATGGAAATCCAAAAGCACAGTGATGACTCTAGGGAAGTCACTGAGCTTATGTTATCTAGCATGACACAGGATTTTCGGTATAATTTTACCGATATGGGAGCTTATGAGATCAGGAGAAAACTCAAAGATTTATTTGAGCTGAGCTAGAGAGGTGAACGATGTAAGGCACTTCAACATTTTGTGAACTGCCATATGTCGCCTAATTCCTCTGCCTAAGATCATGTCAAGATGATGAAGGGGTATCACGACAGACTGATCGACCTCGGCTACTCCATTCCTAAGGGGATGGCTTTGGATGTAGTCCTTAGATCTTTACCCGAGCATTATCGCTTACATGCGGTAAACTGCTCAGTTCAGACACTAGATTTGGTTCTGACATTATTTCCAAATGTCAAGATCAGGACCACACCGGCTGAGGTACAACCAAGTCCAAGAACAAGGTTAAAGAGACCAAGGGTAAGTAACCATCGACGCCTCCTCCTCAGGAACACCAATGCTTTGAATGTAATCAGATGGGCCACTAGTAACGTAACTGCCCCATCTACCTTGCTAAGATCAAGATGACTAGAAACTCCGGCAAGGGTTCCTCATCAGGTATGTCAATAAATGTTATTGAACTTTTCACTGTTTCCTCCAATACATGGGTATTTGATACTGGATGTGGTTTCCACATTGTTAATTTTTTGTGGGAACCTGAAAAGTGGAAGAAGATAGAACAAGGCGGTATGGAGCTCATCGTTGGTGATGGCAAAAAAGTCTTGGTCTTGGCTACCAGCATATATTCTCTTACATGTCCTATCGGTCTTGTAGTTACTCTAGATAACTGTTTATATGCTCCTGGATTGTCCAGAAACATTATTTCTGTCTCTTCCTTGTTTGAACAAGGTTTTAAGTACAAGTTTAATGGAAATTCCATTGTTACCTACTTTAACGATATCTTTTATTTCGAGGCTAAACCTCGACATGGTATATATGAGATAATTGTTCAAACGCACGATCAACTCTATCATGTTTCTAAACGAAACAAAGTTGATAACAATTCCTCGTTATGGCATCATCGACTAGGAAGGGTAAGTTCATTGAGAAAGAGTTTCTCAATAGAGGAACAAATAGTGATCCAGTGGATCTCGAAGAAATTCGAGAAACACAAAACCTTGAGACGGTCGCTGGGTCTGACTGACAAATGGTTGTCGCACCATCAGACCAAAACACAAGCGTTTGTAGGAGCGGAAGGACACGCAGAGAACTTGATAGATAACTATGGAATCTAGAAGCTTCCGATGTCCTGTTAGTAGCTGACTCAGATGACGAACCTACTAATTACAAAGCTGCTATGTCAGATCCTGAATCTGACAAATGGCTTGAGGCCATGAACGCCGAGATGTAATCCATGCGTGATAATCAAGTATGGGACTTGATTGAGTTACCCCCCAGTTCCTGGGCAGTAGGGAGCAAGTGGATCTTTAAAAGAAAAACTGACATGCATGGAAATATGCAAACCTATAAGGTACGACTTGTTGCGAAAGGTTTCACTCAAACCCCAAGGGATTGACTATGAAGAAACCTTCTCGCCCGTGGCCATGATCAAATCAATCAGGATATTGCTTGCCATAGTCGCATACTATGACTATGAGATATGGAAAATGGATGTCAAAACCACTTTCCTGAACGAACAACTCACTGAGGATGTCTACATGGTTCAGCTTGATGGTTTTGTCGATCCTAAATATCCAAATGGGGTTTACAAGTTGAATAAGTCCATTTATGGACTTAAACAAGCATCTCGAAGGTGGAATCTTGGCTTTGACCAGAAAGTCAAGGAGTTTGGCTTTGCTCAAAACAAAGATGAACCGTGTGTTTATAGAAAGGAAAGTGGGAGCGCTATATCATTCCTCATATTGTATGTGGATGATATAATGATCATAGGAAACAACATCCCCATGCTTAACGAGGTTAAGAAATGACTTTCATCTTCTTTCGCTATGAAGGATCTTGGGGAAGTCACTTTCATTCTGGGAATTAAGATTCACAGAGAACGATCAAAGCGGCTTCTGGGTCTCAATCAAAGTACATACATTGATAAGATTATAGCACGGTTCAACATGAGCAACTCCAAGAAAGGAGTCGTCCCTATGACAAAGGGTGCTGTCTTGAACAAATCTCAATCTCCTTAAACGGAGAAGGAGATCAACCTTATGGCTTCGATCCCATTTGCTTCTGCTATAGGCCCAATTATGTATGCCATGCTCTGCACTCGGTCGGATGTCTCATTTGCATTGAGCCTGACAAGTCGATATCAACAGAGTCCCGGTCTAGCTCACTGGATTGCGGTAAAGAACATCCTGAAATACCTGAAAAACACAAGTGTGATGTTTTTGGTATATGCAGGTACTGATGAGCTCGCTGTAAGGTGTTACACCGAAGCTAGTTTTCAGACTGACAGAGATGACTCTCGCTCGTAGTCCGGATACGTATTCACCCTCAATGGAGGTGCTGTTTCGTGGTGTAGTTCCAAACATCCAATAGTGGCTGATTCCACTACTGAATCTGAATACATAGCCGCCTCAGAAGCTGCCAAGGAAGAAGTATGGATGAAGAAGTTCATCCTAAATCTCGATGTGGTTCCTAGTGTCATGCAACCAATCGAGATGATGTGCGATAACACATGCGCTATTGCTCAAGCCAAAGAGCCAAGGTCTCATAAAAAGGCCAAGCACATTCTGAGGAAATTTCACTACATAAGAGAAGTAGTTGAAAGAAATGAAATAAAGATATGCAAAGTAGACACAGATCAAAACTTAGCTGATCCCTTTACAAAGCCCATGACTCACGAGACTCATGAGCGTCACACAGAAGCAATAGGGCTTAGATTAGCTGTTAGAACATAATGTAATTGTAACACAAAAAAGTCAAGTATAAGAAGAAAATACGAGACACATCCTTAAAAGAGAAAGGATACAAAAGTCTGTATGAATTATGGATTTCTGCATGATTTCTGTATTCATACAGAACTACTCCGGAAATTCTGAAGTAGTTCTGTACAGACTAAAATCTACATAAATCCTCATTTATGTAGATAGCTTTTAATGGGAAGCATCAAAAGTCTTCAAAGAGGAGTCCAGAATATTTATTCCTGTTCTTTGCCAATCTTGAAAACTACTAACTTCAATAATCTTTGACTTAAAACCCAGACCAAAACTTTTGCCTGAAATATTTTCTTCCAAACCAGCAGATTTATTCCTGTTCTTTGCCAATCTTGAAATTCTGCTTTGACTTCTTTAACATTCTTCTTCTCATAGAAAATCGTCTCATAATATCAGTATGAGAACGAATCTTCTCGGTGGAACTAGCTGACTTCTCATTTTCAGCTGATGAAGAAACGGACACATATTGTGAAAATTTAGGAATCTTAGGGCGCGTTTAGTTGTGGAAAACAGGGGGTGTTTTCTATTTCCATTTTCCTAGAAAACAAGGAAAACAGAAAACGCGTTCAAATTGTATTTTTTAGAAAAACGTTTTCCAGGAAAACAGAAAATAGTGTTTTCTAAATTTTAACTAAAAATAGAAAACACCTTTTTTACTGTTTTCTGATTTCTATTTTCGTTTTTCAAATATATACAAAAGAAAAGGGGCGTTCATTTTCTAGGGTTTATACGCACAGCCGCTCGACCTCTCATCCATTAAGAAATACTTATTATTTTAAATCTTTTATATATGTATTGTCTTTACTTTATGTGTTTTATTTTAATACTTTTGTTCTTTAATTTGTCATACGTAAGGAAATCTAATGAAATCTAGAGATAGAAAACGAATAGAAAACATTTGATTTGAACATGTTTTCTAGTTTTGTTAATTTTGAAAATGAAAATTCCATCTTTCAAATTTGAACGCGTTTTAAAAAATTTTCATGTGTTTTCTAGAGATGGAAAACTCATTTCATTTTCTAAAAAAAATAGAAATGGAAAACTAGAAAACATTTTCCACAACTAAACGGCCCCTTAGATTTCTTCTCATGCTTCTTTCCAGTCTTTTTGTTTTTCTGTTTCTTCACAAACCTTTCTTCTTCAGAATTTGAATTTAAAAACTTAGAATAATCAATTTCTTTAACTTTGTCTTTCACAACTTTGGCATCTTCCTTGATAATGGCAGGGGGTGGAACGGTCTTGTCAAACATTTTCTCATAATTTTCATCTTTCGCCAAGAAACTTGTAAAAGCTTGTGAATTAGTGACATTATTCAATAAATAATTTGCATCAATGACTTGATCTTCAAATCATAAATCTTCTTTTGTGCTTCAGATAATTCCTTCTCAGTTGCAATGAACTTTTTAGCAACCCGATTTGTTTGAGATTTCCGCAACCTTAAATTGTCTAACTCACCAAACAATTCTTTATTCAACTCATCCTCATTTGTTTTCTGGATATCAATATTCGTATTCAACAACTTATTCACCCTTGTTAATTCCTTCTTTGTTTTCCAACAATGTTTCATTATCATTCTGATAAGCCACTACTTTCGCAGGAAGTTCATCAGAACTCTTGCTAAGCACATCAAGCTTAATCTTGGATTTTTCAAAAAGATTGTTGAAATTGGCTTCAACATCTTTTGCTTTAACTTTCCATTTTTCAACTTCTTTGACTAGCTCAACATTTTCTTCAAATTAACTTTGCAACTTTAAGTTCAAAACCCTTACTTTCATCCTTAGAAACCTCCAATTCTTCTTTTACCAATTGAGGTTTAGTAGTAAGAAGACTAATTTCTTTCAAGAAAGAAACATTCTCCTTCAACAAACTATCAACCTTAGCCTCATAACTTTCATCCTCAACTGACTCATAAAAACTTGTGTCTGAATAATAACCTTCTTGGACAGATGTGGCAATCAATGTTAATTTATTAAAAACTTTACCCTAATCATAAGTCCCATCATTTTGAACAACCAACGCTTTAGTAGTTGAATTACTTGACGAAGCTTGAGACCATTGGTAGCCGTTCTTGAATCAGATTTAGTTTCTTGAGATTGCTGACACTCTCTTGCAAAATGTCCAAGTTTTGAACATTTGTAACATTTTACCTTTATTTTGTCTAGTCCCTGATTTCCATCTTGATTAATAAATCTCCTTCCAGTTTTCTTTAAAAAAATTCTTGCTCTTTGTGATAACATAGCCAATTGCTAGGCCATATCCATTTCTTCTAAATCATCTTCATCAATTTCATTGAAATTATCTCTAACCAACTTAGCATCACCAACATTGTTGATAATAAAGCCAAGAGAATATGAGTTTAAAGCAGATATTAAAGCAGCATAATCATCAGTTGTCTTGACAGAAAATGCATTTTGATTTGTTAGACCTAGAATTGTAAAACTGCAACCCCTTGAAGAATCTGAATTTTCAGAAATTCCCGAAAATTTGTAATAAACGTGGTACTTGGTGCAGACTAACACCAATTGGTATAGCTTTTGCATTTATGCTTGCTACATTTTGACCATGATACAACTCTGGGTTTTGCAATTGAGCGGTTGATCTATTTGAAGTCATCATCTCTATTTCTCAAGCATGAAGCTTCCTGTTAACTCATGAAATGATAATGTTGAGAATTCTTTATCATGTGTAATTAGTAAAACATAATTCTCCTAATTCTGTGGTAATGTTTCCAACAATTTTTCTTTCAGTTCTTTCAGTTTTATCTATTCCAACAACTTTCAATTCACTGAATAAATGTGAGAACCTTGGCACAAGAGCAGTAATGTTTTCTTTATCATAATGCTGAAAGTTATCAAATTCTTTGTTCAACACCTTTCATTGACTCTTTTTTTGTTGATCGTTTCCTTCACATCTTGCAGACATAGCATCCCATAACTATTTTGTCTTTTTGCATGTGTTGAATTGATATAACGGTTCGGTAGGTAAAGCAATGGTAAGATAACTAAAAGCTTTTTGTTCAAGCTCATAACTTTTTCTTTCTTTAGATGAAAAATCTTTGATTTCCTTATACTCTCCTCCATCAGTTGGACGGGTATACAATTTCCTAATTGGAATTCATAGTTCAATATCATTTGTGCTGACGTAAGCGGAAAACCTTTGCTTCCAATTGTGATAATCCTCTAATTTTAATAACTTGGGGAACTTTCTGACTTGTTCCGATTTCGTTATCAAAAGTGATCAAGGTTTGCATCGCGTTTTGCATAACAGCAAATGCTTAGAAATCAGACATCCCAATAAGTATTAAATTCTGTTCACACGAACTGATCCGAAGTGAATATAATTGAAACGAACTGAGCCGAAGTGCATCCGAACTGGACAATTGAAATGAACTGGCCTGAAGTGATTTCGAGCTGGATTTTCACGAAGTGAAGCGAACTGGAACTACACGAAGTGATACGAGCTGGAATCATACTAAGTAACACGAACTTGTCCAAACTGAGATCCGAACTAGTGCGAACTCACACTTCGTTTGACAAAACTCACCCGAACTGAACTGAAGTGATGTGAACTGAAGTGAAGTGACACTTCGGGTGACGGTTATTTCTCGAAAACAATGTTCTTCACTCGAATTGGAACGAAATGGAACATATTTGGATTAAATTTCGTGATTTTGGACAGACAAGAACGAGATTTGCAGCAGTAGATCAGATACACACGAAAGAACTGATTTAGGATTAAAATTTGCACGTAAAACTCAACATAAAGGATCAAGAAACATGAAAAACACCTTGATTTGTTAAAAAACGACAGTTTTTGGATCAGTAAGTTCGAAAATAGCAGAATCAGATCAGTAGATGGAATCAGAAAGCTCTGATACCACTTCAAAATGCATGAGCAGTGGATCGTCTACTCGATCTAGCTATTTCAAATACAAAAGAGTAATTAAAAATTTGTTTTATTGATTAACGAATATCATTTACAATCTTTAAACACAGAGATAACACTTAGAACAAACATCTCAGAAACATACACTTGGACTCACAAACTTTCAAAGATTATAGCCCACTAATCTATTTATACTATTGATGAAGTACCCGAACTGGATATCACACGAAGTGGCACTTCGTGAAGACACGAAGTGTGAGTTCGGGACTCACTTCGTGTGCCTTCGGGTGTCACTTCGTGAATAGCATCTTTGGCATCTTTTTTTTGTTTAAGACGAACCGATCATGCTCTAACAAACTCCCCCTCGACGTGTGCAGTATCTGGTCCAATCGTGAATACTTGACGATGCACAGTGTGTTTCATCTTTATCAACAGATTCAGAAGACATGAAGTTGTGAAACTCTTCTTCACTTTAGAACTTGTTCAATCATAAATAATCTTGGTGCAAAACGTCTCTTTGAGACTCCAAGATATTGATTTTAAAATTTGATTTGTATCCCGTGTCGATCAGATCGAAAACAAAGCAGAAACAACATCTTTTTGACTTTTTAGAAAGTTTATATTAAAACAAACCTAAAATCTTTTTTTTTCAAATTTTTACTAAAACACACCAAAAATCTTTTTGTTTTTCTAAAATGAAATGAAATTGCAATATATAATCAAACTCTATTTTTGGTTTGAGAAAGATCACTATCTGGGATCATATTGAACATAACGCACTAAACTACACTTCAATTTCAACTAAATGAAGCTCACAAGCCATGTTGATTGCTGGTATAATTTGTCCATCTTAAACTCAGATAGAATCATACTCATAACATCTGGATATGTTAAAGTATTTTTGATTTGATTTGACCAGTGTACCCCACACTATCAGACATATTCAGACATTTTTCCTTTTCTCGTGTGATTACACTTGTGATTATCACATAGTGATTTGTATTCATGATATCGTCAACTGTGTTCCATGCAAAAATAAATAAGAACGTTAAATTGTCTACCTTAAGGTCGATCTTTCGATATGCAGATAAGACCTTGGATTTAACATAAGAAAATATAAACAAGTTAAAATTGTATAATGCAACAACAATCAGGTTGGTCTTGTGGACACGCAGAGAAAATCCGATGAATTATACAAAACAACAAACAAAATAAAGCAGAAACTTAAACGAACAACAATTAGTTCTATCTTTCGATACGCAGAGAAAGTCTGATCGTTTGAGTAAATAAAGAAAACCAAACAAGTTTAAATCTTTGCAAAATGAACACATGTATAAACAGTGACTTTTCATTTTTCTTTTTCACACATTTTTCTGTTTGTCATGAAATACGCTTCAAGATGTTATCCACTTTGTCAAGCATAGTATATACTGTATATCACATCTGAGTACTTTCTGATTTACCGAGACTACCAAGCACATCAAACAATGATCTTATGGCTTTTTCATCTACTCAAATCATGAGTCAGATACGTAAGTCAATGTACCATCATTTCCCAATGATCAATTTCTCAAAACCTTTGAAAAGACCTTAAACCACAACTTTTCTTGTAAAAAGTACTTCCGAGATAACCTATTTCGGAATTACTAATTTTACCTAGGGACAAGTTAGCTCATCCGAGATAACCTCACCCAAGGTAACTTTACTTATATCAGATGACGTCATCTCATCCGAGATAATCTCACCAGGTCAATTAAAAGAGAATTAAAGGATAATCTCTCTTGAAAACCTCCTCCGAGGTAATTTCACCTGAGATAAGTTTTGCCTAGGTTATCGGTAAAACTTACCTCCCGAGATAAGTTTTTTTTACCTGATGACTTAAGAAAGGGTTTTCTTCTTAAAAATAAATATCTATGCAAGTTGTCCGATGGGACAACCGTTGGTCCAAGAAGAAAATGCCACGTGAACCCACCTTTTTCTCTTTTACCAGACCCACTTGTGCTTTTTACAATAACCGTCCCTTCCACACCCCTAATTTAAAGCGAATTGAGGTAACCTAAAACCCACGATTCCACAAATTAACTGCACACAATTTATCACCATCGCTCTCATATACTTCCAAGCCTTCACTTTCTCAACATCCAACTCATACTTCTCCGATCTGTTCATTTCAATACCCACATCAACCACAAATGGCACCTAAAGCAAAGAAAGGAGAATCATCCTTTTATGCGAATGCTCTATTCCATGCTGACCACAACATAGTGGCACTCATGTCAAACATAGAGAAAAGTTATGTATTTCATGAGAGGATCGACTTTCTCAAAGAATCACACATTTACTACGCCCTCACAATTTATCGAAACATATGTAAAGTGGTGATTACATAATTTTAGCACAATGCATCAAGAGCAAAGAATGCTGATGGAGTGTATGAAGTACACTCGACTGTTCAAGGTCACAAGGTAAAAATCACTGAAGAGGTCATAAGAACACATCTTAAGTTCAATTACCAAGGAGGCTTCAAAGATGTGCCTTCCTATGAATATCTTGCAACCTTAAGGGCTGTAGGATATGGGGGATCTGAAAAGAAGATAAAGAAATCACAACTGCCATTCAAATGGAGATTTCTGGTTCATGTGATTTTGGAAAATATGTCCTCAAAGAAGAGTTTAAATGGAGATTTCTTGATCTGATCTGATAAGATAACTCTCTTTAGTGCAGGCCTCAACTTTTCATGGCCTAGTACAAGGTTTGAATTTTAATTTTTCAAGAATGGTGCTGGATGGCATGGTGGACAATTTAAACCAAACAATGTTCACTTCTTTCACATGTATCCTAGATTTTTGCAGCACATTCTAAGATGCTTGATACCCAACTTAAAAATATCAGATAAAATTTACAAGTTAAGGGTACCAAATGAAAAATTATTTTCTTATTTATCAAGCAATGAAAAGAATAAAGGGTATACAGGCAGGGACACTGACCATCCCGAACCTGTGCCTAGAACTCTAGTGGGTGTACCACTGGTGCAACCATAGGCAAATCCTGAGCTTAATGCTCCAGTTGACAACCCTGTGTTACAAGCAGAGGTTAAACCCCCCAACTGCAAATCCTTCCTCTTCCAAACGTTTACCACTGAAAAAGAGGAAGAGACAGTCAAAATTTGTCAATATTTCAGCCATTTCATCCCATACCAATGATCTAGAAAATCTTGAGAAAGAAGGTGCAAGGTTTACTCCACCTATCCTATGCAACCCATGGCCACCCAAGCTTCAAACCCTGCCAAAGACAAAGTTCTTAGGCAGAAAAGAGCCAAAAGGGATAGCAAAGAAAAAGGTGACTCTCCAAAAAAAGATGACCCTATAAGTCTGAATGTACATCCTTCATTCACAAGTAAAACTCCAACAAGACCAAGCCAATTTACAACTCAAAGTGAAGGTGATGACATTTTCTGTACTTCTTATGATACACTATCTCCAGAAACCTTATTTGTAGGAGATGTGATGAAGAGTCTCAAGGAAAAATCACCCCAACCACACTTTGGTAAGGAGTTCAACCAAAGGAGTATAGACATGGCTGATGTGAAAAGGGCTGCCACTACACTAGATTCCCCACTGGAACCAGTGGACAGTGGTAACATCAATAAGACGCAATTCATGGAAACTAGGCCATCCCTGACCCAAAGGCACCTTTAGTTGTGCCCGAGGTAAATGAAGATGTTTCTGGGAATCCCAGGAGCCAAGACAACCACGGTGAGGAACATGATCAAGCTAGGCTTGATGGTTCTTCTTCGCTCAAGGATATTGGTTTTAAACCAGTGGAGAGCACGCTTTCACTAAATGAATTAACGGTTTTCTACCAAAATTTACAAACACAGTTCACTTTGCTTTCACACACTGTGAAATCATAGGGTGAAGAATTGAAGCAAGTCAAGCATCAGCAGGTAACTTTGGAAAAAGATGGTGTTACCAGAATTACAGACTCAAAATCTAAAGCCACCACTCCACCACAAGTACTTGGTACTAATGAAGATGATGCTACCAAAATGGAGGGGTATAGGGCCTATAAAGAAGAAGATTTCACTGAGTATGACTGGTACACAAGATTACCCAAGGAGGTTAGATTGAAGTTGTTTCAATCTGTGGGAAGAGAGCCTTGTACAATAGAAGAAGCATGGAAAAAGGTCTCAGTGACTTACATCCTTGCAGTAACTCCACAGCAAGATAACCTGAAGGAACTCTTTCTCTTTACTATGATAGCTGCAGGATCTCTTCCTGCTTCTATCAGAGAAATTCAATAGATTATAGGATGAAACTTTATTACCTCTGAAATGAGGGCAATTGCTGAAGAAGAAGAAATTGACCTGGATGCTGAGAAAGAAGTAATGGAAGAAGATGATGATAATAATGAGGATGACAATAATGATGATAATGGTGATGGAAAGAATGATGATGAAGAAGTTCAAAGTGTCTTGAAAGAAGATACTGCTGATATAGACCAGAATATTCAAGATATCAATGAGAATGTGTACAAAACTGATACGGATATTGTTGATGAACAAGTAGAAGAGGCTGTGAAAGATTATAGAGATTTGATAGCTATTGAGGTAAATGAAACCACAATTACCCCGAAAGTTGAAGAATTTATCTCGGGAGAACCTATTACTTTGGGTGAACAATTTACCTCGGATGAGAATGTTATCTAGGGAGAACACATTCTCGGAACTTGCTATTGTTCCTGCTGCTGATCAAGTAACCTCGGAGCAAACAGATACTTCAGAGGATGAAACTAACTCACTCATGTTCTTTGCAGCAGATACAGATCAACCAATTAGGTTCGAGTTCACTCAGTAAAACATATGGGAAGAAGCAGAGACACTGGCTATGCTATTTGCAAGAAAGATATATCAAGGAATCAACTTTTCTTGGTTAACTTCTGCTCCTTTTCCTCCTGTGTAACCTGAACAAATTCTTCAAATTGAAGCTCCTCCAGTAGATTTGGGAGGTGTTAGAGATGAAAGAGGGTATCTAATATATTTTGGACCTTGTTTTCCACCTACAAAGGACCACTCAGAAATTTTTCATGTGGTACCAACTACTCCTATTGAAGAAATTGTAAACAAAATTTTGGCCAACTACTGGGCCAAATACAAACCAGGAAAAGGTGAGAAAAAGATCAACCCACTGCCACAATATGTCAAAAGGGCTGCCAACAGGAAAAATGTCGTAACCTACCTTACTGACAATCCCAATCTTGGGAAAGGTAAGAAGAAAATGACAGATAATGAAATCCTACAGATAGAACATTAGAAAAGATTCAAACCTGCCTACAAGAACTCGGCAATGCTGGAAACAAAACAGACTGTTCCAGAACTGTTTTTTTCTCATTGTTGACATGTATGGAGAAGATCTTGATGGGATAAGAGAGTGTGTCACAACATTTATCAGAGAATTTAATGAAAGAATGATGTCTCATATGGCTCAGTTGAAAGATATCAATGAAATGAAAAGAAGCAGAGAAGGTGTAAAGATTCCTGCAAAACTGTTTGCATCTGAGAAAACAAAGGCCACAGAACCCGTAAAGCTTCTGGATGGGCAAGAAACCACCTTACCTGCTGAAGATGTAAGCATGATAAACTCAGTATTAGCAGCTGATATGATTTCAAGAATGGAACAAGAAATATTGGATAGAGACATGGCAGAGGCATTTGCACTTCAGGACAACCTGCAAATTTATCAAAACAATGAAGTTGTTTTTGATATACTAAAAGAAGCAAAAACAAGGTCTATGGAAGAAAGAAAGAAAAAACTAGACCAGGCCAAAGAAAAGAGGCATTAATTATTTGCTAAAGAAGTCGACTTTGCTGTAAAAAAGGAAAAGGAAAAGATTAGGCGAGCTACAAATGATGCTAACTGGGAGTTGTTGAAAACTTGGAGAGACATAATCTTAGCTAGAGGATGGGTCACCCCTGAAGCTATCAGCTTAACCTCTGCTAATGACTTATGTTGTTTATTGTTTATGGTACTAGATGAAGAAGGGTATCTCAAATTAAGTCAAAGTCTTGAAGCTAACAATGTTATACATGAGCAATTAAAGACCCGAGAAACACAGAAGATGGCTAGGGCTCCTCTTACAAAAGCAGAGGAGACAAGAGCACTCAAAAGGTACTTCATAGAGTTTTTAGGAGAGGAAAAGAACTCGGTAAACCCATGTTCTTTGAACATTCTAAGAGACAAGTATGATGAGATAAGGAAGGAGCAATCAAGGATATCTCAAGGAACAAAGTTTTCTAGACCTCCAGGAGCTTTCTCAGGTACACCTTCTCTTCCTCCTGAACCTATAAGTCTCATTGACTCACTTCTTGGAAAATCACCCTCTATTCCACCCACTACTACACAAATCTCCACCATTCCCACTAAAAGAAACCCACCCAGGGCCAGCAGTCCTCAAACCAGAAAGCCACCCACCAAAAAGTCCAAACCAATCAAACCCATCCCACCAAAATACACAGCTGACAATTTCACACCAATTGAACCTCTCACCAAACCCAAACCAAAACCTACAACAGTTTCATCCCAAACTCCTTCAATCCAAAAATCAACTCACCCCATCACATAACCACCTTCTGCATAACCAACTTCAACATCTACTGAACCTACCAACCCTGTGAACCCACCAGAACCAACAACAGGAACTTCAATGAGAAAGAAAACAATGGCAAAAAGAAAAAGATCTCAAGTCATTTCCTCCAGTTCTGAATCATCCTCAGACAAGAAAGAACTTAAATATCTGCATGCTAAAAGAAGAAGAATTCTCTCCTGGAAATTTTATGAAGACACAAGTGTCTACCTGTTCACCACAAACACCAATGAAGTTCTAAGACTCAGCAGCAATGAAGATCTCAAAATTTATCTGATATAGAGCTTGGTGATGAGAGAAATATGGCTGGTGATGGCAAAAGACTAAGTGCCCAAAAGCAGTCCTTAATGATGAAGATAAATATGCACTATGACACAAGAACAAGGGAAACCTCATCTGCTAAACCTATCAAAACTCACTGTCCTGTCACTCATGTGGACTTGGATCTAGGTACTGATTGGTACAATGTATACAGAGCTGATGGATCATTCATAAGATACCGAGAGATAAATCTAGCTGAATGGAACTTCAATGATCAGAAATGCAATACTGGATTGCATGCTCAGAAACAAACTGTTCAGATTTGATATGGGAAAGAATTGGTAGAAGAACTCGGTTTTGTTGAAAAAGTTAGTTGTTTGCTCAAGATATTCTGCAAATTGTTTTGTTTATCATTTAGTATGTTATTCGGAAGATTTTGGAAGCATCATCTTAGTGGGAGATTGTAATGAATTATTTCTCTTGAAGAAATGGTGTTGATCAGCTAAAGATATGCTATCTAGGAAGGAATAGAAGACTCGAGAGAAGTTATATCGGAAGAACAAACTGCCCGAGATAACTTCTAGTTATCTCGGAAAGCCTTTTTAGCTCGGAAGAACAGTTTATCTTGGACAGTGGACACACCCTAGATAACTCAAGGTACCTCGGTAAGGCGAGTTATCTCGGGCATCAACTTGACCAGCTCCACTTGTCTCTGACACATTTGATCCAGTTTCCCGCCCTTCTCCTAAAATGAAGCTGAAATTTTTATCTTCTAGACTAGTTTAATATTATTCTAGTTCATGTATCTATACTCGATGGTCTAGATGATCGTTAGAGGAATCAAGGGCTCTCCCTGATTCCTTAAGGCACTATAAATAGACACTTGTAATCTGCTTGTGATAGAAAGTGTGTGTAAATCACTCACATATGTACTTTGAATCATCAAGTTATAATATAGTGCCCAGTTTTATTCATATCAGTGTTATACTTGGTTTGTATTCGGTTTCATATCTTTTACTAAAAACAAAGCATAAGAATTAACTTCTTTCCGCCTGGTTAATTCTAAGTAAAACCTTGTAAATAGTTAAATTCTGTAACCATATTTCGATCCTACAAGTGGTATCAGAGCCTTGGCTATTGTTTTTAAAACTTGAATCTAAAATCTGTTTTAAAACTCTGTTTTACCCACATACACTGTTTCTTAGTAAAAACTTACTCTTTCCTCATTTTCATTCTTAATCATGGGAGAATCACGAAATGGTAGTTCGAACAAACCACCATCATTCATGCCCGATGATATTGATACATGGAAATTACGTATGATAGGATATCTTCATCATTCTGATTATAGAATGTGGAAATCTGTTATGTATGGACCTACTTCCAAATTTTGTTCTCGTAGGTTTCAAATATTGCAAAAAAGCTTTTGATTTATGGAAAGCTTTAAACGAAATATACGAAGGAACTGATGAAGTGAAAGAAAATAAGAAAGATGTTCTAAAACAGAGATATGAAAACTTCTCTCACAAAAATGGTGAGAGTATGAATGCTCAGTATCTACGTTTTGTTCAACTTCTTGATGAACTACAGGGAAATGATGTGAAGATGGAAAATGGCGATGTAATCAGAAAGTTTGTGAGATCACTTCCTGATGTCTGGATAGTATATACTATAATCATCACATACAACAAAGATCTCAAAACTTTGAAGTTAAGTGAACTTCACGGGATGCTCAGTGCACATGAAATGGAAATTAATGAAAAATCAGGTGTTCTGAACAAGCCAGTAAACTTGACCATTCCAACTTCTACTGCACTCATCACTGCTCATGAAGACAGAAGTCACTACAGTGAACATGCTCCTTTGATCACTTATCTTGCATGACCTAGAGGTAATGAAATCATGCCTCTCTTCTATAACAACTTTGCTCATATTGCAGAAAACAGTCAGGGTGGGCTCACTAGATCAAATCTAGAATGCTTCAGTGCTGATGATCTTGAAGAGATGGACATCAACACACAACTAGCAATGATTTCCTTACGTGCACAAAGGTTCTACAAAAGAACAGGCAGAAAATTCAATGGAGACAGAAATGCTCAAATTGGGTTTGACAATAGTAAAGCTAAATGCTACAACTGTCACCAATTAGGACACTTTGCTAGGGAATGCAAACAACCCAGAAGAGAAGACACAAGCCAAGATGGAGGAAACAAATATCAGAGACCTCACAATGCATACACACCATTTACCTTCCCCACTCATGAAATAGGCTCAAGAACAAAATCATTAACTTTAAATGCATTTACTGAAGGTCCCACTGCTCCCTCATCAAGCTGAAAGCCACAAAGCCATGCAACTGCTGTTATTGCTAATCAAACCAGTTGTTTTGATTGGGAAGAATTCATGCAAAAATTCTCTCCCATCAATCATGCTTAAATGGCAAAATAAATATCTTACTCTGATGAGAACTCCTCTACTTCATTCATGGATACGTCTTCAAACTATGAGGTAAATACTAAAATTCCAAATGAAGTACTTTCTCTTCTTTGCAATACTAATTGTTCTGAACAAATAGAATATTATAGAAAACATAACCTTGAACTCATTGAGCAAATGGCAAGTCTAAAAGAAATCAAAGAATATTCTAGAAAAGCTGACATTGCCTACAACAATAAGATTGAGGAACTAATCAACAGTATTAGTGCATTAAAACAGAAAAATCCAATCTTGTTACTTAAATCAAGGATATGCTTTCTAAATTAGATTTTGCAAACAAAGAAAATGAGTATGCAAAATCTGAATTGAGTATCTGTGAAATCAAACTTTCTGTTGCTATTGCTGACTGTGAAAAACTACAGGCCAGTAATGAGAAACACTTAAAACTATGGCAAAGTCAGAAAGCAACAGGAAATCATTTGAATAATGGAATTGTGTATAATAAAGTCACTTATCCTGATTCATACACTGAGTGTGTAAAAAAGGTTAAGAATGAAGAAACAAAAGTTCAACTTACCCCTGATCCCATTATCAAAACAAGAAAAGAAATTTCAATCTCCAATGATATATCTGAGTCAACATCCAAAAATGATAAGATCTTATCAGTAGCTGCTGTCACCAGAAAACCTCAGAGTTAGAGCAATTCAGATAGAAATGTGAAATCTCTCTGGAAATTGAAAGAAACCAAAAGAACTGAATCTTGTTCCTCTAAAAACTCTTCAAAAGAGGAAACAACTTCAGTCTTAAAAATTTTTGAGTTTAATGCTAAAATGATAAAGGAGTGTTTGATCTGTGAAAAAATCAGTCATCTTGCTAACAATTTTCATCACAATCCATTTTTAATATAAGTCAAGCTGTCAAAAGTCAAACAACTGAAAAAATAGAAAGTTCTATTAAATTAAAATTTGTTTGTGATAATGACAACGAGAAAGTCAACTTTGGGAAGTAAAAAGTCCAAAATAAATTTCACTCAGAACAGACACAACCCAACTCTATTGACAAGCAAGGATTAGAAAATGTCAGCAATCATGAATTTGAAATTTGTTAACATTTTCATACCACAAAAACTCAAAAGAAACACAAGCCTAGGAGCATTTATGCTCCTAGAGGAAGGAAAATTGATTTCGAGATAAATCTTATCTCGGAAGGAAAAATTCAGTATCCGGAGGTAAAAGTTACATCGGAGGGACTAAATCACTCTGGGAAGCATCAAAACAAGAGAAGAAGAGCAAATTTGATTCCGAGATAAATCTTATCTCGGAAGGTAAAATTCAGTATCCTGAGGTAAAAGTTACATCGGAGGGACTAAATCACTCTGGGAAGCATTAAAACAAGAAAAGAAGAGCACCCGAGGTAAAAATTACCTCGGAAGACCATTTATACAGGCCTGAGGTAAAAATTACCTCTGACAACAAAAGTTACTCCGGAAAGAACTCTAGGACTTTAAACAAAGATTTCAACAAAGATTTTCTGTCCTAATTAAAATACAATTGTCTAAAATGGCCAAAAGAATCAAGTATTTCAAAGAAAACTTTCAGATCTCAAATTTGACTATTCTAAAAAAGTAAAGGCCAGAAGACAATGGGAATATAGATCAAGAAGAAATGTCACAAAACAAAAGTGTAAGGATCAAATAAACCCTCACGCGATATCTAAACTAGTGAAACCGTGCGGAATCCGGTTTAACTAGGCGATTCAAGAACAAACACACTAAATAATAATCGAAAAGTGCAATAAAGCAATTAAAGACAAACCGATTAGAAGAAACCACTTTAGATTGATTGCTGATTACACCTTGATCGAAATTCTCTAGGGAGAATTTCGATATCACCACTAGTCTTCCACAAAAACACAAGCAACCTTTACAAAACATAATAAAACCCTATATATAGCTAAAGGTTTCGTAAACCCCTAGGCCCATGCTACCAAAATCGGACCTAAACCCCTACACATCTTAGCCCATTTACATATTAAAACTAGCCCAAAACAACTAAACAAGCCCAAATCAATCTAATGCAAAAGCCTTAAATTTCAGGTCTCTACAATCTTCCCCTAGGCTTTAGCATTAGACAGTCTTCACATTCTGAACTTCTTGGACAAATTCACAGTTGCTGGATCGTACCAGAGCTCCTTGGCCAGAATCTCAGCTACTGCCCGAGTGTAACACTTTGCATACTCCTCAGTGTCAGGGTTACACTCAATCTGATGTTTAGCTAAGACCAGATGTCTTTCTTGTGAAACCGCATCAGATCATGAACTTCCATGACATTAATGGTTTGGGACTTGCAGAGAATCTTCGCTTCACCAGAATAATCACTATATGCCCATGTCTGAAAGTCATGCAGACAGTCTTCAGGATGTCTCATGGGAAGAGGAATCGTCTTTGTCTTGTCTGTAGGTGGATACAAGACATTTGTAAACTTCTTGAGCTTCTCACCTTCCTTCCCTGGGATACATTTCTTTCCATCCCATTTGAAAACCTTTCTGTACTTCATCACATATGACTTCTTGTGAGGAAACTCCTCAAACTTCCTGAACTTGCTCCTCACAGCTTTCTCCAATTTCTTATAGAAATACGTGGCTTGATCATTGTTTGACGGGTTGGAGAATGGAGCCTGATATAACATAGTCAAATCCACGTTCGTCCAGGAGTAGAATTGAGTCCAGCTTTTATAATACTCCAATGGATACTGACCCCTTCTTCGTACTACGAACATATTTTTTTCACCATCAAACATCCATGTCTTCACTGGTGCAGTAATGCCTTGTCTATCATGATAATGCTCTCCCAGTTGAATGAGATACCTCTCAGGTGGATAGGCAAATGTTTGTGACTCCCACCCTCCATCAAAATCAGAAGCTGGAACAGTCATATAGTCTCTATCTCTGGTATCTTTATCATCACTAGAGGTTTCTGGCAATACTGGTTGTGTATCCTCAGGAATTTCAGCTTCAAAATCAAATACTGGTGATTGAGAGGAATCACCTACCCCTGATCCTCTTTCAACTCTTTCTCCTTGCCTTGATCTTTCAGAATTCAGCTGCCTGATCAGCTTGTGAAGTTCTCTAAACTGCCTTGAAAATTCTCTGTTCACCTTCTTTTAATTCTCCAATTCAGTATTGTGAACCTTCTGAATATCAATCAGATCAACAATAATCTCACTTTGAGTTTCATTTTGGGCTTTCAACTCTGCTATCTCAGCTCTGAGTTCCTTCTCTAATCTGAACTCCGGGGTTTCTACTGCCTTCCCCTTATCTTGAGCTGTGGGCTGTGAAGAAGATGGACCAGCACTTGAGCTTGTGACTGGTGGAACATAAGAATTCAGTCTTCTTCTGTTTGGGTCACTAGGGCCTTCTGTGTGGTGTGGTGCAGCAGCAGACACAGTCTCGTTCTCATCAGTCTCATCAGTCTCTTCAAATGTAACAGAAGCACCGAGGGGAGGATCCTCTGTGGCTTTCCGTTTTCTGATCAATGGAGTCTCAGTTGTCTCAGTCTCAACTTCCTCAAAGTCAACATCATCCAGATACGTGTCATAGTTTATTGACTCATCTCCTTCAAAATTTAGTGCTCCAATCCGCACATCATTTAAATCAAATTCTTCCCAGTCAGAATCATCAGGAAGATCAACCACTTTTTGTTGAGGAGGAGGCATATTGTGTTCTTCTTCCACAGTTGCATTTCTGTTAACAGGGACCTCCTCTCTCATAATCTCAGCAAACTCTCCAAACTTATCACCGAATGGCATCTGATCCGACAATTTCTTCTTTGGATTGATCATTGGGAACACTTCAATACCCATTGGCTTTGTGTCATGGGTGTTATTGGTCTTCCTCAGGTTTGGGTATCTTGAATCCAGAACAGACTGGATAAACCTGGGAACTGCAGCAAACTTCTTATCTCTTGACACAACAGCCTTCACATCTTCAAAAATCATCTTAGACCAGTTGAACCGAACACCTCTGATTAGTGACACCATTGCATGGGTGTGCACTTGGTTCAGCTGATCCGTAGAGCTCTTCTTGGCAATGACACATTTCTGTAAATAATGTGCCAGCATTCTCCAGTACGGCGGAATGAGAGCTTTCATGGTGGGAGGAGAGATTGTGATGTACCCCATTTCCTTTAAACATTGGGACACCATCTCCTTATCAAGCAACGTGGAATCAACAGCTACATCCTTTAGTCTAAGTGCCTGTCTGAAATTCTCTTCAGTTAAGGTTACTTCAGTATGTTGAATCGTGGCAATAATCTTCTTTCCATCTTCAGACACTTCAGCTGTCTTCCAGAATTCTTGCATCATCCGTTTGCAAATCACCGGATTTGACGTGAGAGCAAAATGTAAACAGCATCTCTTCAAACCAGCTATCATCGATAGATACTTCTCTTTGTATTCCGCAGGTGGATCCAGCAAATAAGCCACCTGATTGTGATCTTTGACAAACTCTAAGTCCCTGCACTCACAGACACAGATAAACATCCAAAACACACAAAAATTCATTAGTTTTTAGGGATTTCTTGAAAAATGGGCAGCATAACGACTTAAATTGAGTGAAAACCCATTGAAAACATCATCAGGTACCTTTCCGATCGAAAAACAGGGTTTTCGATCGGAAAGCATCCGTCCGATCGGAAAGAGCCATGATTACCGAGCATGCTGATCGAAAAGCCTAAAGACCAATCGAAAAGCCCGAGGGCTGATCGAAAAGCCTCAGGGCCTCAGCAAACCGTGATCGGGAAGCATATATCCCGATCGAGAAGTCCAAGCTCTGATCGAAGAGTATAACTCTCGATCGGAAAGCCAGGTTCCTCGATCGAGAAGCTCCCTCATCGGTGAGCATTGATCGAGAAGTCTCAGGTCTGATCGAAAAGCTCAAGGGGCTAATCGAAAAGACCCTAGACCGATCAAAAAGTATTGTCTTCTTCGTTCCAACCTGCAACACAATCGAAAAGCACATGTATGCGTGTTTTCAACACGATTTCAAACATAACAAGTACCCAAACAATTTTCCCTTTCATACCCGACCCAAATGCGTCAAAAATTAAACACATACTCCATTCGGTCCCGTGGTGGTCGAGCCACGCGCTTCAATCGAGGAGCCATTGCTTGATATCAAGGGTGGAGGAGTGATTGGTGATGTATTCCGAGCAAGATGTTGGTGTCGGATGACTGAAACAGTGGCGGCCGGCGACGGATTGATGAGAGGTAGCGGCGGCAGGCGCTGTGTAGGATCGGAGGGGCTCCGGTGGTTGGTATTTGACGGAAATGGTGGTGGTGAGGTCGTAGGGGAACGGCGAGAGGTGTGATGGTGGGCGATGGCGATGGGAGCAGGTGGTGGTGGTGATTGGCGGAGGTAGGTGTCTCGATTAGGGTTTGGAGGAGAGAAGGGGGGTGAGGCGGAAAGTGAAAGGGAATGGGGCCGGTCACCCCTTCTCTTTTGTTTGAAATGTTTCATTCCACCCCCCCCCCCCAAACTTGAACAATGTTTCCATACCGCACAAACTTTTACAAAGCAATTTTTCTCACTTAAACAAACTTAATTTTTTTTTAAGACACCCAAATTTAATCCCGTTCATTTATTGAAAGCTTCCCCTGAATTCAAGCCCGTGAGATTTAATATCTGGCAACTTAACTAAACAAATAAATAAAAAAAACAAACAGAATCAGAAGTTAAGATAAAATAACATAGACACAAATAAAATAAATTAAAAAAATAACATACACACACAAAAAAACTTAACCAACTGAATTTTGAGTGAAGAGGCACTGTTAGGGATCATACCAGATCGTCTGTGACTGAGGAACCCTTTTCAGCTTCGGTTACTTCGGGTGTTCAGGCGATTGCCGATATTTTGGTCCAATCTTTAAACTAATGCTGCTTTCGCTTACTCAAGCAGTTTCATCACATTATTTATCTTTTAGGGTTTATTAATTATGAAAATCTATCCAGTTCACACACATAAGTCCTAGGTATATGTTGTACATTCTATCAAGCGTATCTGGTTTCCGTACAACATTTTTCACGACACCTTTCCTTAAGCCCAACGTCATGCTCCAGAGGGGTTGAGAAAAGAAAAGAATAGATCACGGAGGTTTTGTTGGATAATATACAAAGTCAACTGAATTTTTGAAACATTTTTAACAACGTTCTCATCAGTGACAAAGACTGAGGGTTTTGGACGCTTGAGGGTCTCTTTTGATTGTGCACTTGGCATCTTTTGGTTTATCATATATACAATGTGATCTTAAAACGTACGTGGATCAGGGTGGTTCCAGGTCTCCGCTTTCGCAGAACAGAGGAGTCCTGATTCACGTACAACATTCCCAGGTCATTGCTTACGCAAAGCAGAGGGAATGGGATTTTTGAGCATGACATCAATACTTAGAACCGGGCGTGTGTCTCAGGATACCTGATGCACAGTCAAATAGAAAATGTACTAACCTAAGTGTGTGTTCCCTTTCAAGCATCATACGTTATCTTCAAGTGTTGTGATAAAACATACATTTTGATTGATCGTCAGCAGAGCCTACCAAGCACATCGACCATGAATCACTGCTTTTCACTTCCACCTTACACGTGTCAGTCAGCAAACACCTGGAAATTTATATCACGTCCCACCTGGTCATCCAAAACCAAAAAAAATTTAAAAGCACATACTTTAGAGAAAATACTTGACATTTTCTTATATCTTCCCCTTGCTTTTAGATTTTTTAAATAAGTAACTAAAAAAGGACACTATTTTTGTATTTTTAATTTTTTTTTTAAATTTTTTTTTTGATTTTTTTTTTAATTTTTTAATAAATGAAAGAAACAAATAAATACAGAAAATGATAAAGTTGCCAGACTACTCATCAAAGGCTATCATCCAAAGGCCCTTGAGACACATTTCAAAATTTGCACTTGGAAGGGGTTTTGTGAACATGTCCGCCACATTGTCATCCGATGCCACCCTCTCCAAATGAATGAGCCGTCGGTCATAGCAATCCCGAATGAAGTGCGTTTTGATGTCTATGTGTTTGGTTTTTGAGTGCTGCACGGGATTTTTCACAATTTGCAAAGCAGCATTATTATCACAAAAAATGGGAGTATCGAAAAAATTCAAACCGTAATCTCCCAATTGATGTTGCAACCAGACCACCTGAGAACAACAGGCAGATGCAGCAACATACTCTGCCTCGGCTGTCGACTGGGACACCGTGTGTTGTTTCTTACTCTGCCAAGACACCAGCCTGTCGCCTAGAAATTGAGCTCCAGCAGACGTAGATTTCCTGTCAAGCTCATTGCCACCATAATCACTGTCAAAAAAAGCATAGAGGTTAAATCCAGACTCTTTAGGGTACCAGAGGCCTTGACGAGGCCGACCCTTAAAATATTTAAAAATACGTTTGACCGCAGAAAGATGAGAGAGTTTAGGATTAGCCTGGTAGCGTGCGCATTGGCACACAGCTAGCATGATGTCTGGACGGCTGGCGGTCAAATACATCAAGGACCCAATCATGGACCGGTACATATGCTCGCTCACTGGTTGCCCATCTGGATCCCTGGTAAGTGCAGGTCTTGCTGCCATGGGTGTAGAACCCGGCTTTGCATCCACCATTTTGTACTTTTCCAAAATCTCAGTAACATATTTAGCTTGATGGATCAAGATCCCACTGTCACTCTGCTTCACTTGCAATGCGAGGAAAAACTCCATCTCGCCCATTTGACTCATCTCGAATTTTGTGCGCATAACTTTCTCAAAGTCTTTGCACAAGTCGTCATTTGTCGATCCGAAGATGATGTCATCAACATAGACTTGCACCATGATAATGTCATGCTCAACCTCCTTTCTGAAAAGTGTCTGATCAACAATGCCCCGTGTGTAACCATGAGCAAGAAGATGATCAGTCAGAGTCTTGTACCATGAGCGAGGAGCCTGATGCAACCCATATAAAGCCTTGTCAAGCTTGAAAACATGATACGGGTGCTCCTCATCAATGAACCCTGGAGGTTGAGTGACGTAAACTTCTTCATCCATCTCAGCATATAGGAAAGCAGTTTTCACGTCCAACTGGTAGACAGTGAAATTCATATACGAAGCATATGCTAAGAATACCCTTATTGCCTCTAAGCGGGCCACCGGTGCGTACACTTCATCATAATCCACACCCTGAATTTGCTTGTGGCCTTGAACCACCAATCTGGCCTTATTTCTGACAATCACACCATTATCATCCTTTTTGTTCTTATACAGCCACCTAGTAGTGATGACCTTTTTGTCAGCTGGCCTTTCTACTAACCTCCAAACTTGAAGCCGAGAGAATTGATTGAGTTCTTCATGCATAGCCTCCACCCAACTAGGATCGGTCAAGGCCATAGTAATGTTGGGGGGCTCAATCTGTGAGATGAAACAGGAGAACATGCAATGATTGATGTCTCCTGACTGGCTTCTTGTGACCACCCCAGATGCTAAGGGACCAATGATGTTATCTAAGGGGTGGTATTTCTGAATTCTGGTCTCTGCAGTAGCTTGAACTGGAATTTCAGGAGGCAGATTTGAGAGATCGGGTTCTTCATGTGTATCAGCTTCATTTTTAGGATCAGCTCCGAGTATCTGGGGAGAGTCGGGAGCTGGGTCAACCTCTGCATCTGTTTCTTGTGAGTGAGTCTCCACAGGATCTACAGTCTCCTGTGCAGGTTTAGGATCTGTTACAGGAGCAGGGACGGGAGTAGGGACAGGAGCCTTCGTGATGGAGTGTGAGACAGATGGTCCTGAAATTGTTTCTTCATAAAATTCCTCAGCTAAAACAGGGTCTAAACCCAACGGGCGGAAGAATTGATTGTAGTCGAACGCTTGAGGAGGACCAACTCCGCCATCAGATGGATTGTCTTCTAGCCAGTCCACATTTGTAGATTCCATCACAATCCCGGTGGTTTTGTTGAAGACCCTGTAAGCGGAGCTGGCAGAGTAACCTACAAAATAACATTCATCAGCCTTAGCAGCAAATTTAGGAACATCAGTATTAACTAAGACTGTGCATAAACACCCAAATGCCCGAAGGTGACCAATCCTGGGCTTATCATTGTAGATTAGCTCATATGGCGTTTTCTGCTGCCGCTTATTGATGAGGACCCGATTCTGTACATAACAAGCAGTGTTCACTGCTTCTGCCCAGAACATGGTCGGTAACTTTGAATCGTACAACATTGTGCGAGCAGCTTCAATCAGAGTTCTGTGACTTTGAAGTCACAAAAGGGGACTTCTCGATTGGGCAGGCTGGTCGAAAAGTCACTTAGGGGACTTTTCGAGCAATAGCAATGGATCGAAAAGCCACAGAGGGGGGCTTCTCGATCGATTTGGGCGGTAGAGGAGGGCTTTTCGACCAGAAAAGCTGATCGAAAAGTATTAGTGAGATCGAAAAGTTCCAAAAACACACGCACAGCCTTCCGAACCTTCTGTCACGTGTTGTAACCTGCACAAAACACCTCCGAAAGTGCTAAGAGCTGAAAATCACCAGAAAACTCAAATCGTTAGTACTCAAAACCTTGAATCTGATATCGCGAGAGCCTCGAAACTTGCGTTTCTTGGCTCTGATACCAATTGTAAGGATCAAATAAACCCTCACGCGATATCTAAACTAGTGAAACCGTGCGGAATCCGGTTTAACTAGGCGATTCAAGAACAAACACACTAAACAATAATTGAAAAGTGCAATAAAGCAATTAAAGACAAACCGATTAGAAGAAACCACTTTAGATTGATTGCTGATTACACCTTGATCGAAATTCTCTAGGGAGAATTTCGATATCACCACTAGTCTTCCACAAAAACACAAGCAACCTTTACAAAACATAATAAAACCCTATATATAGCTAAAGGTTTCGTAAACCCCTAGGCCCATGCTACCAAAATCGGACCTAAACCCCTACACATCTTAGCCCATTTACATATTAAAACTAGCCCAAAACAACTAAACAAGCCCAAATCAATCTAATGCAAAAGCCTTAAATTTCAGGTCTCTACAATCTTCCCCTAGGCTTTAGCATTAGATAGTCTTCACATTCTGAACTTCTTGGACAAATTCACAGTTGCTGGATCGTACCAGAGCTCCTTGGCCACAATCTCAGCTACTGCCCGAGTGTAACACTTTGCATACTCCTCAGTGTCAGGGTTACACTCAATCTGATGTTTAGCTAAGACCAGGATGTCTTTCTTGTGAAACCGCATCAGATCATGAACTTCCATGACATTAATGGTCTGGGACTTGCAGAGAATCTTCGCTTCACCAGAATAATCACTATATGCCCATGTCTGAAAGTCATGCAGACAGTCTTCAGGATGTCTCATGGGAAGAGGAATCGTCTTTGTCTTGTCTGTAGGTGGATACAAGACATTTGTAAACTTCTTGAGCTTCTCACCTTCCTTCCCTGGGATACATTTCTTTCCATCCCATTTGAAAACCTTTCTGTACTTCATCACATATGACTTCTTGTGAGGAAACTCCTCAAACTTCCTGAACTTGCTCCTCACAGCTTTCTCCAATTTCTTATAGAAATACGTGGCTTGATCATTGTTTGACGGGTTGGAGAATGGAGCCTGATATAACATAGTCAAATCCACGTTCGTCCAGGAGTAGAATTGAGTCCAGCTTTTATAATACTCCAATGGATACTGACCCCTTCTTCGTACTACGAACATATTTTTTTCACCATCAAACATCCATGTCTTCACTGGTGCAGTAATGCCTTGTCTATCATGATAATGCTCTCCCAGTTGAATGAGATACCTCTCAGGTGGATAGGCAAATGTTTGTGACTCCCACCCTCCATCAAAATCAGAAGCTGGAACAGTCATATAGTCTCTATCTCTGGTATCTTTATCATCACTAGAACAGTCATATAAACTCTTTTTCTATTCCCATAGAGAGTCAAAGTTCTTTAACTCATGATCAGTCATAAGCTGAATCATCAAAAACTAGAGAAGTGACTCAAACTCATGTTTTATCTCAGCATGTGCAGATCACATCCAATAAATCTCAGAACAGCATCTGGGTTGTAGATAGTGGATGTTCTTGCCACATGACAAGGCATAAATATTTACTAAAAAATACAAAAAGAGTTAATGGACAAGGTACAGATACACATGGGAAGTTTACCTTTGATAAGGTAAATTACGTTGATGTTCTCAACTTCATTCTTCTAAGTGTCTCACAAATGTGTGATAAGAAGTTGAATGTTTTATTTAATGAAAAAGAAGCTATCATCCTTAAACCAGGTATCAAAGTACCTGATGATATGATCTTAATAAAAGCACCAAGAAAGGATGGTTAATACATTCTGGATATGGCACATACAACATCTAAGGATGGTATCACCTGCCTCATATCCAAGGCTTCTATTAATAAATCGAATTTATGGCACAATAGATTAGGTCATGTGAACATTAAAACTATGAAAAAACTTGTAAAACTTGGTTTGGTCAAAGGTTTACCAAATAAAACATTCACATGTACTGAACAATGTATTGCTTGTCTAAAAGGTAAGCAACACAAATCTTCTCATAAGCCCAAATCATAAAGCTCCATCTCAAAACCCTTAGAACTGTTACATATGGACTTGTTTGGTGCCATAAGGGTAAAGAGATTAGGGAAAAAGTCTTATTGCTTTGTTATAACTGATATTTTTCAAGATACACCTGGGTATTCTTTCTTTCAACCAAAGATGAAACCCCTGAGATTTTAAAAGCTTTAATTATTCAACTTGAAAATCAGTCTAATTTAAAAGTCAAGACAATAAGAAGTTTCAATGGTACAGAGTTTAAGAAAAGTGTTAAACTCTTTCTGTGAAGAGAAAGGAATCACTAGGCAATTCAGTGCAGCTAGTTTCCCCAGCAAAATGGTATTGCCAAGAGAAGAAATATAACTTTAATTGAGGCTGTAAGATCTATGTTGGCTGAATCAAAATTGCGTGTAACCTTTTGGGCAAAAGCAGTAAATACTGCATGCTATGTGCAAAACAGGATTTTGATTGTAAAAGGACAAAACAAGACACCTTATGATATTTGGAGAAAAAGAAAACCAAATATTTATTTTCGTAAATCATTTGCATGTCCTGTTACAATACTAATAACCAATGAGCAATTGTCAAGATTTGCTAAAAAAGCTGTTGATGGTTGTTTTGTGGGATACTCTGGTGTCTCTAAGGCATACAGAGTTTACAACACCAGTTCTAAGATTATTGAAGAAACCATAAACGTGGTATGTAATAAAAAATCAAAGAAATTTTTTAGAACTGAGCCCTCATGGTTATTTGATAGTGACTTACTAGCCAGTGCTTTCAATATAACTATTGATAAGCCTTTTAGTGAAAATATGCAGACAGAGATACCTCAAGATGCTGTAAATGGCAGGTTCAAATGTGTTGACACTCCATTCTTTTCATCTATTAGCATAAGACCTTTTGTTCCAACAACCAAATTGAAATTGACTCCAAGAGATGTTATTCAGTTCATTCAGATGGGACACCTATTCCTCAAATTGAAATTGATTCAGAAAAATCAGCTAAAGATCATCTGCTAACATATCAACATATAGTTGTCAATTTTGGAAACTCAAGAAATGAAGGTGATCTGGACATACAATCACAGGCATCAGTGCCAAATCAAATGGCTTGTAGCAACTCAACCTCCACTTTACCTGAAGGGTTGAGCTCACCTACTCCTGTTGATGATATTGATGAAGAAATCGTTGAGCTTGTTGCCTCACAAAATCAAGAATCACCCACTTCAACAGAAATATTCGAATTAGTGCTTATGAATGAGTTTACTCCATTAAACTTTTCTGAGCCTAATTGTCATCATGAATTTCCACCTTCTTATAACTCTAGAGTTTTGAAAAATCATCCTCTAGAGAATGTTATAGGAGAAGTGGAAGCACCTGTACTTACAAGAAGCAAATCAGCTGAAGCAAACATTTGTCTACATGCATGCTTCTTGTCACAGGAGCAACCAAAGAAAATATATGAAGCTTTGAGAGAAAACAGTTGGATTGAGGCTATGCAAGAAGAACTGCTTCACATCAACAAATAAAGAGTATGGGAATTGGTGGATCTACCCAAAAATGCACCACCACCAATTGGAACAAAATGGGTTTTCATAAACAAGAAAGACGAAAGGAGCATTGTGGTAAAAAAAACAAGGCAAGGTTAGTAGTTTAAGGCTTTGCTCAAGAAGAAGGAATAAACTATGATGAAGTTTTTGAACTAGTAGCAAGATTAGAAGCAGTTAGAATATTCTTAGCATATGCTGCTTACAAGAACTTTCATGTCTACCAAATGGATGTCAAAAGTGCATTTTGTATGGACTACTAAATAAAGAAGTATATGTATGTCAACCACTTGGGTTTGAAGATCCACATCATCCAAACAAGGTGTGTAAACTGATAAAAGCTCTGTGTGGTCTTAAACAGGTACCAAGAACCTGGTATGAGACTCTGTCTTATTATCTAACTAAACATGGGTACAAAAGAGGAGATATTGACAAAACTCTCTTCATAAAGATTGTTGGTAAGGATCTTTTTATGGTACAAATCTATGTTGATGATATAATCTTTGGTTCAACAAATAATGCTATCTGTAAGGAGTTTGAAGCCCTAATGCAAGCAAAATTTGAAATGAGTTCAATGGGTGAACTCACCTTCTTTTTAGTACTTCAAGTAAAACAAACAAAAGATGGCATCTCCCTGAATCAATCAAAGTATATACAGGATATGCTAAAGAGGGTTGACATGTTGTCATCCTCCACTGCCAAAACTCATATTTCAACATCACACAAGTTAACATCTGATGTGACTGGTGAACCTATTGATGAGCACACATATAGGGCCATGATTGGTTCTCTTATGTATCTTACAGCCAGCAGACCTGACATCATGTTTAGTGTCTACTTATGTGCTAAATATCAGGCAGGACCAAATAAATCACACTTAAATGCTATACAAAGAATTTTCAGATACCTAAAAGGACAACCAAAGCTTGGTCTATGGTATTCTAAAAACAAAGACTTCAATCTTAAAGCTTTTATAGATAGTGACTATGGAGAATGCAAACTTGACAAAAAGTCAACATTCGGTGGATGCCAATTTCTAGGAGACAAACTTGTATCATGGAAATGCAAAAAGCAAACATGTGTCTCAACTTCTACAGCAGAGGCAGAGTACATTCCAGCTTCAGCATGCTGTGGCCAAGTACTTTGGGTTTAAAATCAGATGATGGACTATGGCATAAACTTCATGGAAACTCCTATGTATGCTGACAAAACGAGTGCAATCAGCATCACTAACAATCCAGTCAAACATTCAAAGACAAAGCACATTGAGATCAGATATCATTTTATTAGAGATTGTGTTGAAAAGAAGTTAATCAAACTCCATCATGTTCCAACTAAAAACCAATTGGCTAACCTATTTACAAAAGCATTTGATGAGGCTAGATTCTTCTATCTTATCACAGCCATAGGCATGAAGTATTTTGATTAAATAAAGTCTTATTAAATCTAATAAAAGTTGAAATTTTGGATCCATCTCTTGATACAAAAAGAAAAAGAAATTTAATAAAAAAAACTTGCCCGAGATAATCTATCTCTGGTTAAAACCTATGAAAAGCCCTTAAGCCACAACTTTTCTTGTAAAAAGTACATCCAAGATAACCTCTTTCGGAATAACTAATTTTACCTAGGGACAAGTTATCTCATCCGAGATAACTACACTCGAGGTAACTTTACTTATATCGCATCTCATCCAAGATAATCTCACCAGATCAATTAAAAGAGAATAAAAGGATTATCTCTCGTGAAAACCTCATCCGAGGTAATTTCACCCGAGATAAGTTTTACCTAGGTTATCGGTAAAACTTACCTCCCGAGATAAGTTTTTTTTTACCTGATGACTTAAGAAAGGGTTTTCTTCTTAAAAATAAATATCTATGCAAGTTGTTCGATGGGACAACCGTTGGTCCAAGAAGAAAATGCCACATCAACCCACCTTTTTCTCTTTTACCAGACCCACTTGTGCTTTTTACAATAACCGTCCCTTCCACACCCCTAATTAAAAGCGAATTGAGGTAACCTAAAACCCACGATTCCACAAATTAACTGAACACAGTTAATCACCATCGCTCTCATATACTTCCAAACCTTCACTTTCTCCACATCCAACTCATACTTCTCCGATCTATTCATTTTCAATACCCACACAACCATAAATGGCACCTAAAGCAAAGAAAGGAGAATCATTCTCTGATGCGAATGCTCTATTCCATGCTGACCACAACACAGTGGCACTCATGTCAAAATAGAGAAAATTTATGTATTTCATGAGAGGATCGACTTTCTCAAAGAATCACACATTTACTACGGCCTCACAATTTATCCAAACATATGCAAAGTGGTGATTACATAATTTTAGCACAATGCATCAAGAGCAAAGAATGCTGATGGAGTGTATGAAGTACACTCGACTATTCAAGGTCACAAGGTAAAAATCACTAAAGAGGTCATAAGAACACATCTTAAGTTCAATGACCAAGGAGGTTTCAAAGATGTGCCTTCCTCTGAATATCTTGCAACCTAAAGGGCTGTAGGATATGGGGGATATGATAAGAAGATAAAGAAATCACAACTGCCATTCAAATAGAGATTTCTAGCTCATGTGATTTTGGAAAATCTGTCCTTAAAGAAGAGTGTTGATGAACTCTCTTTGGTGCATTCTAAATTTTTGCAGCACATTCTAAGATGCTTGATACCCAACTTAAAAATATCAGATAAAATTTACCAGTTGAGGGTACCAAATGAAAATTTATTTTCTTATTTATCAAGCAATGAAAAGGATAAAGGGTATACAGGCGGGGACACTGACCATCCCATACCTGTGCCTAGACCTCCAGTGGGTGCACCACTGGTGCACCCACAGGCAAACCTCGCTTAATGCTCCAGTTGACAACCCTATGTTACCAGTAGAGGTTAAACCCCCAATTGCAAATCCTTCCTCTTCAAAACGTTTACCACTTAAAACGAGGAAGAGACAGTCAAAATTTGTCAATATTTTAGCCATTTCATCCCCTACCAATGATCCAGAAAATCCTGAGAAAGAGGGTGCAAGGTTTACTCCTCCTATGCAACCCATAGCCACCCAAGCTTCAAGCCCTGCTAAGGACAAAGTTCTTAGGCAGAAAAGAGCCAAAAGGGATAGGCAAGCAAAAGGTGACTCTCCAAAAAGTGATGACCCTATAGGTTTGAATATACATCCCTCATTCACTAGTAAACCTCCAACAAGACTAAGCCAATTTACAACTCAAAGTGAAGGTAATGACATTTTCTGTACTTCTTATGATACACTTTCTCCAGAAACATTATTTGTAGGAGATGTGTTGAAGAGTTTCAAGGAAAAATCACCCCAACCACACTTTCGCAAGGAATTCAGCCAAAGGAGTATAGACATGGCTGATGTGAAAAGGGGTGCCACTACACTAGATTCCCCACTGGAACCAGTGGACAGTGGTAACATCAATAAGACCCGATTCATGGCAACTAGGCCATCCTCTGACCCAAAGGCACCTATAGTGGCCCCCGAGGTAAATGAAGATGTGTCTGGGTATCCTAGGAGCCAAGACAACCAGGGTGAGGAACATGATCAAGCTAGGCTTGATGGTTCTTCTTTGCTCAAGGATATTGGATTTAAACCAGTGGAGAGCAAGCTTTCACTAAATGAATTAACAGTTTTGTACCAAAATTTACAGACACAGTTCATTTTGCTTTCACACACTGTGAAATTGCAAGGTGAAGAATTGAAGCAAGTCAAGCATCAGTAGGTAACTTTGGAAGAAGAAGGTGCTACCATAATTACAGACTCAAAATCTAAAGCTACCACTCCACCACGAGAACTTGGTACTAATGAAGATGATGCTACCAAAATGGAGGGGTATAGGGCCTATAAAGAAGAAGATTTCACTGAGTATGACTGGTACACAAGAGTACCCAAGGAGGTTAGATTGAAGTTGTTTTATTCTGTGGGAAGAGAGCCTTTTCCAAAAGAAGAAGCATGGAAAAAGGTCTCAATGACTGACATCCTTGCAGTAGCTCCACACCAAGATAACCTGAAGGACTCTTTCTTACTATCATAGTTGCATGAGCTCTTCCTGCTTCTATCAGAGAAGTTCAATAGATAATAGAAAGAGACTTTATTACCCCTAACATGAGGGCAATTGCTGAAGAAGAAGGAATTGACCTGGATGCTGAGACAGAAGTATTGGAAGAAGATGATGATGATAAGGATGATGATAATGAGGATGACAATAATGATGATAATGGTGATGGAAAGAATGATGATGAAGAACTTCAAAGTCTCTTGAAAGAAGACACTGCTGATAAAGATCAAAATATTCAAGATATCAATGAGAATTTGTACAAAACTGATACGGATATTGCTGAAGAATAAGTAGAAGAGGTTGTGAAAGTATAGAGATTTGATAGCTCCCGAGGTAAATGAAACCACAGTTACCCCGGAAGCTGAAGAAGTTATCTCGGGAGAACATATTACTCCGGGTGAAAAATTTACCTCGGATGAGAATGTTATCTCGGGAGAACACATTACCTCAGAACTTGCTATTGTTCCTGCTGCTGATCAAGTTACCTCGGAGCAAACAGTTACTCCAGAGGATGAAACTAACTCACTCATGTTCTTTGCAGCAGATACATATCAGCCAATTAGGTTCGAGTTCACTCAGGCAAACATATGGGAAGAACCAGAGACACTGGCTATGCTATTTGCAAGAAAGATATATCAAGGAATCAACTTTTCTTGGTTAACTTATGCTCATTTTCCTCCTGTGGAACCTGAACAAATTCTTCAAATTGAAGCTCCTCCAGTAGATTTGGGAGGTGTTAGACAGGACAGAGGGTATCTAATAGAGTTTGGACCTTATTTTCCACCTACAAAGGACCACTTAGAAATTGTTCCTGTGGTACCAACTACTCCTGTTGAATAAATTTTAACAAAATTTTGGCCAACTACTGGGCCAAATACAAACCTGGAAAAGGTGAGATAAAGATCAACCCACTGCCACAATATGTCAAAAGGGCTGCCATCAGCAACAATGTCATAACCTACCCTACTGACAATCTCAATATTGGGACAGGTAAGAAGAAAATGATAGATGATAAAATCCTACACGCAGAACATTAGAAAAGATTCAAACCTGCCTATAAGAATCTGGCAAATCCTGAAAATAAAATAGACTGTTCTAGAACTGTTTTTTTCCCATTCTTGACAGGTGTTTTGGCTAAAAATTACTTAAGAAAAATTAGTAAGATTTGAACCAAATAAGATTGTGAGATTTGGTGCCTAGGATTAAGATACGAAAATTGTTTGCAAAAATCTTGGGACTATAGTTGAATTCCAGGGACAAAAGCCGGAATCATGGGTAAAAATGTAAGTTTAATTATGAAATAGATTAAGAAAAGTTGATGACACAAATGAAGCCTTGAATGCAGTTAAGAACACCTACAATTTTACTAGGGAAAAGCCCTTAGCCCTTAGATGTGTCTGGGCACCGCCGGCAGAAAAACCCCGGTAGCGATAACACATGCTACCAATTTATTAATCACGAAATCGCTTGAGTACAATGAGTAAACAGAGAATTGAATACGAGAATACAATGTGTAAAGCTCGAGTGAGCTAAATGAAATGACTAAGTGTCCTATTTATACTCCTAACTCTTCAACAACTTGTCCGATATTGCAGTGATCTTCTCTTCAACGTCTTTTTCAGTTGGTTGACCGAGTTTTCAGCTAACACCTTTTGACCACGTGCGAAATAAGTCTCCAGCTCATCCCGTTCGACCGTTGGTAGACTTTGTCAACTTTTCCTTGATTAGATATAGACACAAAATACATTAGTAACAATGTCCTAGCATGCAGGGTCATTTCCACATGCTGGGTTATTCGTACGATAAGGGTGACTCTGGATTATGCTCATCCTGGGTCATAATAACGTATAACAGAAATAAAATAAATATGAACTTCCCTGGATTATGTTGACATCCTGGGACATTACCTTACTCCTGATACATTCAGGGTCATTCAGCGTTACCTGTTAAATTCTGGGTCAATCCTGCCCTAAGTCTATACCTGTACCCTGGATTGCCAGCTGAAAATTCAGGGTATAACAATTGCCCCCAAATTTTCGCAAGTTGTAGATAAGTCTTACAGCTGTGAAAATTTTCAAATTAGAGTCTAATCCACGTCCGTTTCGATTATGTCCGTTAATCAAGGATCCATTACGCCACGTCATGGGGTAACATCCCATCACCCCTGCAACTTCTAACCCCCTGAAATACCAGCTTTAACTTCTCCCCTCTCTCCCATTAACTTTTTCGAGAGCAGAGGTTCATGTTGATATCTCTGGCTTCCGACCTTCTCCGATCAGGTAATCTTCTCGTTCCAGCCCTTTCTTTTCTTTCTTTCCGACCATGACCCGCAAGAAGATCCGATCAAAAACCCTGACCAAAAGACAGGAATCGAGGATTTCCTCGATCAAAACTACCTGCAAAGCCGCGAACTAGAGAATGGCACCTTCATCGACGCCGACATTACAGCATTGTTGTCGTCTGGCCTGCTTCCTCCTTCTGCTGAAATCAGGCCTTTTGATAGGAGGCTTAGGTCGGATTTCAGCTCTGAAACCTAGGTCTGCTTCTCGTTCACTCCTTTTTCCGTGGGGCTGTCCTACCCTTTTACCGGTCTCTTGGCCGAATTCTTCGATGCCACTGGCCTTACCTATCCTCAAACCCTTCCCATTGTATGGAGAATCCTGGGCACCCTGAACCGTCTCAATAGGGAATTCGATTCTCTGACTGGGTTACCTGAATTAGCCCTAGGCTACGAACTCAAGTCTTATGGTAGTAATCGGTTCTTGTTCAAGGCTCTGAACAAGGACGTTCAACTAATTCCTCAGGCTTCTTTTCATGAGGATTGGAAGGGAAAGTTCTTTTTTGTCAAGAGATCAACCATCCCAAGAGGAATGGATCTTCCAGTTAGGTGGAGAGTAGAGGGTAGGTTTTCAACTGCATTAGGGATTAGGATTTCTATTTTATTGTACGTTATTCAAATACTGACCTTGGATTTTTCTGTTTTGCAGTGCCCAGCTTGAGTTCAATTGGCCCTGCAAATCCAGGGGCGTTCGAGAGATTCGAGACATTCTTGACCATCACTGAGGAAGACCGAGAGTTCAAGGCCGATCCCCATCTAGCTGCTTCTTCCACTTCTCACAGCATGTCTAGTTGTAAGTATCCTGGGAATCTGCCTTTTAACCCTTGAATTTTGTTGATTTGTTATGTTTCTATCCTTCAGCTGCTGCTACTCCTATCAAATTTGAGGACGTGGACATAGACGCCTTTCTGCTAGGTGGATTTGAGAAAGACATTCAGGTCCTGACCACGGTCAAAACTGAGCCCTCATCTGCCCCCAAGGCTCCCTCCTCTAGGACTTCAAGCACGAAGCGCAAAACCAGGGCTGCTACCGCTGCTATGACCCTGCAACCCCTGGAAAACATGGATGCTGCCGGGCTGCTCACACATGCTGAGGCCTCCTCTCGCCAAGTAAGTAAATCCTGGCTACCCCTGAATTTTCTGCATAGTTAAGCCATTCTGGGTCTAAAATGTTAATTAGATTAATTTGCATATTGCTGGGTGATTCTTCGAGCTGGTCCGGGCTGCTGAGAAACGTGCCCAGGATGCTGAGTCCTCGTCTAGGAGGGAGATTTCTGCCCTGAACAAGGAGCTGAACCAAGGCCAAGGCGGCGGCTAACAAGAACCTGGGGCTGGTCCAGGACCTGGAGAAGAAGGTTGTGGAGGCACAGACCAATCATGAGGCTGCCCTGGCTGCAAAAGATGTTGTGGGTAGGCAAATAGCCATCATTTCTCTCCTCCAATGCAGGTTGAAGATGGCCAAGGAGGCCAGGGACCTGGGGTTCAAGAACCCAGAATGGGATGTGACCGAATGGGCAGGTAAACTGCGTAAACTAGGCGCAACCATCCCAATTGGGTGTGACCCTGAGGCCGACCCTGGAACCAGCAAGGACACCCCATCCAAGGGTTCTGCTGGTCATGCCATGGACATCGACCAGCCCAAGGAAAGAGAGGTGCCAGCCCAGGAGCCCAAGGAAGCAGAGGAGGTGCCGG
>JBCNJP010000017.1:26377347-26407343 GCA_039602395.1 Deinandra increscens subsp. villosa | reverse complement strand
CAAACTTCCCTATCTGGTGTTAACATCCTGGGTCATCGAACATTGCTTGCATCCAGGGTCATGTAATCCTGGGTCATACCTGTCCCTTATCTGCGCGTGTACCCTGGATTTGCAGCCGAGTATTTTCAGGGTGTAACAGCAATCACCTGGACTAGTTGAGTAACTGAAGCTGAAAAGGGTTCCTCAGTCAGATTCATACGGTTTGATCCCTTGTAAACTTTCTCATGTTTGGTTTGGTAAGTATTTGTTTATTTTTATCTTTCGTGTGTGAGTCGTTAAGTTCTTTTTGGTGTGTTTTCGTCTTGGCCAGGTTGATTTGAGAAGTCAAAATGTGTTTTTCATGGGTTTTAATGCATGACAATATGCCCCCGACAGATCTTGCCAAATTTTTAGGGGAAGGAGTATGGGATAATAAGTATTATCCGAAGGGAACTCGAGGATGATACTTATTATCTAATGAAAAAGACTTCCTCCGTCAGATCTTGACAAATTTTTAGGGGAAGGAGTATGGGATAATAAGTATTATCCGAAGGGAACTCGAGGATGATACTTATTATCTAATGAAAAGACTTCCATAATACATAGTATCTGAAGGGAACTCGAAGATAATATGTATTATCTCAGGGGAAGTCCTTAGCTGAAGGGAATTTATCAGCTAAGGGGAAGTCTTTAGAGGTCTTGGGTTCAGGGGAAGTTTTATAGAAAACCCGTAATCTATATTAGGGTTTTTGGTTAAAATTATGTTAATTTGAATCAACTGAACAGATGATAATTACCTCCTAACCCAAAGACCGGTCATCAAATGTCTGGTGGAGTATATTTTTTCAAATGTGTGTCAGACAGGTTGATGAGAGAAAGATGTTGCTGATGCTGCTGCTGCTCAAAGTTAAAGAACCAGCCGGACAAGACTTCCATATGGAAAAGCAACTGTTCAGGGGAAGTTGTTGGTGTCTTTACAAGTTTCCAAAAGCTTCAAAAGAGCTTCAAAGAAGATGTTCACATGTTTAGGGGAAGCTGAAGATTTCAAGTCGATCTTTGATAAAGAAAATGATGCAGAGAGCAGTTAGAGATCATGAAGATCCAAGATCAATAATCAAGTTCTCCAAAGTTAGGGGTTTCAAGTTCATTTTTACCCTCTAATTTATGAAGATTCAAGACAGTTACCGAAGATTCAGCAAGAACCAATTCCTTCAAGAGAAGCAAGTCAATGAGAATCCTCCATCTCATTAACTTGTTCATTTCAAGAAGTTCGAGCTGATGCTGATCAAGAGGAAGTCCCAAGTGCCCGTTATGAAACCCAATGAAGATTTCTGCGGAAAGAATCTTCATCAGCATCTATGCCAGCCAGTCAAGAAGAAGAATTTCAGAGATTGAAGACTTTTAATATCACAAGCCTAGGGGAAGATTGTAGAGGCTAGATTATGAGGCTTGTAATATTAAATTAGTTGGGCTGGGCTTAGAAGGTTTATTTAGATTAGTAGACTAGTTTGGTTGGGTTTACTATTGGGCTTGGGGTTTACCATTGGGTTTACTATTAGGGTTTAAGGTCCATTAGGGATCCTATATAAACCCCATGTGGTTCTCCATTGGGGGGGTTGATTGGTTTACGATTTGTGCTCCTCTCTTGTTATTTACGATCGGAATCATCAATCAAAGTAGTTTGTTCATCATTCAAGATTTGATCTTTGTTGTTCATCATCTAATCAAATCTCTTTCTTCTACTTTCTTATCTTGAATCAATCAATCACTTGAATTCCGCACTCGTGATTGATAGAATATCGTGATTAGGTGTTATTTCTGGACCTACACCCTGGATTTTGGGTTCTGCTCCCTGGATTTATCCTTCTTCTTTCCTAGGAGCTCCTTCAAGTAACCTTTGCTGAGTAGATAGCTAATTTGTTTTCTCAAGGCCATGCAATCCTCGGTCTGGTGACCAAAGTCTTCATGGTAGGCACACCACTTGGACTTGTCCTTCCAGGTAGAGGGCTTGTCGTTCTTCTTGGGTCATCTTGCCTTGTCTCCAAGGTCCTGCATAGCAAACATAATACCATAAATATCAGTAGCCTAGCAGTAATCATTAAGGGAAGGATATTCTTCTTCTTCTTCATCCTGGTCCACATTGTTTACTCGTCGTTCATCGGGCCATGAATACGGCTTAGACCATTGTGACCTAGGATGTGACGACTCTGATTTCCTGTTGGAGCTGTTAAATCCTGAGGAGGATTCACCTTTTCCCAGGATTTGCCTGTCCTCCTATAGCCTGATGAAGCGTAGAGCCCTGTGACGAACTTCGGCCATCTTGTGACACGGGTTCATAACCAGGTCTTCATAGAATGGTGAGTCTTTGTTAAGTCCCATCTTGAAGGCCTGTACTGCAGTTGCCATGTTCATGTTCGGGATTTCTAAGGCTTCTCTGCTAAACTTGCTAACGTAATTCCTTAGGGCTTCACCTGCATTCTGGGTTACCCTGTACAAGTCACTTGTTAGTTTTTCAAAACTACGGCTGCAAGAGAATTGATTGTTAAATAAATTAATCAAGTGTGAAAATGAAGTAATAGAGTAAGGAGGAACATTCAGGAGCCATTTTAAGGTTGCCCCTCTTAGGGTGGACCCGAATCCTTTATATATTCATGCCTCCTTAATTTCATGGGGCATGTAGATAACCTCCTTTCACGGTACTGCGCCACATGTTCTTCAGGGTCTGTCGTTCCTTCATAAGGTTTCATGCTGGGTGTTTGAAACCTTTTTGGTATCTCCACGTCACAAATCGGTGGAGCAAACGTGGACAATCTATGACTCGCTGGTCCAACTTCAGGGATAGGCTGCACAACTCCTGGGACACTTGAGATCATCTGCTTGAGTTTTTGGATCTCTCGTTCCATTGATGGGCTGATCCCTGGATCCTGCACTGAATTGTTAGTATTAGCATAATGGACGAAAGTTTAAGGAGTGTTACCGACATACCGGGTCATATTTGTCCCAGGATTAACGAATGGTTCCCTGATGGTGGATATCCTAGGTAAATCAGCCTGGGTCATCTGAGCAGCGAAGGATGTTGATCTCCTGTCCAGTGGGGTGACACCTTCATGTACCCTGGAATCGCTTCCAGGGGTGCTGAAATTCAGAATTCTGGGATCGAGTGGAGAAGGTTGAACCGATGTAGCCCTGGGTAACTCTGATCTTATGCTCGTCAATTGGGCCATGAATTCCTGGTTCACCTTTTGTTGGAGTTCCATGTGGCGCTCCATCTTACCGAATGCGGCCAGGATATCAGTATTGGATATCATGACAGGGTCTTCTGGGGTGTTTTCAGTCTCGATCAGTTCATGGTTGACTGTCGGCCCGTCACTGTGTGTAGCTGAATTTGAAGTGCTAAACCTTGGAGCCGGTGGGGTGACTCCAGTTGTTGAAGTAGTAACAGCAGAAACCGAAACATTTGAGGTGTTCATTTGTGTCGACTTTTTTTTGATAGATTTTGGTAAAAAACAAGTTTAGGACGAACCTGAAAAGAGTTTGACAAAAGATTGACACCAATTGCCCCACGGTGGGCACCAAATTGTTTTGGCTAAAAATTACTTAAGCAAAATTAGTAAGATTTGAACCAAATAAGATTGTGAGGTTTGGTGCCTAGGATTAAGATACGAAAATTGTTTGCAAAAATCCTGGGACTATAGTTGAATTCCAGGGACAAAAGCCGGAATCTTGGGTAAAAATGTAAGTTTAATTATGAAATCGAGTAAGAAAAGTTGATGACACAAATGAAGCCTTGAATGCAGTTAAGAACACCGACAATTTTACTAGGGAAAAGCCCTTAGCCCTTAGATGTCTCTAAGGCACCGTTGGCATAAAAACCCCGGGTAGCGATAACACACGCTACCAATTTATAATCACGAAATCACTTAAGTACAATGAGTAAACAGAGAATTGAATACGAGAATACAATGTGTAAAGCTCGAGTGAGCTAAATGAAATAACTAAGTGTCCTATTTATACTCCTAACTCTTCAACAACTTGTCCGATATATCAGGGATCTTCTCTTCAACGTCTTTTTCAGTTGGTTGACCGAGTTTTCAGCTAACACCTTTTGACCATGTGCGAAATATGTCTCCAGCTCATCCCATTCGACCATTGGTAGACTTTGTCAACCTGTCCTTGATCAGATATAGACACAAAATACATTAGTAACAATGTCCTAGCATGCAGGGTCATTTCCACATGCTGGGTCATTCGTACAATAAGGGTGACCCTGGATTATGCTCATCCTGGGTCATAATAACGTATAACAGAAATAAAATAAATATGAACTTCCCTGGATTATGTTGACATCCTGGGACATTACCTTACGCCTGATACATTCAGGGTCATTCAGCGTTACCTGTTAAATTCGGGGTCAATCCTGCCCTAAGTCTATACATGTACCCTGGATTACCAGCCGAAAATTCAGGGTATAACAACATGTATGGAAAAGATCTTGAAGGGAGAAGATAGTGTGACATGGCATTTATCAGATAATTCAAGGAAAGAATGATGCATGTCTCATATGGCTCAGTTGAAAGATGTCAATGAAATGAAAAGAAGAAGTAGAGAAGGTGTAAAGATTCCTGCAAAACTATTTGCATCTGAGAAACAAAGGCCACAGAACCTGTAAAGCTTCTGGATGGGCAAGAAACCACCTTACCTGCTGAAGATGTAAGCATGATAAACTCAGCTTTAGCAGCTGATATGATTGAAAGAATGGAACAAGAAAGATTGGACAGAGACATGGCAGAGGAATTTGCACTTCAGGACAACCTGCAAATTTATCAAAACAATGAAGTTGTTTTTGATATAATAAAAGAAGAAAAAAGAAGGTCTATGGAAGAAAGAAACAAGAAACTAGACCAGGCCAAAGAAAAGAGGCATCAATTATTTGCTAAAGAAGCTGACATTGCTGTAAAAAAAGAAAAGGAAAAGATTAGGCTAGCTGCAAATGATGCTAACTGGGAGTTGTTGAAAACTTGGAGAGACATAATCTTAGCTAGAGGATGGGTCACCCCTGAAGGTATCAGATTAGCTAGGGCTTAAGAAACACAGAAGATAGCTAGGGCTCCTCTTACGAAACTAGAGGAGACAAGAGCACTCAAAAGGTACTTCATAGAGTTTTTAGGAGAGGAAAAGAACTCGGTAAACCCATGTTCTTTGAACACTCTAAGAGACATGTATGATGAGATAAGGAAGGGCCAATCAAGGATATCTCAAAGAACAAGAATTCCTAGACCTCCAGGAGCTTTCTCAGGTACACCTTCTCTTCCTCCTAAACCTATGAGTCTCATTGACTCACTTCTTGGCAAATCACCCTCTATTCCACCCACTACTACACAAATCTCCACCATTCCCCCCAAAAGAAACCCACCCAGGGCCAGCAGACCTCAAACCAGAAAGCCACCCACTAAAAAGTCCAAACCAATCAAACCCATTCCACCAAAATACAGAGCTGATAATTTCACACCAATTGAACCTCTCACCAAACCCAAACCAAAACCTACAACAGAATCATCTCAAACTCCTTCAATCCAAAAATAAACTCACCCCATCACACAACCACCTTCTGCACAACCACCTTCAACACCTACTAAACCTACCAACCCTGTGAACCCACCAAAACCAACAACAGGAACTTCAAGGAGAAAGAAAACAATGGCAAAAAGAAAAATATCTCAAGTCATTTCCTTTAGTTCTGAATCATCCTTAGACAAGAAAGAACTTAAAGATCTGCATGCTAAAAGAAGAAGAATTCTCTCCTGGAAATTTTATGTAGACACAAGTGTCTACCTGTTCACCACAAACACCAATGAAGTTCTAAGACTCAGCAGCAATGAAGATCTCACAAATTTATCTGATTTAGAGCTTAATGATGTGAGAAATATGGCTGGTGATGGCAAAAGACTAAGTGCCCAAGAGCAGTCCTTTATGATTAAGATAAAGATGCACTTTGACACAACAACAAGGGAAACCTCATCTGCTGAACCTATCAAAACTCATTGTCCTGTCACTCATGTGGACTTGGATCTAGCTACTGATCGGTACATTGTGTACAAAGCTGATGGATCATTCATAAGACACAGAGAGATAAATCCAGCTGAATGGAACTTCAATGATTAGAAAGCAATACTGGATTGCATGCTCACAAACAGACTGTTCAGATTTGATATGAGAAAGAATCGGTAGAAGAAATCAGTTTTGTTGAAAAAGTTAGTTGTTTGCTCATGATATTCTGCAAATCATTTTGTTTTTCATTTAGTATGTTATTCGGAAGATTTTGGAAGCATCATCTTAGGGGGGATTGTAAGGAATTATTTCTCCTGAAGAAATGGTGCTGATCAGTTAAAGATATGTTATCTAGGAAGGAATAGAAGACCCGAGATAAGTTATCTCGGAAGAACAAACTTCCCGAGATAACTTCTAGTTATCTCGAAAAGCCTTTTTACCTCAGAAGCACAGGACAGTGGACACGCCCTCGATAACTCAAGTTACCTCGGTAAGGTGAGTTATCTTGGATAACTTGACCAGCTCTACTTGTCTCTGACACATCTGATCCAGTTTCTCACCCTTCTCCTGACAAGAAGTTGACACTTTTATCTTCTAGACTAGTTTAATATTATTCTAGTTCATGTATCTTTACTCGACGGTATAGATGATCATTAGAGGAATCAAGGGCTCTCACTGATTCCTTAAGGCACTATAAATAGACACTTGTAATCTGCTTTTGATAGCAAGTGTGTGTAAATCACTCACACATGTACTTTGAATCATCAAGTTATAATATAGTGCCCAGTTTTATTCATATAAGTGTTATACTTGGTTTGTATTCAGTTTCATATCTTTTACTTAAAACAGAGCATAAGAATTAACTTGTTTTCGCCTGGTTAAATCTAAGTAAAATCTTATAATTGGTTAAACTCCGTAACCAGATTTTGATCCTACATAGTTAGATTGTGTTGTCCAAGTTGAGGCTATGATGATTTTTAAAGATCTGCATTTGAGGTGGTGTCTCACGGCGAGGGGTAAATGTAAATTAACGCAGCCCCGATGTTTAGTTTGAACTTTTAGGGCTATGATTGACTACATCTTTTATTTGAGCCTGATTTCCATAATTTTAGTGTCAAATTGGTGATGATGCGATCTATACAAAAATCTGAGCCAACCCCTGTTTGTTTATTTTTCTAATGAAACTTACGGTTTGTTTTTTTATTTATAGAATTGTTTTTAATTAAATTGTGTTTGATATTTTAGGCTTGTAGGTTGATAACTGAAATTCTTTATTTATTTAAGTTAAGCTCTTACTTTGTAATGATTTGGAATCTACTAGATGGAAATTATTCTTATACATTGTTATGTCATGACTCCGAATGAAGATGCACAGGCTGACAATGAAGTGGATGATGTGTTCCTATGTGAATATAAATTTGATGTAAACTGGCATAACTTCAAGCGAATTGTAGAGATTGATAAATTTGAATATAATTTGTTAAATGTTATGTTGTTGATTAATATACCGGGATTGGAATCATTTGTGCTACAGTTATATTCTATTTTCTGAATCAGACAGTGTTTGAGTTTTAGTTGCTTTATACCTTTGCAGCTGATGTTATATGGTTAAAGTGAAAGTGATTGTTTGAATGTGCTTCTTATGTTTTATTTTGCATGTATGATTGTATCTCCGTTTCTAGCCGGGCTGTTAAAAGTGCTTAACAATATCATATCTTCTATAAGATTATGATTCTATAAACATTATGGGATTTTAGTTCCTATAGTTGTTTATTCTAAATAGCCAACAAACGTAAGATAAAAAGTTTTTGATGCATGAGAGAAGGTTGAACAAACAAAACATAAAAGAGTGTCATCTCAGCGGAAGGAGAAGAACCTGCAACCATAGATATCTGCAATGCCTTTCCCAATTTAGTTAAAATCTGGGGTGAAGGAAAAGACTCAAAACCAAAGATTATTTCAGGTTAAGTGGATGTATTAGATCTTAGCACAATTTGTTATATGTTATGTTACTGATTAATATACCGGGATTGGAATCATTTGTGCTATAGTTATATTATATTTTCTGAATTAGACAGTGTTATAGTTTTAGTTGATTTATACCTTTGCAGCTGATGTTATATGGTTAAAGTGAAAGTGATTGTTTGAATGTGCTTCTTAGGTTTTATTTTGCATGTATGATTGTATCTCCGTTTCTAGTTGGGCTGTTAAAAGTGCTTAACAACATCCTATCTTCCATAAGTTTATGATTCTATAATCTTGATGGGATTTTAGTTCCTATAGTTGTTTATTCTAAACAGATGTGTGTTACATGTTTTATTTTTTTGTTCTTACTTGGTAAAAGAAATGAAACGGAAGTTTTGCCTTTTTTGTTTCTTTGAAATCCTGATTTTTTAGACTTATCTGGTTATTTGTATGATATCTAGATTACATATAGACTTAATGTGGTTTATAGAACATCCACTTTATCGATGTCGAGACCCTGTTTTTAGCTCATTGCTTTAGTCTTTTGTAAATACGTTTTTAAAATGGGAGCCCACTAACAGGCTGATTAATTACATATTTATACAACAATAAACACAATTGGATAATTAAGCCTTACTAAGTCAGCTGGGCTTACCAATACATCCCTAACCAAGAGTGTTTTCAACTTTTAATATTTATATTCAACATTTAAGCACAAAATTAGAAAACCAAATCCTGATTTTACTATCATTTCCCATTTAATTGCAGCAAAAATCAAGGACATTTTCTAAATTTTTAAAATTTTTTTTAATTCAAGACACACAAAAATAAAAATAAAAGAAACTAAAAAGAAAAATAAGACGCAAAATCTCATCCCACACTTAAACGACACATTGTCCCCAATGTGAGATGAGAAAAAAAATAAATATAAAAATAAACACACTAAAAATGATAAAATAAAAGAAAATGCAAAAATAAAAAATAAATAAGTCGGAACAAACTCCCCTGATTTTTAATTTGGACAATGAAGGGTGAGTTTGTATCCCCAGGTCCTCCATTGAACTCCATGAGCGAAGCGAACGTACGAATGTCATCGAACCTGCAACACACAAACAAAACAAACATACGTCTCGACGAAAATTATTAATCACAAAAATTAAAAATAAAAAAAAAGAATAAAAATGGAAGTAAAAAATAATAATAATAAAATCAAACTAAAGATACAAACTTTACAGGCCAGGCGCTATGTGATTTAGCTCCTAAACTACAAACAACCTCCGAATAGACTATCAGGAGGTTTAGATTTCACATCCTTCAACACTAATTTACCGGTAAGAACCCGGTTTCTACATTTAAGCTCCAATCCTTTAACTTTCCAATGCTTAAATTTACCCGACCGAAACCTAATTAATCTTGAAAAGCTCACTTGTGGGTCATGGATACACAATCTTAGCTTAGGGATCCCCACACTTGGACTAAACACTACATTTTCATCAAACACTCCTAAATCACCAAGTGTGGCTTTTCTAGATACCCTAGCAACTACCAACTCATCTTTTACACTAATCAATACCGCGGGTTTAACAATCGGGTTTTCTAAAACCTCATTGACAATCATAACTACCCCGGTATCCTCCCCACACTTGGGCTCCACCATACTCTCAATCTCACTCTCTACAACCTCAGTCTCAGCCTTCACATCACCGGGATCTCCTATCGGGTTATCTAGCTTAATGGTATCTAACAAGTTATCCAAACCCCCCGGATCATCCCCACACTCATCCTCAAATAGATCTGCATCTTGTAGCCTATTACCAAGCACTATTAGATCCATATAAGATTTAAAAGTCTCTAGAAGTTTCATAGTGACAGACAATTCAGATGGTTATTGTGAGTGGGTATGTAGCAGAAACAAAATAAAAATAATTAAGAAAAATAAAATACAACCTAAATACTTAAACTAAGACAAAAAACCTAGAAAAGACTAAGGAAAAAAAATAAACACTAAGAAAAATAAGACTTAAAATTCTAGACTCAAGAAAAATAAAATCGCTATACACAAAAACCTAGAAAAGACTCAAAATTCCTAGACGACCTAGTTAATCTTTATATTGCCAAGTGTCTCCGGCAACAGCGTCAAAAACTTGAAGTGTTCGGAACGATACTAAAAATACTACTAAAATAAATACTAAACCTAGACCTAAGACACACCTAATTTTACCGAAACAACCTAAACCAAACCGAACCCTAAGGCTGTGAACCCGTCGGATTGTAGTAGAGCTAAGGAAGACCGGATATCGAACCTAAGGACACTATGTAACTAGACTCGACCTAGGACTAAAAGAATAGGAAATTTGAGAAATTGGTTTTTGAATATTTATTTAACTAATTTAACTAACTAACAACCGGTAATAAGAAAACTTAGGACAAAATTAAAGATGAGAGAGGTACCATCTAGACCTAGAATCCTAATCAACACCTACAACTTTACCTGGCTATGACGATTCTGATGGAGGCTAATTCAGCTTTTAAGTCCTTCTTAGCAAATGAATCTAACGTTCGAATAGGAGTTCACCTTGTGGGTACATCCTACCTCAACTAGACCTAACCACCCTCGAAACAATCAAAGACACCCTAGGCTAGCAAGAACTACCACTAATCAACACAACTGACACGGAATAGCAAGCTAACTAATTTCCTAGGGCATCCCTCTCCCGATGGCGATGTGATCCTAATCTACTAACTAACTCGACTACCCGACCTAGCTATCACCTCCCGGCTTGTCTAACTAGAGCAGCACACAAGATTCAAGGAATTTATTAAAATACTAAACTATGATCAACCGGATAGCTAACCAAATCAACTACAAACACACAGTCACGTAATTGATTACCCAACCCAAACCGAAAGACATTCGCAGATTAAGTAGTTTAGTAAATTAATTCCAACCCTAAATCAAGTGGTCATATGCATACAATTCTGATAATAATGGGATTTAAAGAAATATTAACATCAATCAAATAGTCATAGCCAAAACAAAGTCGTAAACATTTATTAGTTCATCATAAAGGTCTAGATGTAACTAATTATTTAGCCTACCACCATGTCTAGTACAAAAATCATAATAAAAATCATAACTTTGGTCAAGAACATAATTTTAGACAAATAATTAATCAAGAAAACAAAAAGGAAGGAGAACCCGGATCAATGAATGATGTCGAATGATTAAAACCGATCTTCCCTTTTGATCCCCGATCTTTCTTGCGATCTAATTCAGCCTCTGAGTTCTCTGCCGTTCTCCCTATTAATTCCGCGTAGGGTTCTTTTTTATTATTGTGATCAGAACCCTCTTTCTTTCGAAGTCCGAACTCTCACTTATTCCTTCGCGAGTTACCTTTATTTATTTTGTCATTTACGTCGGCCGCCCTGATGGACTATAGTCCATGTGTACTAATAATAGCCCAACTGAAATTTAGGTATTACGGGCTTGTTTGGGATTGCTTATAAAAACTGCTTATGGCTTTTGAAGGAGGCAAAAAGTTAAAAATGCCCCTCCAAAAGCAGCAAAAAGCCACAATGTTATGACTTATTAGCTTTTGGAGGGGTATTTTGTGTCTTTTTGCCTCCTCCAAAAGCCATAAACAGTTTTTATAAGCAATCCCAAACATGCACTACATTTCACAAACAGCTCACGTGACTTTCTGTTTTATTTTCTTTCTTTTTCTTTTAAATCCCTTTCTCCACAAACCCACGTGAGATAGAAATCTCCATTACCAATTCACTTTTTAAATCAAGTTTGCATAACTTTTAATTTCATATTTTTCATTATGTATCCTCCAAGTTCCTTTATTGACAAGCACCTCAAACTTTCATATTTGACACGCCGCCCCTCGGACTACACACAAACATAATTTAGCCATTTTGAGCATATTTGATCTAATAAACTTCATTAAAAATAAAAGACTCAAACTCACACTAAAATGGTACAAAAATGACTCAATACCATGTTACTCAAATACTAAAAAATATATAAAAACTAAATAAAAATGACTCAAACTCGACTCAATTATATACAAAATACACGAAAAAACATGATGTGTTTGCAACACATCATCTCAACGGAAGGAGAAGAACCTGCAACCTTGGATATCTGCAATGCCTTTCCCAATTTAGTTTAAAATCTGGGGTGAAGGAAAAGACTCAAAACCAAAGATTATTTCAGGTTAAGTGGATGTATTAGATCTTAGCACAATTTGTTATATGTTATGTTGTTGATTAATATACCGGGATTGGAATCATTTGTGCTATAGTTATATTATTTTTTCTGAATTAGACAGTGTTTGAGTTTTAGTTGATTTATACCTTTGCAGCTGATGTTATATGGTTAAAGTGAAAGTGATTGTTTGAATGTGCTTCTTATGTTTTATTTTGCATGTATGATTGTATCTCCGTTTCTAGCCGGGCTGTTAAAAGTGCTTAACAACATCCTATCTTCTATAAGTTTATGATTCTATAAACTTTATGGGATTTTAGTTCCTATAGTTGTTTATTCTAAACAGATGTGTGTTGCATGTTCTATTTTTTTGTTCTTACTTGGTATAAGAAATGAAACGAAAGTTTTGCCTTTTTTGTTTCTTTGAAATCTTGAATTTTTAGACTTATCTGATTATTTGTATGATATCTAGATTACATAGACTTAATATGGTTTATAGAACATCCACTTTATCGATGTCGAGGCCTTGTTTTTAGCTCATTGCTTTAGTCTTTTGTAAATACGTTTTTAATATGATATTTAGATAATATAGACTTAATTGGATTTTCAATAGAACTGGACCTGGGTTATATATAGAACAGATTTATCGCATTTAGATACTCCTATCAAGTTTAGTTTATGTCACACCCCCAAAAATCCCACGCGTGACAACGCGCCGCAGGGAGCGTGACAAACCAGGATCGAACACATTAGCCATACGAACAGTCTATATGCAATGTAAAAGTAAAACCAGAGTAAATGCGTTTTTAAATGCGGAAGCGTAAATCAACAAAGTTGTAATAATTGTTCAAGCGCCAAAACATGCGCAAACCAAAAGTTAATAAATTTGATAAATAAATAAGTCTAGTGATGCATGCATGGTAATAGTAATCCTTATGTGGTGCATCCTAGCTCGTGGCAGACAATCCAGTTTAGCGACCTGAGATATAACATGCTAAAGTGTCAACACAATGGTTGGTGAGTTCACAGGTTTAATAGTTCAGTAACGTTTCAAGTTCAGTTTAAGATTGACCGTTCAATAACGTCAAGTTGTAAGAGCATAATCACTAATATATATCAAATAGCTAGCTAGGCTATATACATGAAACTTCGCACGTTGATGGTCACCGAAGCTAACAGTTGTTCATAGTTTGCCTTGTTGTCGTTTAGGACGAATATAACACCCGTTCGATATCCAATCGTGTCAGAGCGACTGACCCGGGTGGGGTTTGTCAGACCCAGTAGTACTACAATATATTTCCCGCTATCGTCATTAATACTAACGGTACCATAAGAAGGACTTTGTTGTATAGTGTGCCTACAAGTAATCAGTATCAAGTGATATATAAAAGTCTAATTATCTCAGTTGTGTAAATCATGCATGTTAATCTCCCCCAAAAGGATTTAAAACAGTAAAATGGGGCCGTGAAACTCACCTTAGGTTGCTCGGCAAGGTTTCCAGACAAACAGTTAATTCAAGTAGCAAGAACGAGTCTTGTGCAAGCAATCAATCACCTAACGAGCATACGAGTATAAGTGTGTGTTCTAAACTATTAAATCTAACGTAAACGATAAAAACGAGGAATCGTGAAGTCCGGAATAAGTCGAGGATGGCACGTGTGCCAAATCCGAGCGAATATCGAAATAACGCGAGAAAACCCAATATATATCTTTAATATATATTTTCTAAGTTTAAGGATATCAAGAATAAATATATATAATGTATATATATATATATATATTTATATATTTAACTAAACATTCAAGTGACGTTAATGACAAAGTTTCAACAAAATATAAATATACATACATAAACATGTTAAATCCAATGATTTGAATTTTTATGTTGAAAAGAATTTACAATTTATAGTGAATCATGATTTAAAACCGAGTATTTTGTGTTTCTAGTCAAGGCGACACTTTTCATAAGTTTTCTAAACCATTTAAATGATTTTCGGGTTTTTTAAATATTCCAAGAAAATCATTTTAATAAATTTTTAGGTGGTAAAATGCCTTAAATCACTAAAAACAATAAAGCTGAATAATACAGAGGTCGCCAAGGTTCGAACCGGCGACCTCTCACTCACAACACCACACTCCGACCACTGGGACAACCCTCCTGATTGATTATTGTGGAAACGGAATTGGTTTTGTGTTGTAAGAGAAGCCAGAACTGGAAACAGGAATAAAAAACGCAAAGGCCGGGTCTCGAACCCACGACCTCTCGCACACAAACCAGCGACCAAACCACCCTGCCAGATTGGCGTCTGGTTTATCCTCAGAACGAAAAATATATGAGTCGTACACGCTGGTCCTCATCTTCTTCATTATGAACTCCGGTGGCCGGAGTTTTATTCCGGTCACCGGAAAATCGCAAAACACCATTTAAAACTTGTAAATCGTGCGACTAACAGAAGGAAAGGTTTACCTTGCGACGTGGATGGATTACGAGATGATTTCGAAGCCGAACACGAGCCCGAAAAATTTCACGAACCCGAACTCCTGGTCACAGTGACGCTCCGAGACTTCTGCTGCGATGATAATCACCGATAGGTGACAAGCGAGGGTGAACGAGGGTGTTGTAGGGGCTGAGACAGTGGTGGTTCCGGTTGGTTTTGGGTCGCCGGGGAAAAAAATGAAACAGGGAGAAAGCGAGAGGGAGCACGAGAGAAAGAGAGGTTGATGGGTTAATCACATGGAATTGAAACCTCCTAATGATTGCAAGTTAAAAACCGATCAGCTGGAACCAAGGTTGTAACCGATGTATTGAATTCGGTTTCTCCTTAAAGGTGCCGACTGGAATTCAAAATAACGTATGTGGGTGTTTAAAACAACTATCCGATAATGGCAAAAATAGTCCCTCTCAAAGTTACAACCTAGAAAACAGGTTTGAGGTAATTACAAAATAGTCCCTCCAGGTTTTAACTAAATAGAATAATGTTTGGTAAATGACCAATATAAGTCCCTCGAAGTTTTACAAAAGAGTCTAACGGCTCTAACGGAATTAACGTAGAAATGTCTTTCAACGACGAATATACGCAGGAATGTCAAAAATATATAAATCGTTTAACGTTTATGAGAAAGTATAAACCTTATAACGATCTACATAAAATCATAGAATAATAATTCCACAATTACTCCATTCTAATTTCACATAAAATCATAGGTTAACTATATATAGTAACTCATATTTACTCATCTTAAATTATCATAAAATCATAGACTTTAAAACCTATAACTTATATACATTTAAGTCACATAAAGCCATGAATAAATAGCTTGTAATTAGAGTCCTTAAATTACATACAATCATAAATGTGATTAAATTATGTTTTATATATATACATATACTTATATTTATCACCTAAAATCATAAGATATAATTGTCACATAAAATGACACAACGTTCACATGAAATCGTAACGTATGATTTACATAAAATCATAGAACAAGAATATCAAACGTTTAGACTTGAGTGCATGCTCGTTTAGTGATTGATCACACAAAACCCTAATTTGCTAAAGTCAACATAGTCAAGCACATAAATGTTCACACAACATTTAATACGGTTTTACGTTCAGTTAATGCTAGAAAGTGACCTGAAAAGTCGGATTGTCACAGTTTACTTACAGATTTCAAGGATGTTTAATAATTTTAATATATTTTTCTCATTTAAAGTTGCATAAATTTGATCCTTTTATCTTAGGTTCTTGAATAGAACTGAACCCAACAGGTTTGTAATAGGTTTTTAAATAAATTTAATCCTTTTATCTTGGGTTATATATATTTTAATAGATTTTAAAATAATAGGATTTTGTATAGAACCCAAAATAAATTTAATCATTTTATTTTGGCATCACCTCACCTCAACATTTTAACTGGGTAAACACTTATGTAATAGGATCTTAAATAGAAATTGACCAGTGTTATATTTAGAACAAGTGTTCTGAAAGGAGCAAATATATTAAACTTGATGTTTGATAATTTAAATACCCTTTGTTTAATTACCGAAGCCTTCTGATGTGAATTTTATAGTATTATGTGTTTGAGTTGTTTCGATGCTAATTTTGGAGATTTTCTCATGTTGTTGGTTTGCAGGTTAAAGTTATGCACAATAAGAAGTGAGCTCCTCTTTAGGTATTGTTGTTAATTGAAATTGAAATTCTCTTCAGGTTAGTATTTTATTGTTGTCTAAGCATTAGACAATAAAAGTTACCCATCACTATAATACATGTTTTGATGAATTTATATTCTAATTTTTTTTCGATTGAATCTCCTTTTTTTTTCTGATGCAGCATGTATCTTTAATTTTCGGGTGGCGTTAGACTCACTTTATTTTCAGGAGGCGTTAGACTTAGATTGTTTGATGTTGTGCTGTGTTTGTTTTTAGAAAATTGATTTTTGGTTTTGTGGTCGTGGATTAGGTTTAGTTTGATCTTTTACTATGTATTATACCATTTTGGTCTTTTAATTTTGTTTCTGTTGCTGAAATTGAATTTCTTAATTCCCGTTGCATGTCTCTTTTTATATTTTTTTTATAATTTGCTCTATTCTTCATTGCATTGAGTCACTATTAGATCTATAGAATTTGAGTTTAGAACTAAAGGCAATCACAAGAATAGTATTGATAGGGATGAGAATTACAGAGCCAATGTAGAAGATGAGATACAGAATATTGGATGAGAGAGAGAATAACCAATCACTAACAAAATTCCTTATTTTACTCACACTCACCCTACCCTACTTTAAGCATGATGCCTCCAAATGGTTATGTCTTTGCTGACGTGTCATTTTCTCACAAAAACCTTAAGTCTGCTTGAAATCATTCTTTCCCTGGTGCTCCTTCTAGGCCCATCAGTAACATTTGTTGTTGGGTCAGTGTTTGGGTCATTTGGCCTTCTGATTGGGTCCGTAACATTACCCCCCCCCCCCCCATTAACTCCCACCTTGTCCTCAAGGTGAAGTGTTGGAAACTGAGTCATCAGAGTGTTGTTGTCTTCCCAGGTAGCAGCAGAGGGGGTCCAAACCTTCCTATTGAACTAGACTTTGAGCGATGAGCTGACCCGAACGGTTTACATGGCGGTGATTCAGAATAGCACTCGGCTATAGAATGAACGTGGAGGTAGAATCCACGGGGTGAAGGGGAGTATCCTGGTGATCAGGAACACCAATGCACTTGCAAAGAAGCGAAACGTGAAAAAACAGGAGGAATCTTCACGGAGTCTGGAAGATCTAATTTGTAAGCAACAGTGCCAATTTTAAATAGGATTTTTTAAGGACCAAAATACCGGCGACCGAGTTTGTGATGGCGTTGAAGGCGAACTGAACCTTGACGGTAGGGATACAGCTTGACATAGACCCAGTCATTGACATCAAAGTGAACATCGCGGCGGTGCCGATCAGCCTGATTTTTCATGCGAGTTTAGGCTTTGCAAAGGTTGTGTTTAAATATAGTGAGCACTGTGTCACGCTCCAACAATTGATCCTGCAGAAGATTGTTACCCGTGGAGTCTCGAACATAGCAGGAAATAGTTGGGGGTTTCCGGCCGTACAGAATCTCATAAGGGGATATTTGGGCAGAAGCCTGAAATGAAGTATTATACCAAAATTCGGCCCACGAAAGGAAACGAACCCAGTCAGAAGGATGATCAGACACATAACACCTCAGATACACTTCCACCGTCTTGTTAAGAGCTTCCGTTTGTCCGTCGGATTGTGGGTGGTAAGATGTGCTTATGGACAGGGAAGTGACTTGCAGTCAATGTAACTCTTTCCAAAAGTATGTCATGAAATTGGGGTCTCGATCCGACACAATGTCCACTGAAATTCCATGTAAACGAACAATCTTAGAAACAAAGGCAGTAGCCATAGTGGAGCTTGTGAAAGTAGAGGGAATGGGGATGAAATGACCATATTTGGATAAGCAGTCAACAACCACCATAATGACCGATTTGCTAAGTGAAGTAGGGAGCAAAGTGATCAAATCCATGGCAATACCCTTGAAAACCTGCTGAGGAATTGGAAGTGGTTGGAGGAGTCCGGTAGGGGATAAAGAAGAGCTCTTGTGATGTTGACAAATGTGACAGAGACGGACAAATTCTTTGACATCCGATCGCATACCCTTCCAAAAAAAATTAACCGAGAGGCGATGGAGAGTACGAGTAATCCCCGAATGGCCATCCTTGAGGGAGGAATGGAACTCCACAAGTAATTGAGCTTTAAGTGTAGAATCAGTAGGAACCACCATGCGATCTAAATGAAAGAGTAACCCACCTTTAAAGAGAAAATGGGGAAGTGTAGAGGGATTAGTAGCAAATTGTTGCTGATATTGAAGTAATTCGGGGTTGGACTTGTTAGCTTGACGCAGTGAGTCAACCAAAAATTTGATGAGCTTACACAGAAATTAACTGAACTGCAACAAAAAATTTGATGAGCTGCAGGTCAAGTATGATTGCAATCAGGAAAGAAACAAAAGAATGCTCGATGCTGGAAAGGAATTATCACATGTTGTTGTGACTGGTCAAGTTGGGAAAGACACATCTGGGTTTGGGTCAGAGAAAACTGATAAATCTTTGGCAATGAACAACATAATTCCTCCACCTGTTCCCAGAGACATTATAGGAATACTTCTTAGTGATGAACAGGTTGAACGAACCAAATCTGATTATAAAGAAGCTGCTCCTCCTATTGATAGTGTCTTGGTTGGAACTACCCTATTGACTCAAGAAGAAATTGATAATGAAGCAAACATGACTTATGGTGAAGGGAGAGTAAATGATATATCAGACAATGATGCTGAGTGCCAGAAATATGACAGGTGTCACAACTCTAAGTCTGATGAGGCTGGGATAGAGTTGAAACCATACCCTGAAATTGAAACCCCATACTTCAAGGTAATTGACAAAGTCGAAAGGGAAAAAGTGATCTTGACGACACGGCCTGAGGGGAAGATCTTTATGACATCTGGATCAATGTTTGACCAAGAACCAGATGTTGGATATGAATTACCATCCTTCTCCTCCAAGTTCAAGGGAATAACCGATGGAGTGATAAGTGAACCTAAAGTTGAGAGGCCAAAGATCACCATTAAGCATCCGAGTATGAAACCAATAGCTGGAGTGAAGAATGAAAAACTCAAGGGAGTAGCTGTGTCTCCCATTTCTGCAGTTGGATCATGCAGTTGCCGTTGTAATTGCAAGAATGGTGCTTCAATGTCAAAGAATCAAGGAAGCATAAAGACAGTAAAGACAGGTTCGACACAGGCTTCGACAAACCAGCAGAAAGTCAAATCTGAAGCTGCAGTCAAAGCAAAGAAGCAGACACAAGGCAAACCAGCTCCATATCAGCCACCGAAGACAAATGGGTACACGTCTGACTTCTATCTAAAGAAGCAGACTTGTTTTAATTGTGGCATCGCTGGTCATATTGCTAGAAACTGTCTTTATCGCCTTTATGAACCCTATTATCCGAAAACTCAAAGGGTTTCATCTCAGGAGTCAGACTGTTACTCCTAAGGTTAAGCCCTCTGATCAACATTGGGGCGCTGCCAAAGCTGAAAGAAAATCTATAAATCAAAACAACAGCTTTCCAAGTTACAAAAATTTCCAAAAACAGGTGAAGAAACCATTTTCAAAACAACCAAAGTCTGAAAAACCCAAGGTTACCACTCCCAAGGTAACTAAAACTGTTTTGAAAAATGATTCTAAAATGAAGAAGGTTGAAATACCTAAAGTCACAACTCCAAAGGTGACTAAAACAAAAACTGTTTTGAAGAATGAATCTAAAACGAAGAAGGTTGAAATACCTAAAGTCACAACTCCAAAAGTGACTAAAACAAATGTTAAATCACCTGGAACTTGGAAACCAAAAATCAAGGCAGCTCCATCACAACTTCCTAATTTCTCAAAGGGGATGTTCTTACAAGAAGTATCCTTTATTGATTCCTCAGGTGTACCCAGAAAAACAATGGCCTGGGTACCAATGGCTAACTAATCTCTCACTAATGTGCAGGAACAGTCAAGGAGGATTATCACTAACATTTTTATTATTAATTTGTTTGTTAATAAGTGATTGTTCCAGGCACAGTTTAGGAGACGTATCTTCATGTCATGACAAGCAATTTTTTATGGAGGATATGTTTCCTTGAGAGGTAAAAGGTCAAATCCAGCATGAAAGGTACTGTTCTTAACTTGGTTGTTTGTTTGATGAAGCGGCAAAGGGTGTTTTGAGTCAAACCAAATTTCCTAAAATTTTCATTTGGTGATTGATTGTAGATGTGTTTGACTTCAAATGCAATGAAGTGTGCATGTCATGAAACCCAATTTTCTAAAATTTTGAAATCAATACTTTGAAAGTTAGCTTGGCCAGATATCTTCAAAATATTGTGTTTTGTTCTTTTAAGTGTGTTTGTCTGTTTTCTTTTATCATTTAAAAAAAATTGATGTTCACAAGATTGTGACATTAAAAATCAAAATGCAAGGGGAAGAAATGTAAAGATGAAGAAAAAAAGTTGACCCCTCAAAAATAGTGTGCTTTTCAATTTTTAATTGTTTGTGTCTTGTTTTTGAGAAGTTTAGGGAAAGTAAAATGAATGTCCGGATTGGAGATGGCTGACACGCGTAAGGCGGAAGTGAAAGGCAAGCTCCACGGTGATATGCTTGGTAGGCTCGACCTAAACTTATGACCTCCAATGAAAGTGCAGTGAACTTAAAAGATATATATGTTTAGTTTCCCATCCCAGGTTGCATGGTTTAAAAGACTGAGTCCCGGCAAAAATGGGTTGAGAGTGGTAATTACCTAGTATTCACTCTCTCACACGCCATGTCTCTGCTGTCATGACTACACCACATAATAAAAAGAAAAGAAAAATAAAAGAAAAAGAAAAAGAAAAGAAAAAGAAATGAAAAAGAAATTAAAAAAAAGAAGAATAAATAATCACTCAGTTGGTCTTCTTTGCGTGCTTAGCGGCCGACCTGATCACCAACTGATGGTTAATGAAATAAGTGGTAGTCATAATGGTGTTGCATGGTTCCTCAAAGCTGGGGGTTTGTGAATCCTCAATAAACTCTGAGGTTGGGTAGCTTTTGCTGTGTACGCTTGGGTGTGGGGACAATTAAACATGATGGTAATATTGTACTATATTAAACATGACGCATTCGGTTGGGATTAAACGGGTTTGAGTTTAAAGCGGACAAACATACCGGCAATCACCTGGACTAGTTGAGTAACTGAAGCTAAAAAGGGTTCCTCAGTCAGATTCATACAGTTTGATCCCTTGTAAACTTTCTCATGTTTAGCATGGTAAGTATTTGTTTAGTTTATATCTTTCGTGTGTGAGTCGTTAAGTTCTTTTTGGTGTGTTTTCGTCTTGGCCAGGTCGATTTGAGAAGTCAAAATGTGTTTTTCATGGGTTTTAATGCATGACAATATGCTCCCAACAGATCTTGCCAAATTTTTAGGGGAAGGAGTATGGGATAATAAGTATTATCCGAAGGGAACTCGAGGATGATACTTATTATCTAATGGAAAAGACTTCCTCCGTCAGATCTTGACAAATTTTTAGGGGAAGGAGAGGGGATAATAAGTTTTATCCGAAGGGAACTCGAGGATGATACTTATTATCTAATGAAAAGACTTCCATAATACATAGTATCTGAAGGAAACTCGAAGATAATATGTATTATCTCAGGGGAAGTCCTTAGCTGAGGGGAAGTTATCAGCTAAGGGGAAGTCTTTAGATGTCTTTGGGTTCAGGGGAAGTTTTATAGAAAACCCGTAATCTATATTAGGGTTTTTGGTTAAAATAATGTTAATTTGAATCAATCGAACAGATGATAATTACCTTCTAACCCAAAGACTAGTCATCAAATGTCTGGTGGAGTATATTTTTTCAAATGTGTGTCAGACAGGTTGATGATAGAAAGATGTTGCTGATGCTGCTGCTGCTCAAAGTTAAAGAACCAGCCGGACAAGACTTCCATCTGAATAAGCAACTGTTCAGGGGAAGTTGTTGGTGTCTTTACAAGTTTTCAAAAGCTTCAATGGTTTTCAAAGAAGATGGTCACGTGTTTAGGGGAAGCTGAAGATTTCAAGTCAAATCTTTGAAAAAGAAAATGATACAGAGAGTAGTCAGAGATCATGAAGTTTGAAGATCAACAATCAAGTTCTCCAAAGTTAGGAGGTTTTCAAAATTTACCCTCTAATTTTTGGAGACTCAAGACAGTTACCGAAGATTCAGCAAGAACCAGTTCTTTCAAAAGAAGCAAGTCATTGAGAATCCTCCATCTCATTAACTTGTTCATTTCAAGAAATTCGAGCTGATGCTGATCAAGAGAAAGCCCCAAGTGCCCGTTATGAAACCGAATGAAGATTTCTGCAGAAAGAATCTTCATTAGCATCTATGCCAACCAGTCAAGAAGAAGAATTTCAAGATTGAAGACATTTAATATCACAAGCCTAGGGAAGATTGTAGAGGCTAGATTATGAGGCTTGTAATATTAAATATGTTGGGCTGGGCTCAGAGGGTTTAATTAGATTAGTGGACTAGTTTACTATTAGATATGGGCTTGGGCTTGGGTTTAAGATCAATAGGGGCCCAATAGTAAACCCAATGGGGTGGCTATATAAACTCCATTGGTTTACCATTTAAGGGGGCTGATTCTAGTTGTTCACGATAGTGAACCCGAGAGACAGATTTACGATTTCTTATCTTGTACCCGACAAGTTCATCTTGTGTGCAAAGATCAAGTTTTAATCATCGTATTCTTGTGTTCTCTTCATCTCTTTTCTTGAATCAATCACTTACGAGGATTCCGCACTCGTTTGTGATATCAATATCGTGATTTGGTAGAATTTCAGGACCTACATAATGGGTCGACACGATAAAACCTGTTTAAACACGAAATTTTAATTAATCGACGGTTGACACGATAAAACCTGTTTCACTCAACCTGTTTAGACACGAACAAGATTTCTATTTTAACGGGTTTAATAATTGAGAGACGTATGAGTGTAGGTTATGACAGAAATGGAATGGAATTTTGAGAGACGTCACCTAATAATCTAATTCTAATATATCTTTAATATATTTTCAAAAAAATATACATATTATTAAAATATAAACGTGTCTTAACAGGTTAACAGGTTTCGACCTGTTAAGACACGAAAATTAACAGGTTTTAACAGGTCGATCTATTTACGACACGAAACCTGTTAAGTCCAAACACGAAACCTGTTAACATTGTCGTGTTTCGTGTCGTGTTTTCGTGTCCGTGTCAATATTGATAGCCCTAGGCACCACCACAAACAAAACCCCTAAAAAATTGTCGTCATCACACATCCACCACCACCACAGCTCTGGCACCACCACCACCAACCCCCCCCCCCCCAAAACTCACGCCGCCACACATCACCACCAACAAAACCCCTTTCCAAGCTTACCGTCATCGGAAAAGAGGATGACAGTCACGCCACCGCTAGGCGGAACCCTAGTCGTCGCCGTCGGAGTTACTCGCCAGAAGATTCGGGGAGAAGAAAGAGATGAGATTTCGCATCAAAAAGAAAGGGACGAGTTGCTCGCCGGAGTTCACGACTTCGTGGGTGAGATTTTTGTGGTGGGTGGGTGGGATTTTTGTGGTGTCATGGACAAGTCTCCGCCATAATTGTCGTCGGCAAAAACGGGGAGAAAGAAACCGGAATTGCTCGCGACCACGTGGGTGGGTGAGACTTTTAGAGGGTTTTTATTAATTTTTCTTATATAGACCCTCATCTTTTACTAATTTTCATAAATGTCCCTTATTTTGCCACCTCATCATGCCACGTCATCAAAAGTTAACGGTGTTAACATTATGTTAGTTTGGGACTGCTAGAAGAAAATTGGGGGAAAGTTTGGCTCAACAGAAAACAGTTCCTGAGTTGGGATTATTATCGGCCAATTACTGATAGTTGGGATTATTTAAATCCAATAACCCTTTTTTAAATGGAAATTTAGTTTTGACAAAATTGGTCATTATACTTAATTGATAATGTAATAAATTGATAATTGTATGTGGTTTTGACATATGCCAATGCTGATGTAGACCTCCTAGAAATGAGACATGTAACACTAATTTCAGTGCTTTATTAGGATTAAAGATAAATATAAGGGAAAGATCAAATAAAAACAAGATGTTATTGCGAAAACACGAAAACAAATATTAAAACCTCAATAACTTCTTCATATGTTAATATTTAAAAAAAAGTTGCACGAAAAGTCTTAAAATTATGTCCCCTTTAATTCTGGAAATAAAAATAATTAAACAATTATCATTTCATGATTATCTTACTATTGCACATGTGCAATAATAAGTATTAATTATATTACACATGTGCAATATTAAAAAAAACATTACTTCTTTTTATATTTTTTTCCAGAATTAAAGATAACAGAATTATAAGATTTATGGTGTAATTTTTTTTATCGAAAATGTTAACGTATGAAAAAGTTATAGAGGTTTTAATATTATTGCACATGTGCAATAATAATTTTTTATTGCACATGTGCAATAAAAAAATAAAAAAAACGTTGATTTTTTTAATTTTCTCATTAATTAAAGATAACAAAATTATAAGATCTATGGTGCAAATTTTATAAAAAATTTTAACGTATGAAAAAGTTATAGAGGTTTTACTATTATTGCACATGTGTAATAATAATAACAAAAAAATTTATTGCACATGTGCAATAATAAAAATAAAAAAAAAACTTAGATTTTTTTTCCAAACTAAAGATAACATAATTCTAAGGATTTTCACTACGTCAAAAAGTGGCTTTGGCCACGGTTTTTTTTCAACGCATAGCCACTGTTTTGTAAAAAACGTGGCCAAAGGTAAGAAATACTAGCTTTAGCCACACATATTTTGTACCCGTGGCCAAATATATAGCCTTTGGACCCTTTTAGCCACGTATTTTTTTGTTTATGTGACAACAACAATCATGTGCAGTGGCTTTAGTCAATGTTTTACAAAAACATGTGGCCCTTATTTGTCACGCTTAATAAAGAGTGGCGAAATGCACCAAACGGCCACGGAATTTTTATGATTTTTAATTCGTGTGACCAAAAAGGAATGTGGCCACGTTTAAATAATGTTGTGTGATGAAAGAGTAGATTTGATTACTTAGTAAATTAAAAAAAAACAAAACTATTAATTATATATTATGTGTGGCTAAATGTGAGCAATGGCCACGCTCTTTACTTAGTTATGTGGCTAAAAACTAGTACATATGGTCACTGTTATTAGGTTGTGTGACTAAATAGTAGGTTGTGAGTGACAAAAATCTATTACATATGGCCACATATATTAACCGTGACTAAATAGTAGCCAATTTTAATTAGTTAATTATCTGTGGCGACGACGGATATACATCATTACTAGAGGTCAAATCTTTATCTACCACCTCGAGTTTCGGATATAAATCATATCATTAATTAATTAATTGTCGATCATCACCATATACGCCGTTAGCTCTCTCAGCTCTCTGTATTTTGGTTTATCATGCCACTCTCTGAAAATGTGGCATTTGCGTCCTCTGAATGTGGAAGATAGCCCCGAATACGGTGAGTAATCATCTAAATGACTGAAATTCAAATGCTTTAATGTGGAATTCGTGTCTCTGATTTGGTTATTTTTCTTGAACATGGGAAGAAGATTTTAGTCTGTTTACTTTGGTGATCTATCACCTAGGGTATTTTGCGAGCCTCAGTGGTCGGATACAATACATCGATGGGAGGGTTCGCTACTTCGACAAGGTGGACATTAACTCCTTCTCGTTCGATTGCCTAGGTCAAATAGTGTCTGACCTAGGTTATGACTTGAACGATTTCGACCCCTACCTGAGGATCCCAGGGTTGGCTCTGGATTTTGGACTGGTTCCATTCACTGATGATCCGAGGGATGTTAGGGCCTTGGCCCTACACATCATGGACGAGGAGGTCATATCCATCTACCTCGATGGAGATGTGAAGGTGTCTTCCACCTCCTCCTCCTCCTACCCCTTTGAAGGTAGCTACCCATGGAGAAAATGCCGATATGACGATTCAGACAATTTCTCTAGTGGGAGCATGTTTTAAGTTTATGTTGTTTTTTATTATATATATTTGTAATTAATTAACTGATATCACATCTTTTGGATTATATATGTAATTAATTGTTTATGTGTTATGCATCCGATGTGTCTTTTGACTCTTCTTCCTGAAGAATTCTAGTTCATCCGGTTGTCTTCTACATATATTAGGTTGTGTGACTAAATATTAGTGTATAAGGAATTGTATTCAACCACAATGATTTTAATTCACTAGATAATGGGTTTATATACATGGGAATATCCTATAGATTACGAACAGAAATAACAACTTGGTTATTTATAGTATATATAGTTCATCCTGAAGAACTCTAGTTTATCCGGTTCATCCTGTTCTATTACTGAATAATTAGTCCTGATCCTGAAGAACTCTAGTTCATCCGGTTCTATTCTTCTTCTTCTCTAATGAATAACTAAAATTGATCCTGTTTATTATAAAATCATCTCAGTCCGCCAACGCAGTGAAACAGTTATCTAAAAATGTCATCCGGTTCTGTTCATCTGCTCTCATTCCAGATGAACTCTTCTTTTTGAGGAATTCTAGTTCATATGGTTTTATTCTTGTTAGTTCATACGGTTTTGTTCTTGTTCCAATTTACTGAAGAATTAAAATCTATCCAGTTTATAAATCCTCTCATCCACTATTAGACAATCAAAAAATTATAAATTGTAGCAAAAAGGCTTGAACTGGGTCAGTCAAAAGAAAGGAACAAACCACATGATTAAGAAGAACCATTGAGACAAAAGTGTTAATTGGTTATATTTTAGCCAGAACTTATTTAATTACTCCCATCACATAAGAAATAATTGATAAACAAAATTTCCATCGCTAAAGGTAATAAATAGACACGGTAAAAACAGGATTTGCGTGGTAAAGGTAACAAAATATACACGGTTATCTTGGCCTGACCTTTCCACTTCTTCCCACCATAGCTGGTAGCGTGTCATGTCTGCCTTTAAATTTCCACTTTTTTGCCACTAAAATCTTCTGTATGAACGTATTTCCTGATCATCAAGAAAAACCATTCGATCGATCAATGGCTGCCTTTGGTAAACAATGGAGGATTAGGGGTGTTAATGAACCAGCACCCTACTACGGCAAGACTCCCCATAAGTGTATTTTCACTCAACAATGGCTATACGTTTTTATTTTTAGGGTTTTATGTTTTTTAGTTGCTTACTCTCTACTCTGAATTTGGGTTTTTTACAGGTGGTCGGAGGTTCACCCTCAAGGTCCATCACTGTGGTGATTTCTACCGGAATGCCGCCAGCCAGGATGTGTGGAAGGGAAAGGTAGATTATGTCGACTATGTCGACATTCGCACATTTGATTGTCATGATCTGGATCAAATGGTGCAATACCTAAGCCACACATCGATTGGCTATTTCCTCATTTACTGGAGGATCCCACCTCTGTCCATCAAATACGGGCTTGAGACGCTGATTTCATCACTGTCGAAGTTGTAGGGGATATGAAACTTCATCTCCAGGGACCAGAGGGGGAGAGAGAGCTGGATGTGTTTTTAATCCGGAATAGGGATTCCACCTACACCTCCGAGTTGGGACCGAGATTGCCGCCTGGTCAAAAGTTGTTTCCTGATGACAGCAGTAGCAGCAATAACTTCTTTGATGATGAAGACTATATGTCGGATGCTAGGTCTTGGCTAGTTAGATAGATTTTTGTATAGGATCTGATGAAAATCTTTGTATAAAGATCAATATATATACATATATATATATATATATATATATATATATATATATTAAAGTTATTGTTAGCTCTTCCTCATGTTTTGTTTTGGTTAACACCATTAATTATATACATAGATTTTATCTCAATTTAAAGTTGATTTTTTTCTAAATTTGATTGTTGCAAGTAGATTTTATTGTAAACTGATGTGATTTTTATTTTATAAATCATCTCATCCCATCATATCAAAATGCCAACATATACTAACATAACATATGAATATATACTTCATGTAAGATCACAGTTATGAGTGAAATGGAGGTCTGCTATGATTCATTGAAAATGTGTATGTTATTATAATAGAAGAAAACTGGTTAACCATCCTAAAGAACTTTAGAACTCTAGTTTATCCGGTTCATCCTGAATAAATCTAGTTCATCTTCTCTCAATCCTCATGAACTCTTCTTCCTGAGGAATTGTAGTTCATCCGGTTTTGTTCTTCTTCCAATTTAGAAGTAAAATTTATCCAGTTTATAGGTCATCTCATCCCACCATATATCAAAATGCCAACATATAGTAATTAACATAACATATGAATATATACTTCATGTAAGATCACAGTTATGAGTGAAATGGAGGTCTGCTATGATTCATTGAAAATGTGTATGTTATTATAGATGAAAAGTGTATGAATAAAATTGTAACAACTATCATGTTAACATACAAACTGGAACAACTTAGGCAATTATACACAAATACAGGGATCAACTCTTCTTCCAGCCAAGTTCATCCGGTTCCCATCTTGTTCTCCTCTTCAATAGCTTGTAACCGAAATTTGGCCTTGTGAAATAGGAGATTTTCATGAAAGGTCCGGAGTAACTTCCTTCGGAACTCTGACTTAGAGAATTTCGGTTAAACTGAACATTCCCAACAGTCTCCCCCTAAGATGTTGCTACCAAAAACTGTTCTTCTTGTTGAATCTTCTTGATGCCTTTACTTGAGCTCTACTATAACCTTAAGGCATGCAGACATAGTTGGGAGTTCCCATTATGGTCATGATGTCCATCTGATGCAACTTATCCCAATCATCCAGTTTTAAATCTTGTTTCTTCCTTACTTCCCCATTGCTCATGAAGTAGTGCATGTCTTCACTTTTGTGAGATTCAATCCTTAGAATGCAGGGATGAGTGACATCGACATGTGGGTTGGGAGGATCTAAAGGTTCAGATTCTCCATCTGATTCACTCACTACTATCTTCTTCCTTTTAGCCATGGATTTCTTTATTCCAGAAAAGGTGGGCAAGATGGGTGGTATGGCTGAAGGTTGCTGAGATGAGGGTTTAGTTTCAGGTTGTGTAGGCTTTAGATTTATAGGAGCTGGTGAAGATTGTGGAGATGGAATAGGCTGGTTAGGAGTTTGAAATGTGGGAGCAGTGGGTTGAGGTGTTGAGGTGAAGGGTTGAGATGATGAGAGATGAGGATCAGAAACAGTGTCAAACATCTGTTTCACAATGTTGATCCTTCGCTTCTTTTGTTGAGCATTTGAATCAGGAGCCTTTCTCTTCTTCTGTTTAAGGTAGCTGAGACCTTCAGGATGTAAAGAGTCAAAAAGAGCATACATACCTGGTGGCTTCTTCTCACCAGTAACTCTTTCCTTTTCAATTTGGCTCTTTCTGATGGCTTCATAGTCAAGTCTCAGCCTAGGCAATTTGCAAGAGTTGATTCTTATGGGAATCTCCATTATAATTTCTATGAAGTACCATTTGTGAATCAGCAGGTCATCCTCCTTTGTTAATTTCTGATATTTTGTACCCTGCTTCTCTTGTGCCTTCTCCTGCTCAAAAGCATAATCAACAAATCTTTTGACATTCATCTCTTTGTCTTGATCTGCTCTGATAGCCAAGATCATGTACATCCAGTTGATTAGATCATCACCCTTCATT
>JBCNJP010000017.1:26334847-26376847 GCA_039602395.1 Deinandra increscens subsp. villosa | reverse complement strand
TCAACCGGATCAATTTGTTCAACCGGTTCAACATGGCCTTCTTCCTCTGGATGAAGTTGTTCAACCGGATCAACTAGTTCAACCGGATCAACATAGCCTTCTTCCTCCGGATGAAGTTGTTCAACCGAATCAACTTGTTCAACCAGATCAACATGGCCTTCTTCCTCCGGATGAAGTTGTTCAACCAGATCAACTTGTTCAACCGGATCAACTTGTTCAACTTCATCAACATCTGAGGAAGACACCCTGTGCAAGATCCTATTTTGAATTAAATCTAGTTTGACATGTGAATTTCATTTCAACGTATGGTTGACAACCTTACCTATCAGTGGCTTTCATAGATTGTCCTGCCTTCAACCGTTCAATTTCATCTCCTTGAGCTCTCACAATTGCACGGAGAGCTGCCAATTCATTTTCAAGTTTTGTACATCGAACCGTTAATTCAGTATGTTTCATGCTGCTCTCAGCTGGTGTGTTTCCAGTATCTTTGAGCAAAGAAGAGCAAACAAGCCGACCTTGTTCATGCTCAGCACCCATGGTTTCTTGGCACCTGGGATTCCTGTTGTCAATCAAAGGTTCCTGAATAGGTTTCCTGACAGAAAAAGTTGCCGTGGATTGGGCCTCAATGATGTTGGTACTGTCCTCAGGGTCCAGTGGGACTTCATGAGTAGTGTCATCCCTTTCCACCTGCCTTGCTTCATCACTAATACAAGTCACCTTATCACCAGAATGTCGGTTGGGGGTTTGAACCAAGTCCAGCAGTATATTCCCTGCAATAAGGGTTGGGGAATCTACTTCATGTGGCCTAGGTGATATACCACCCTCATTCTGAGGTAGTCCTGTGGAGGGTCTAGGTAAAGGAGACCTAGTCCTCTTCCTATTGGGTGATTGTGGAGTGCGTGTGGTATTTTTGGGTGTGGTTTTTGTTGTGGACATCCTCTTCCTTTTGGTGGGAATTTGTATATCAGTGGAAGAGGATGGTCGGTCTGGTGTGGGCTCAACACTTGTTGGTGTAACAAAGTTGTCACCAGGAGCAGTTTGCTCAGAAGTAGTCCTGGCCTTAGGCATAGGGTGTGATGTGTCTTTACCAAGAAAAACAGTTTTGTTCACTTGCATGTTAGAAAACGTTTTACTTGTAAAAGATTTTAGTTCAAGATGTTGATCAGAGATTTGCAGATTTGAAAATTCACAATTGAGAATGTGTTGGATGAATCTGGGGTACATGTAAAAGATCCTTTTAGGTTTTAGATTTTCCAGCATTCCATCAAATATCATTTTTGAAAAGTTAAAGTTGAGCCCATTTACCAATCCATGAAAAGCGGATGATTGAGGTGCAGCAAGTTCATCCCACGCAGTTTTCTTGTGAGATAGGCAGTGGAGAATGGTATGAGCAAGATATCGCCAAACATAGGGTAGTTGTCCCTTTTTGACGGTCACACAAGTTAAGTCACCCCCATAACCAATTGCTTCGTACGTCTTCAAGTACAATTCAGACTTGTAATCAGGATCACCTCCTGCATCATTGAATTTCAGATGCTTCTGGATCATTTCTTCAGTCAAACTAATCTCATTCCCATTGACTCTAGAGTCAATTTTACCAACCCCGTTGCTATCAACAGACTTTTTGGCTGAGTCCCAAAATTCATCAATTCTCTGCTTTCATAATACAGGATTCACAGTTAAAGCAAAATGAGTGTTGGATTTCTCGAGGAAATCGTTCATTTCATCAAATAGCTTTGACTTATTAGACTTCTCGAAGTACGCTACAACATTGTGTTCGGCGAAGAACAGTTGAGTAGCCTTTGATGCAGCCTTTCGATTCAATTTGGGTGCCATTTGTGAGAAATTAGAGAGTAAGGTGTAGGTTTAAATAGCCAATTAGAAACCTGGAGAGAAAATAGAGGGTAACTGTTTTTTGAAAATGCAGTTTTATACTAACGGCAGTTCTTTTGGATCACAATGAACCCTAAGAATTGAAACAGGGGAAGTTATTGTAGTTTGCCCATTTAGTTGAAATTGGGATGGGGGAAATTTTTTATAATTTAATTTTGGTTTAGAAAAATATTGTTAATTTATTTTAATTGAATCCACATCAATTAGGGTCGATTAAGACCGATGAGGACAAATGAAGATAAAGTAGGACCAATTAGGACCAACAAAGCCACGAGGCCCAATTAGGGTAAATTGGGGTCAATTTGGGTCAATGAGGATCAATTAGGGTCAATGATGAAGACCAGTTATAACAAATGAGGGTCGATTTTGCTCAATGTCGATGCCTTATGAGGACCAAATATGACCAATTAGGGTCTATTAGGCCGATTGAAGGCCAATTACGCTCATTGAGGACCAGTACACTGAATTAAGGTCAACCATGGTCATTTATGACAAATGAGTACCAATGAGGGCCAGTGAACACTCAGTTAGGATAAATTAGGGCCAATGAAGGTCAATTATAGTCTATTCGGCTCGGTTAGGTTCAATGAAGATCACTTACGGTCAATTACGGCTAATTAGGCTCATTTAGGACCAATTATAATCAATTGAGGTCAATTAGGCGTAATTGACTCAAATTTGTTGTACTTCAAAGTAAATGGTACTCGATGAGTCTAGTATGTCCTTATTGAGGCTAACTGACACTAATTGGTCCTTATTGGTCTAATTTGTGCAAATTTCTCCTCATTAACCCGAATTGAGCCATATTGGTACTTATTCTGTCTAATTGGCCCTCATCGGTCCTAACTGGCCCTAATAAGTCATAATTCATCCTTATTGGTCCTAATCGAGCATATTCGACCATCATTGGTCCTAATGGGTCCGCATTGACCCTAATTGAACCTAATTGGTCTTAATCGACCATCACTAACCCTGATTTACCCTTATTGGTATCATTGGTCCTCATTTAAACTAATTGGCCTCAATTAGTCCTAACTGGTCATACTTGATCATCGATCCTCATTAGTCACTTCCTTCATGCTCCGTCCTTATCGGTCCTATGAGCATAATCGGCCTTCTCATTGAACTGGCCCTAATTCGTATTCATTGACCATATTAATTGACCCTAATTTGTCTTCACTAAAGTATCCTAAATGATGCTAATTGTCAGTATTTGGTCCTCATTGAGTGTGGTTGGTCCTAATTGCTCCTAATTGGTCCTCACCATCCTAATTGGACGTCGTTTAATATTTTTGGAAACAAATTATTATACATGAGAAATTCACAACATGGCAGTCTTTTCGTATTTTTGTTCTGAATTGCATAGTAATTTATCATTTTCATTTTGAGTTGTGTTTTAGTAATGTATCCGTTTTTTGTAGTTGCGTTATCATGGCCACAAGGCACGTGTTATTAAAATCTTGTTTATTATATCTAAAAGAAAATAATAAAATTAATATTAAAACATAATTTTGTTAATTAGGGCTTTTAACTCCGATCGTCATCCAGATCTGCTTAAAGGATCACAGTTATGTCAACTGTAATTGATGTACTCGTACAATTTCAACACCTCAAGAGGATGAAGCTCCTGCTCAAGCTCATGGAGGAACCTGCAAACCCACATGAAGAGTGACTTGAAGACTTTTACGTACTGGATGATGAAGTTCATCTTCAAGAAGAACCCGCCGGAAGAGCCACATGGAGACATTTAATTAATTAAATAATCATGTTTATGTTTAATTTTAGGTTTAATTATGTTTAATATACATATTGTTTATATTAATTTTGGGTTTTATTATCAGTTTGAACAATTCCCCCCCCCCCCTTTAATTAAAAGTTTTCACCAAAAAATTTGAATTTCCCACCATTAGTTCAAACTACACCCAAAATTTCGAACTAAATTTACTTATTATCGATTCATCATATATATACTTTTCCCTCTCACTTTATCAGAAAATTTCTAGCTAGTTAAACGCCTCCAGCGAATAACCAGGTCTTCTTTCTCGTCCATATCATTCACATCTTCCATGGAGCTTCAACAACGAATAGCTTCAACAGACAGCGCTAGCGATTCTTCAGAAGTGGGATGTGTTTCGCTCTTCTCTTTAGATGTCTTTAATTTGTGTATAACATGTCAAATAATTAGTCAATAGGGTCTTTATGTGAGATATTAATAACTAAGAACTAATTTATGTTACTCTGGTCATTACTAGCTAGGAAATGATCCTAGAGGACATATATAGGAATGTTTCCAACATTTTTTGTATGTTCATGTTGATGTCATGGATCTGCTACTTTGCTAGAAATGGTGAACTGTTTGTTTATATCCACTGAAGACATGATGTGTTCCACTATTCCCTTTAGATGTCGTTAAATTTATGTATAACATATCAAATAATTAATCAATAGTGTCTTTATGTGATATATTAATAATTAAGAACTAATTAAGAGATAATGAATCAATAAGGTTTGCATGCTTTCCTATTTATGTACTTTGTTAAAAAGCATCTAACTACATTCTGTTAATTGTAGAAAATTCAAGGATCGATCCAACAAAACTAATGGTGAATTGCAAAAACTTGAGTTCGAACTTAAAGAGGAGAGACTTCTTCGGGATGCAACAAATGAACAAGTTAAGGCCCTCTTCTTGATGTTTGAAGAATCGGAGAAAAAACTTGATCTACTTATAGATCATCTATCTGCACTTGGACCACCGTTACCACACCAACTTAATGCTCCGGCATCTACAGAGGTGAATTCTTTACATCACAACTTAATCATATTATTCTCAAGTACCTTATAATAACATACACTCTTGTTCATGAAGAACACAATCCGGATGAACTCTTGTTCCTGAAGAACACAAATAGATGCAAGTTCTGTAGGAGAACCGTAAAATTCCAACAAGTTCCTGGTACATAAGAATATATACTTCATGTAAGAACAAAGTTATGAGTTAAATGGGGCCCTGCTATGATTCATTGAAAATGTACGTCAATATGAAAAAAAATAGAGTGTATACATAATCTGTATGAATAAAACTGGAACAACTTATGTTAGATTAAAAAAACAGAATACATACTTTCATAATAGGTCCGCGTCATTATTCTGCTCTAACTCTTTACTAATTCAAAAACATTGTTCTAGGTAAATTCTAAGGAGATTTCTGTTGGATCTAGCCACAACACTAATCATGCTGACATACACACAATGGTTAGTATTGGTCAAACTCATTATCGGTTTGATTGCTCATTTACATAAAGTAATTAATTGAACTGTAGGGCATGAAATCGGTGGTCGATCAACCTTGTTTGAAGCCGTTGAAAAGAAAAAGGTAAATATTTGCCAGTCAAGTTTCATTCCGTTCTATAGTTTCACAGTAATCTGTTTGGTAATGTCATGTAGTCCCATTTTAAATGTTATTTGGTACCTCAAACACTTGGGCAAGCTAGGGATTGTTGGAACAAATGGTGAGATGTGTACCAAACAAAGTTCAACTGACTTTGAAGTTGATCCGGAACTTAATGTGATGTTCATCTGGATGTTTTAAGTTCATCTGGAAATCAATTGAATTGTAGGACCTGATGACCCATACTACTTGCAATAAAATGGCACTCCTCAGTCCATATCTATCATGGTGGTAAGTATTTCAAAATTGCTATATATATTATGATCAATTTCCTTAACCTAATTATCAATTATATATGTGGCCACGCGTATAGCAAGGACCCATCTGATTTCAACAACCTTTTGGTTACTTTTTCTTCTTCCCAAATATATGTGGCTAAAACACAAATATACGTGACCGTATAATACCAAAGGCCACACTTTTTATATTTTATCGTGGCCATTGCCACCCTTTGGCCACGCGTATTAGGACAAAATATCTGATTTCAACTACCCTTTGGCCACTTTTTTTTTTCCAAATATATGTGGCTAAAAGACAAATATACGTGACCATATAATACCAAAGGCCACACTTTTTATATTTTAACGTGGCGGTTGCCACCCTTTGGCCACGCGTATTGGGACAAAATATCTGATTTCAACTACCCTTTGGCCATTTTTTTTCCCAAATATATGTGGCTAAAAGACAAATATACGTGACCATATAATACCAAAGGCCACGCTATTCATATTTTAACGTGTCGGTTGCCACCCTTTGACCACGCGTATTGGGACAAAAATTATAATTTCAGCAACCCATTTGGCCACGTTTTTTATAACATATGTGGCTAAAACACAAATATATGTGACCATATAATACCAAAGGCCACGCTTTTGATATTTTAACGTGGCCGTTGCCACCCTTTGGCCACGTGTATTGTAACAAAATGTATGATTTCAGCAACCCTTTGGCCACGTATTTTTATAATGTATGTGGCTAAAACACAAATATATGTGACCATATAATACCAAAGGCCACGTTAAACAAACTCATGTCGCCGTTGGGACCCTTTGGCCACGCTTTCCAGAAGAATTGTTTGATTACAACAATAAATATTGGTACCCTTAGCCACGCTTATAGGTGGCTTCAGTCACTGATATTGTAACGTGGCCGTAGGGTACATAAGGTGACGGGACCTTTGGTGTCGATTGGAATGAAAAAAAAAACGTGACCAAACACCTTTGGTCACGGTTTTTTTTTCCGTGGCCAAAGGTGAATTTTGACGTAGTGTTTGGTGTAATTCTTTTAAAACAATATTAACGTATGAAAAAGTTATAGAGTTTTAATATTTGTTTTCTTGTTTTCGCAATAAAAGTTGTTTTCACAGGATCCTTACCATATATATATATATATATATATATATATATATATATATATATATATATATATATATATATACATATATACTAGCCGTGTGCCCGCGCGTTGCGGCGGCAACAGTGTATAGCGTGTTATTCGTCTTCTGTTCGCTTGTTATGGCGGCACGAAAATTTACATCGTGAGATTCATTTCTGCTAGCGTGATGCGGGGGACAATTTATAATGCCGTACATGTGCGTTCAGTGGCGGTGACAATTTACACACTCATGACATAGGGTGCAACTCGCGCGATGCCGGGGGAGTGGGGACTACAATCGTGTATGATGAGATCATTACGCATGTCGATCATGGTCTATCGGATATGTTCTTTATAGATGGTCAAACAAATAATAACGAATTAATTTTTTAGGCAACTTAATTCTCCTCCCAAACTTATTTCCAAATAAATTGTTTACTAAAATCCGTAATACTTTATTTTTATTATCATCCACTGATATAACTAATTATTATTTTTGTCAAGCGCACTTTTGCTATTTAATAACTATCGACTTGAATTAAACGGTTTAACACTACACTTCAACTCTAAATTAGTTTCAATTGTAGTTTCCTTGTTTGGCTGAAGGAGACCCAAATCTGACAGTGAATCAAACAATCACAGTAAATAAGGTTATGATAATCATGTGTAATCTCTTACTCCTCTCTTCCTAGAAAACCATCATCCGATTCGTGTTCTTCCAATTTTTTCATGTTTGTCTACAATATTCATCAATAATGGTATTGCCATCATCGGCAACCCCCTTCCCCTTTCTGTTGTTTGCATTTTGGATGTCTAAGAAATTTGTTTTTCTCGAGAGATTCTTTAATTACAAAATTAGAATTTTCAGGTATACAAATTCATAAAGATCAATAGTATTTTGGTGATAGGGATTTCATCGGGGATTTTCTCTAATATGGTCTGCATCCGTTATTAAGCACCAAATTTATAAACCAAGAACAGCAGTACAAACATTCCTAAAAAAATCTCCTTTCAAATCAAGTAAATACTTTTAAAAAAGAAATGAAAAAAAACTAAAATAAAAAAAGAAAAGAAAAAGAAACTGAAATAAAAGTATAAATGAAATCCTCGCCATATTTGATGATGTCAAGTATGGCTCGGGTTAGAAATATAGTCAGAATGTTGACAAGTTCCCTGCTAGGGTATCTTTGTAGACGTTGCAATTATGAAATCCTCGTCAAATTTGATGATGTCAAGTACAACTGGAGGCCTGCATTGTGAAACTATTCAAATTAAACCAAACTAACACTTCATATGATTGTACACAAAACATGGTTACAATCAAAACATGACAATTAAAAAATAAAACAAAAAAAATGTGTGGTTCATAACATAATATCATAACAATCTACCTCACCATACCATATTTACTGAGTGCAATATGCAGATATAGACATTTCCTTTACTACAAAGGGTCACAATTATAGCAGTATAAAACAAAGACATAGTTAGTATAAAGTTTTGATGTTTAAGGTTTCAATAAAATTGCAAAAATTGCTTGACGTCCTTCATTTAAGATGTTGGAGTTGTTTCCACATGTACGTTTCCATACTAAAAAGTGCACAAAAATCATATAATCATTGAACTTGTTTACAAATTTAACACATGTTTTAATAAATCTCTAAGCCGCAAAGTAATAGAAATGAAGTAGATAGAGAAAACAACCTAAAAATGACAACATCATGAATATTTTGACATGTTCCTTTGTAAAAAAGCATCATAAGAAGTTTCATACCTTAAGCCACTCAAAAAGGTTGTGCTCAACTTTTGCTACTGATACACTAATTTTTTCCAAGGGTAGTTCTGATGATGTCACATCAATAATAGAAGCAAGTTGATCATCTCAAGTCTAGACAATCTCACCTTATGGCAATAGTAATGAATGATCTTCCATTACAATCAATGCTCTAAAACCATGAGATCAATCTGTTCTAACATAGTAAGTTGTCACAACAGAAAAAAGATTGGTTTTCCAGTTATGGTTCACGATTTTGCGTACATTATAAATTTAGTTTATTCTCATTACCTTTCTGCCCTTCTACTTTAATTAAAAAGGCTGAGCACTTAATGGTCAGATGTTTGGTACCATAGTCTTGAAATTCTGATAAAGAAATACAACAAACCTTTTTTTTTCTACAAGTAAGAATACTTACATCTCCCAAGCAACTCCTTCTCATTATGAGAGCCTGCTTTCTTGAAGACATCATAAGCAATGGGTCATTCTGGGCTTCCTTGGTACACCACCAGCTAGAATGATGATTATATCAGCCATTTCAAATAATCGAACAGTTATGTTACCGGCGCAACTGGCTGTCTGAGAACCCACACGGTCATCTAAAAAAGCCCTTCTTTTTCCCTGTCCCGCCGTGGGGCATTTGCCCAAATCAAACATTTACAGTCAACAAATACCGGCTTGTGAAGGACCCTCCCTCATAAGACCAAAATAACCATAGAAAACATAGGAAACCAATATGACAACATGAACCTTTGAACGCCTAAAATGTGAAGCTTCTATAAAAACTACTGTCATATAAAGGCAACATAGATACAACTATGTTAAGTTTATCATGTAATAGGGAATCTTGAAAAATAATAAGTATAAATATAAGTAGAAGGAATGAAAAATAAAATGATACTAACATAATTACATAATCATAAAAAACTGTATTTGGAGAACAGTAAAGCTTATATTTAGCTTATATTACATCAAAACGAAATGTTCATAGCCATCACACATAAGTCACATCAGATGGTATACACACATGTACATGGACATCTATAATTCTATATCACTATTATGCAAATTGAACCCAAACATTGTGTACCTGTAAAATAGCAGCCTTTAAAGTGTTCGGTATACAAGTTGATATAGTCTCACTGAACTTTCCTGTAAAACATGAAGAGTTAATTGCTACAACCAAACACAAAGTGATCCCAAATCTGGAATAAAAACATCATATCAATATGATCCCAAATCTGGAATAAAGGCTTCATATTATACATACATAATCAATACTAAAATTTTAATAAAAAAAGAAGCACGGGTAGAAGACAAAACCTTTATTAATCTGTACATGCTCATAGTTGTTTATAGAAGATGATCTTATTGAAAAATGGGTACCAGCTCAACCTCACCCATCCATTTTGACACCTATATAGGTCTAGTGAAATAATAGATTTAAGAGTATCTCCCCAGGTCTGCAATATCCCTCTTGTGCAAGAGCAAAATATGACATACACCTTTGTAATCATGATAAACTTGGAAAAAAATCTATGCAATTTTTTTAACATCCCTAGAGATAAAACAAAGTAGAAGGTGAGCATGACTATCTTTTTTTATGCAAAATATGTTAGTATTCTGCTTTAACTACAAAGCAAAGAGAAGCGCAAGTTCTACAAAGTAAAGAGGGGCATAAGCTTAGACCTCTAGGCGCCAATAGGTCCTTGCTGTCTTGCAATAAAACTCAGAGTGGTTAAACTCCAATCTTGATCCACATGCAAAGACAATATGATCTTACTCTATCACAAATAAGTAACACCTTGCTAATCAGTTAAGTTGAAAGGTTTTAGAATGGTTTCATAGTATAACAGTGAAGTATGTTCCAATAAAGTTATGATTACACAACTTTTGTAGAGTTCTTACAGCAAAAAGATGTATTATGAGACCTTCAAACATAACAAAAAACAGAGAGAAGATTGTGTTACATAAGTCCTATATATGAGTATATCTCAGAACTCCATCTTCTGTATATGACTATCAAGTGACACAGGTAAATCATCAACCCAAAAATAGAAACGGAAATTACCTGGACGTCATTTAACAAAACCAATACCTTCTACATCCAACATAAATAAAAAAGCAAACCAAGTAAAATCTCGTTTGGGCTGACCTCTGCTAAATTGAAGACTGGATCGAAAAAGAAATGAGATAAAAAATCTGAAACAACCAAATAAATCATGATATTAAAATCAACTTCAAAACAACAAATGAGTTAACGATTTTCCAAAGCAAAAGTTAATGGTTTGGACCCTTATGTGGGGTCAACTATTCAATTAATAAAGTATGGATAGATGTGGATTTAAACTGTCTTTTTAGGATCTTATTACATAAAACACTTACAATTTCTCGACCAGTAGATAGCTAAAAATGGTCCCATCCTTATATGGTTTCCACTTGTGCAAGATTCATACCTCAATTTGTATCAAAGATAAAGAGTTTGAAGACAATCATAAATCTAAATATCATATATGAAAGACACTTACCAAAGAATTCATACATGCATGAAGGAATTTTAGACATGCCATGAAAATATGTAGCAGAATAAAAGGAAAAAGAGCTATCCTAAATCCAAATAATAACAAATAACGTTAAATATGAGTCATTACTTACACCATACTTTCAATGAAGGTAAATAGCTAATATACCAAGGACTCAAATATTAAATAGAGTAAACACATAGGCTATACTGATGTACACAGATATTAAGCATTCAAATTTTATTGTCTTGATCCTTTGTTGCATATGAGACATTAGAAATTCACACCAAACTTGCAGTCAAAACTAATCACTAAACTATTATGCTTAAAAAAAGTTAACATATGAAAGAACCATGACATACACAGCTGCATACAGAACCATGAGAGCAACTTTCTAATATGCAGCAAAGATTGATCACAAAAACTTAAAAGGGAGATGCCAAAACTCTATTCAATTGGTGTTGAAAAATTAACACACCAGTAATCTTTTTGTTCCCTAATAGATCGAAGATCGAACCTGAACCTGCGGATTTGATGAGAAACCTGTGAGATGCCAAAACAATCAGCTTGAACAGAAAACAATCAGGAATGAACCAAACATATACAACTGACATAATCAAGAAACTTGCGATTGAATCTAAAAGGTCTACGTTAAGCCCAAAAACTTGCGATTGCACCTAGTTAAATCAGTAAACATGCAACTAAACCCATAATCTACGATGGAAACCCGGAAAACGATTAATTACCTTCGATTACTTTCCAGTTGGTTTTTGCGGTTTCATTTCGACACCACCGGCTGCCGCATCTCTATCATATCTAATTTCAAAACAATCATGAACAAGATTAACAACCCACCTATCATGAACAGGAATCGAAGAAGAATGCAACAACATCGAAGTAAACGAAGCCAGTGAGATGGAAACATACCTGTGAGAGCCGTGTCTCCAAAACAGATTTTGAAATTAGAAAGAGGATTCAAACTTTCAGAGGAGAATTTGAATTTCAAATCGAATACCAAAATCGTGTGTCTGCATTTGCCTAAATCAATTGAATATGAAGCTGGCGTTTTCCAAGATTAGGGTTGCGTTGATTTTGAAGAAGAAAAGCAATCGAAGAATTCACTCAAAGAGGAGATTCTCTTAAAGCAATCGATGCGTTCTCTGATTTTCTGATTCTCTGATTCTCCTGTATATCTCTGATTACCCAAAATATTGAAGAAAGGCGTGTCTGATTTGAAGGTGCGTTGAAAGGAATGTGAAGTCACCCTCAAAATGGCGATTCACTCTGCATCATCTGCATCGTCTGCTCCTCCTGCTTTGCGCATTCTGAAAAGGCAAGGGAGATTCTCGTGAACCATGGAGATGAGCACCAAAAGGGTAAAAGAATTGGGGGAAGAACGAATTCATGTTGAGACTCTAACCGGGATTAGAAAGCGTCTTAAAATTAAGACGCCCCTATTTACAAAAATACCCTTTTTGTTGAATATGTATTATATAGTAGTATAGATATATATAGGGAGAGGATCATTTGAGAACCAATTTGATTTGAGAACTAAAAAGAACTAATTTGAGCCACACGTTATTTACATGTATCCCCCCCCCCCCCCATGAATTGTAGTGGTCCCCCCCTGAAATTTTGAGAACTTTTGAGAACCAAATATTAACCACTAATTTCAGGTGGAGGCCACTATAATTTATATGGGGTTTTTCATATATATATAAACTAGTGGCTTAAACTGGTTCTCAAAAGTTAAAATAGAAACCCTCTTGAGTGAGGGAAACCAAAGAACCTCAATTGAAAGGCCCTCCTTGCTCCACATCAGCCTTTTCTACATTTTCTTTTGTCTTATACCAAAGAAGAGTATAATAGTTATTGTACCATTTTTTGTCTTATGCAATATAAAATTCTGACATGACATGATTCCAACTTCAAGAAAGAGACTTGAATGCTTTTCTCTCTCATCTCTCCTCTAGTACTTTACATATAATTAATAGCTTCTCTCACTTACTTTATTAATATTTCAATACATTTGTTTTTTTTTTGTTTTTATACTTTAATAAAAATCTGTAGAGATTTGTTTTTACCTTTACTTTTTTATATACTATTTTTTAATTTCTTTTTTAATTTTTTAATCATCAGATATGAAATGTTACATATGTAACTTTTCTAGGTATAGTGTAAACAAGAAATTGACAAAATATATTTCATTAATTTATAAGAAAACATTGTAATCAATACCAAATGTAACAAAATGTTTCATACGAACTAAAGTTTTAAAAAATATAACAACCTAACAAAAAACATATAAAAGCTATTTACGCTTCCATTCTTGGTAATCATTTTCATCTTTGATGCAAAAATCCATTCACCTACAAAGAAAAATAAATTCATCAGTTCATATATGTAAAAATGTTACACATGTTATATTGACAAAAATCAAGAAACAAGTTTATTTACGCTATTCATGTAACAACTCTTAACATATGTAACGTTACAAATGTTATATAGCAAAACAGGGAAGCAAGTTTATTTGAGGCTCGAATGTAACAGTTTGTAATATTCGTAACATTACATGTGTTATATAGACAAAAATCAGAAAAGAAGTTTATTTGAGTTACGCATGTAACAACTTGTTACATATGTAGCAACTTGTTTCACATGTAACGTTACACATGCTATATAGTCAAAATCAGAAAACAAATTTATTTGAGTTACGCATGTAAAAACTTGTAACATATGTTACAACTTGTTTCATATGTAACGTTACACTTGTTATATTAAAAAAAATCAAGAAGCAAGTTTATTTGAGCCTCGAATGTAACAGTTTATAACATATGTAACGTTACATGAGTTATATATACAAAAATCAAGAAACAAGTTTATTTGAGCCACACATGTAACATCTTGTAACATATGTAACAATGTATTTGTGCTACGCATGTAACAATTTGTAACATTTGTAACAACTTGTTTCATATGAAATGTTACACATGTTATATAGTCAAAATCAGAAAACAAGTTTATTGGAGTTACGCATGTAAAAACTTGTAACATATGTAACAACTTGTTTCATATGTAACGTTATACTTGTTATATAGAAACAAAATCAAGAAGCAAGTTTATTTGAGCCTCAAATGTAACAATTTATAACATATGTAACGTTACATGAGTTACATATACATAAATCAAGAAACAAGTTTATTTTAGCTACGCATGTAACATCTTGTAACATTATATTTGTTATACAGACAAAAATCAAGATATAAATATATTTGAACTACGCATGTAACAAATTGTAACAAATTGTAACATATGTAACAATACATGTGTTATATAGATAAAAATCATGAAATAAGTTTATTTGAGGTAGGCGTGTAACAAATTGTAACATATATAACTTTACACATACAATATAGACAAAAATCAAGAAGCAAGTTTATTTGAGTCATACATGTAACAACTTGTATATAGACAAATATATAAAAAATACATAAAAACAAGTTACATTTGTAACAATAGACAAGTTACATATGTAACATCAAACATGTTACATATGTAATAGCAAACAGGTTACATACGCATGTAACAACTTGTAACATATGTAACATTATATTTGTTATACAGACAAAAATCAAAGAAATAAATATATTTGAGCTACATATGTAACAATACATGTGCAACAAATAAAAATGACATGCCGTATATTGTGAGATATTCATAGTTTAAATAATAAAAGAATTATTTTATGATAATATATATAACAATAAATAAAAAACATTTTTTCCCAACATTCAAAAATCGAAAATACAATAAAAACATGGGTTTCTTAACCCATAAACAATACAAAATTTACTTTGTATTAAAAGTCTATATTATTAACATTGCACTATGTAATAGTGATAATTGACTTTCTAAAAATTAAAACCTACAAACAACAAAATACATTGAAGTGTGCCAAAAATTGATAATTATTGTGATGTCATGGGAACATCATCACAACACCATCATCTTCCTCAAATTGAAGCCAAAAAATGAACGGCTCCTGGTTTAAAAATCCTAAAATATTCCAAGGATATCACCTATAAAATGTGCAACATAAAATTAAAAACAAATGGGACTTACATGTGCAACATAAAATTAAAAACAAATATAAAATGTTATTTTGTTTCTTTAGATTTAATGATAACACAATTATAAGATTTAGGGTGCAATATCTTTTTAAAAGAAGGAACCGAACTCTTCAACTGAAATTCTGCTACAGAAAAAAAGAAGAATCCCAAACTTCGAACCTCCTACAGAAAAAGAAGGAATCGAACTCTTCAACTGAAAATCTGCACCAGAATCGCAATTAACCAATTCATCAGTGTCCATAACATCATCTACACGCCGCGAGTCATCACGCTTTTCGATTACGTCCTCCATTCAAATCACAACACAAAACGAACTCCACAAACGAATAATGCCACTGATGAAATAAATAGTTTCGCCTAACAGATTTAATTGTGATTGAATAGAATGGTGTAATTGATCTAGAAACTTAAGATAAGAATCACCACTCCTTTCCGATAATCACCACAAGCGCACCTATTTAGACACTTAAGAAACATTTATGTTTATTAATTAAAATGGGACTTGCTTGTGAGGTATCAAATGTGTATTACAACCGACGCCTATATAGTATCATCAGTTAATATAATCTATTTAAATAATAAAATCAACCACTGCGATACATGTTAAATTTTATATAAACACACATTTTTCCAACGTAATTATTATGTAACGCCGTATAAAATAATATATTTTAACTTATTATAAATGTTGCATTTTTGTTCTCTTAAATACACAATATGGGTCTTGTACTTTTAAAACATTTTTTATTTTAATATGTAGTTTTCTAATATCCTGTTCCCTCCTGATGAAGGTAGTGCCGACATATGCGACTACAGGAGCTGGGCATGTCGTCCCGATGTCCGCTGGTCAATATTTTTCAACACTTAAAATCAGCATAATAATTTATATACATACAAGCAATTATTTATCATCAAAATGTCCAAATTATAACAAATATGTTAGCTAAATAGAAATTTATTCACTACGTTACGTTCAGTGATAAACTCAGAATTCTTTTTGATGGGGTTTGGAAATATATGGGGTTTGGTTGTCCAGCCTGATATATAATTCTTTTTAGATCAGTTCAGTTCAGGTCGGGTCGGTTGGATCTCGTTACATGATAAAAAACAACTTAATATTATGACTAAAAAACACGTAACAAAAGTAGAAACACGAAAGCTAGTCGCCAGAGTGGCTAAAATTGTGAAAGCTGGAGTGGTGCGGCGGTCGCCGCTCCCTGGTTGCCACTTTTCTGTGAAATCGCCAATTCATCAAAGAGAGTAAGAGACGTCAGCTACGTTCCGTTTCCGTATATGTTTGAATTTTTATTAATTGGAGATTTGTTATCATATATTAGATATTCGATTTAAGTATTTTTTTTAATTAAATGGGTAATGGGTATTGGGTTTGAGGCTTGAGAGTTTGGATAATTGCCAATTAGGTTAAAAATCTTAGTAGTGTTGTGCTCATTGAGCAAACTGGTGTTGGATCTTTGATCAATTATTTAGAAATTATAAATAGTTTCATACATTAGATTTTATAAATTAGTTTTGTGATCAATTTATTTGTAGTACATTTAAATTTTTAAAAATTTAATTTCTTAATAATAGAAATCATATTCTTTTAAAGTTCAGGGTCGGTTTCAAAATTTTATGGGGTTCTGTGATAAAATTTCTTGGGGTTTGATTCAGAAAAAATCGGATATATATACTACATTGCCAAAAAAAATTATGGGTGTCAGCCGGCCCCCAAGGCTTGGCCTTGGGTTCACCACTGGTGGTTACGTTAGAAACCATGTATTATATTTGTTTAAAAAAATACTAGCCGTGTGCCCGCGCGTTGTGGCGGCAACAGTGTATAGCGTGTTATTCGTCTTCTATTCGCGCGTTGCAGTGGCACAACAAACTACAACGTGGTATTCATCTTCTGTTCGCTTGTTATGGCGGCACAACAATTTACATCGAGGTATTTATTTTCGTAAAACTCAAACGAATAACGACAAACACTCGAATTGAAATATATATTGGTCATAAACATAGTAATTTAAAACCAAATGAGTTGTAAGATAGAAGTCATCAATATAGTTTTAAGATATTAGTAATAACATAGTACTTTTTAAATCAAAATCCGAGGGTCAATGAATTCCATAGTAAGGAAGTCAATCCGTGTCATACGCCATGCAATCAGTCATAAACAAGTTTTTAAGTTGAATTCATGAACATAATAGTTTTGATGATAGTTTTGTTGAGGTCACGTTAAGAGGGCCTCATAAAACATAACCATTTCAATGACCTCCTGACTATAAAGATCTCACCACTCTTCATCGCTAAGAATACCAGGAAACTCTTCATTGTCCTCAACCAGAATAGCATCTACCAGTGAAATGTAACGTTAAAGTCTATATTACATTGATTTTATCATAACCACAATACATATTAAAATTGTTAAAGGATAACATAACATATCTGGTTCTAAAAAGGCTTCAGACATCTTTAAGAACTTTCCAATTAATTTAAAAAAAAAATTATGTTAGTATTTTAACATAAAAGTAATAATAATTTAACATATTCAAACATAACAAAATACTTTAACATATTTTAACAAGTAATGTTAGTATTTTAACATAATAAAATATTTAGGGATACACACATATTCAAACAAAACATCCATTGTCCACTAAATACCTGGGAATAGAAGCGTCTCGGTGTATGCTGCTCCTTCTTGCATCAAAGTACTTAGAAGGATATGAGTAAATGACTTTGTTCATACTAAAGTCCAACACATAAACATCATCATAATTCGTCACATAAAGCCATTTGTCTTCATTCGCGACATACTTGACGTAGAATTCTATAGGAAGACGAATGGGCATTATCTTCGGTAATGAAACTTCCATATACCACTCATCACCCATCATCTTCCATACATAAAAGGAATAGACATATTCATGCAGGCCATGAACAACAAAAAGTCGAATGTCATTATGGACATTAGTAATGTGTAATTTATACCCACCATTATGTCTAAACTCACGTATGGGTATATTCGTAAATTGTTCAGAATTTATGTCAAAGCGTAGAACCTTTTGAAGATAATACCCTAAACATAGCCAAGAAAAAGAGGGCATCTCCGCATAATGTCGCACATGACAAACTCAATCTGCTAGAATCATACTCCAATTCCGTTAAAAAAGGTATCACTCTCCATGAATCCATCGACATTGAGTAAACATAACAAACAATTTCTTCTTGGCAACGTGTTACATGTAGAAGCCTATAATCCTGAGTAGAGTTGGAATAATAAAACCCTAATATATCGCCACCAGGATCATAAAAAGACATGTTTTTGTTTTTTGACAACTTTTTGTAGACAGTTGTAAGAGGATTCCACAACACGATCTCACGTGTATCTACAAGGCAAACACAGAGCAATCCATCTAACACGCCTAAAACCATTGAATTCCATGGTTGAAGTCTGAAAGGAAGGTGAACAGGGTCATCGAAACCAAACATCGAATTCCCGAAAACTAACTTATGAAATGAATTATCATCAAAATCGGTGGAGAAAATATTGAATTTATGAGATTTGGAGATGTGAGCCTTAACAAAAGCATTTGTTGAAATGAGCTTGCACCATTCCTTACAAACAAGCTTACATTGACAAGCAAATTTTGCTGGAAGCCTTGATAACACCTCCAACATAAATACATATATTGAAATTTCAACCATGATAAACCCGCTTATTGTAGCTCGTTCTTGTAGGATTGACTTTTTAAAGAGTGAAACAAATATCATAATTAGTAAATTAACCTTGTCTTTTTATAAATTAATGACGTGAAATGGGCCAGTTTGTAATTTCAAATGTCTTAGTTGAATGTGTGAAACCAAACTGTCTAATATAAAAGACATAAACTGTAATATAAAAGACACATAATATAATGTAATAAGTTACAAAGTGTGGCCGTTGAAGTAATAACAATAATTACAAGCATGCAACGAAAAAAAAACAACGATTGTTTTTGGGAAAATACAAAATCCGGAAGATAAGCAAGTAAGTTCATTGATCCTGTAAGACTTCTTGATAAACAACATTTGAGGTGTATACCCCGTCTCTTCTAAAATCTTTGGCCATATGCACTAATATCTTTGTATTTTCCCGTGATAACCCTCTTGACAATGCTACGTATAGTTGTCCATGGGAAAAAACAGAATCCGGTAGATAAACACCAACGTGCGGAATGGTTTGACCTTGAGCTTTATTGATTGTCATGGCAAAGCTAAGTCGAATGGGAAACTGTTTTCTTTTCAATTTGAACGGGAACATGTCTTCTTCAGAAAGAGAGAGAGGGATTCTTGGCAAAAACACTCATTTTCCAATATGTTGGCCAACGGCTATTTCGGCATCAATAACATTGCGCTGGAAACCTTTGCATATCAATCTTGTGCCATTACATAGACCATGTGATGGATCTATATTCTGCAGCAATATTATGGGGCATCCAACTTTTAGACGGAGTTTATGAGGCGGCATACCACTAACATTTAGCGTGTTTAAGAACTCGACCAGATATAAGTTGTTGCAATCGTCTTCAGCCTCGTCAAAACTATAGTAAACTTTTTCCTCCCCCACAAAATTGTTAATCATCTGATCATTAATCTCATCAACACTCTCATTCTTAGTGGATAAAATTTCTCTTGAGATGATATAATCCGAGGAATGCATATTATCTTGAAATGATGGAAACATGGCATCGATTAGTTCTTTTATAGAGTTTTCTCGGGCAGTGGATGGAATCGGGAATGCGGATAAAGTTTCCTTCGATCGATTCTTCGGTTCCATCAGCAACTCTTAAAAGAAAATCAGAAAACCATGGATCAGTAAGCGGTCTCATGTTTATGGTCAACCGCATTACTCTAGTCAAAGACCAAAAAGGCGACAACGTAAGCTAGCGTCTACAATCTGTGCTCGAGTGCCACGTTTAAGAACCGACAACACCTGTCTGAAATCGCCTCCTATAAGCATTATCTTTCCACTAAATGGGAGCCTAACGCCTATAATGTCTTGCAAAGTTCGATTGACCGTCTCTATCGACTGTCGCTTTGCCATCGATGCTTCATCCCAAATGATTATTTTGCACGACCTAATTACTTCAGCGGCTCCACTTTGTTTGTTGATGTTGAACATCGAGTTATTTTCAAGTTTAATAGGAATCTTGAATATGGAGTGCGCTGTTCTCACTCCCGGTAAGTTATTAGCAGTAGGACCTGATGACGCTGTTGCCAGAGCAATTAAACCACGTGAACGGACTTCAGTAAGCAAAGCTTTATACACAAACGTTTTTCTCGTTCCACCAGGACCATCTATAAAGAACACGTCGGGTAAATCGTTATTGACATGATTGATGATTTCATCATAAACGAATTTTTGATCAGCGTTAAGAGAATTTTTGGCACATAAATGTTCAGGTTCCACGACTATCCCGTACTCCTCTTGCATCTCACGACAACCTCGAGACTGTAAGTTCACATCTTCTGTGATGATAGGAAGATCGAAATCATTGAGATTTTTACCCATAGATTGTAAAAATACTTTAATTTCAGTAAGAACCATATTTCGAACTCGTTCGTCACTTTGAATATGTAATCTATGATCTTCAGCTAATGAATCAAAGTGGTCATTCCATGACTTATGTAAACGTGGATTCCAACGACGCGAGCTTACATTCCATGTGAAGTGTCTTGGAAAATCTTTGTATAAATATTGTCTTGCCATTTCATCCACTCTATTTGTATCAAAAAAGGTTGTCAGCATCGTTCTCTTATCTCTTTCCCTATCAATAATTTCAGACATTTTGTCATCATCCCTAAATCTAACCATCTGATTATTAGGGAGATGAAGTTGTAATGCCAACACATCAGGATGTATTTGAGAAAGGGGGAAGGAAAAAATACGCCACATAGACTCCGGGGGCGAGACGTAACGTGCATCTTGAAATCTCTTCATCTCATTGACCACAACGTCTTGCTGATCTTGACCGATTTGTATAACATGCTTGTCATGTCCTTTGTAAACATACTTGAACAAATACTTCACAGCTTTTATACTTGAGCAAACCTCGACGTTCATGTGGCAGTTGAACATCATCAATAGCCTTGGGTTATACGGGACAACCCATCTGTTATTAAGAGTTTTTCCTCGTACGTCCACTTCTATCCCGGTGTCTCTCCTTCTATATAAAGGATATGCGTCAGCTCCTTGTGTTGTCTGTTCATTAAATTGTCTAGGATAGCGAAAACGACAAACCGGAGGATCACCCTGCATACAAGGACTATTTGATCGTAAATGTCCGCAAGGACCATGAACCATGTGTTTGACAACAAGCTCATACATTTTGGGATGTCTTTGTACATCGGGGATCTCAGCGCACACGACCTTATCATAATGGTCCGGATTACCAAGTTTGTCTTCCGAGCACATGATAATAAGAAAATGCGCATGCGGCAAACCACGCTTTTGAAACTCGATGACATAAACGTATGCCTTGACTCTCCCGAGGATATGTTTCTTGAAGAGTTGTTCCTTAAGATCCTCTAGTTTAGCACGAAACACTCTTGAAACAAGCTCTGGACGATCTTGTGCGGTTTGGCCAGCTTTTAAGTTATCACATATCTCAGGCTAGTTTGGATTACACGTTATAGTAAGGAAAAAATCAGGCTTGCCATCCTCTTGAACTAAAGTCATCGCATCTAAATACTGACGACGCATATCGCGAGGCCCTCCGATGAAAGATGCGGGCAACACAATTATCCTTCCAACTTTGCTTGGATTAACCTCACCAACATTGACGCAATCGACAATACCTTGGTACAAATATGCTCTTATCTTAGCCTGGTTTCGTTCACAATATTGTAAACATGACGTCTCAAGCTTTATGTAAACATCTACTGCAAACTGCTGTAGCAATCTACAACCACACATAAGCACGTTCTCGGTAGATCGGATTTGGAACTTGTAACAATAGTACTATCTCATAGCCACGCTTGTTCTAGCACGTCCCGTGTTAGCCTATGAATAATGAAAATGGTTAGAAAGAAAGTTAAAATAAAGCATATTATCATATAATCTTCACTTCCCAAAAGAAATGTAAATTGTCTGTACCTTCCATTTCTTCGTCGTTGTCGTCTTGATTGTTGTGAACTTCACTGAACGATGCTCCTTGACGCGGTATGTTTTGATGCCAACCCGTCTCGCCATTGGGAAAAAATAAAGGATATGACAATGGACCGCAACAACCAAAGTATGGCTTCTGATTCGTTTAGTATTTGTAACTAATGGTTGTGGTCCTGGTCTAGTCGCGCCCCTTAATGGTATAAACTCCGTTAGTGGTTAATTAGGGGTGTGACAGAAAATGTTAATACAAAACCTGTAGAAGTCCAGAATCCTGATGTGTACTATGGTTCAAACGCGGCAACAATTTCGGGTAAATCGGGTAAAATGACAAATTCTACACCAGCTATGGCCTTCTTTGCTGGAAATTTACCTGGAAATGTATCTAACTCAGGAAATGGAATGGGTTCGAATAGTTATGATCACAATTATAGTTCTGGAGGGTGTAACGTTTCGGTTCCAGCAAGTAATCTGATGAATACTAGTAAGATGGCCATGTCGGTTACAACAACCGAAGATTATATGGCTCTTGTATCTGTATTGGTATCATCATATTATGGGCTTATAACTGGGAAGGTAAGTAATGTAGAACTGACTGAGGAGGATTATGATCAGGTTGATCCAGATGACTTGGAACTGATGGATATTAATTGGCAATTTGCCATGCTTGCGAGAATGGTGAAGAGATTTTTGAATAAGACTAGTAAAAAAGACCTTAATTCTAGAGGAAGAATTGGTTTTGACAAGCCAAAGGTGAGGTGTTATAATCGCTCAAATTTCGGACACTTCGCTCGGGAATGCTCTCAACCTAAAAAGCAAGAATACCAAAAGTTTGCTCCCAAGTCTAATGCTTCTGGAACCAACAATGCATCAAATTCAGGGAGTTCTTTAAATTCTAAACCTAATTCTGAACCTACAAAAGCCCTAGTGTCTCAAGAAGACCAAACTTATAACTGGGGTAATCAATTTGATGATTCATCTGCATTGATTGTGACACATGTGCAGGATGAAGACACCATGACAAAGTCTACTCAAGATGGAGATGAAATTCATGGCGAAGCAATTGATGGAGTTCAAGTTGGTGTCAATGATGAAGCAAGTGTATCGGATTCAAAGGATGATCATCAATCTTCTTCTAAAGAAAAAAATGCATTCATGGCAAGCTTGTCTGAACAAATTGAATCAGATGTTGTTTTCTTGTTGGAAAAACAACTTCAAATTTTAACTGAGGAGAAGGAAGCACAGATTCGTGAATGTGAAGCCGCAAAAGCTGAAGCACTTGACACGGCCAATGATTTTGAGAACTTATATCAAAAGAGTCTTCCGTTGAAACAACAATATGAGAAGGCTCAACAAAATGTTGTGGAGATTGCTGACAAGATGATTGCACTACAGAAAGCAATGCATAAGTTATCTGATGAGAATACAAGCTTAAAGCAGGAGGTTGGTACATTGAAATGAAAAAAACATCACGGAATCGGTTGCTCTAATGGCCGATACTTCTAAGGTAGTTTCTTATCCTCCGATGTGCAAATCTTATGATGAATTTGCTACCGCTAAGAGTATGCTCTTATATGAAAAGACAAAACTCAATGATCTTTTGTCTGTAGCAAGATCTGGTAAGAATATTTATAAGGAAAGATGGGAAGGAACCACTAAGGAGTTGTTGTCGGTTCATGAGCAGTTACGTTTATAAAAATCTGATTTTTTAAACCAATCTGAACTGCTTGTGTCCGTACGAAAGGACTTGGCTGATAGTCAAAAATTTGTTGCAGATCAAAAAATTGGGACTTTTGAACTTAAACAAAAGATTGATTCTGTTCAAGTTTCATCGTCGTTTACCAACTTTATTTACAAGTCTGAAAAGGAAAATAATTCTTGTAAATTGAGCCAAGTTCCCCCTCCTGTCATTATAACCAATGGTCATTCATCTGGGGACAAAGTGGAAGTTTCTTCTCATGACAAGCAGAGTAATCATCAATCAGTTAATTCGAAGTTTGACAAAACTACAACCGGAAAATCAATCCTGGATTCTACGGTTGATGAACTGCTTTATGATGTCTCAGACCTTGATAAAATTGATGATCTCATATCTGAAACAGAAACTGAATGTTCCAAACCCACATGTTCAAATGTTTCTAAGCCAGATTATCAAAATTTGATTTCAAAACATAACTTTTCAACTATCAAATCTGAGCTGACGAAACTGAGTGAGTTTGAACAGAAACAAATTGCTAGAAGAAAGTCTGTTAAAGGTAAAAAGGTCAAACATGGTGGAGTTGGGTTTGTGCCTCCAGCCAAAACAAAATCTTTTGAACAAGGTTCTTCCTCTAAGGTTTCCAAACCTGAAAAAGCCAAGGCTGGCAATCCCACTCCGAAAACCAAATTTGACACATCTGAAAATTGGGTGACCTATCGCTTAAAAGGTTCTGATAAAATCTATAGCAATAAAGACTTTCCTTTGGATATGGTCAATCCCAATTTAATAGATAAAATCTTTTTGGGGAAGTATGATCCTGCTTATGATCCTAAGGTAAGGAGTGTGCCCATTAAAAGGGGAAATGGAAGTATCAATGTAATGGACACACTTGATTCTGATTCTGAATCTGGGTTGGTTAACAGGATGTAAAAGTCTGTTCAAAAGTCTATAAACAAGAAACCAATAAAATCAAGTTTTCAATCACCACCAAGAGTTTTTCACAAACAAATGCAACCAAATTTCAGAAAACCAATTCCTTATATCAAAAGGTCATAATTTTACAATGATGAGGGTTTTTATGATGATTTTGGTTGTGGACCAAATCAACCTATCTTTGGAATGGGTCCAAAGTGGGTTGATGAGGGTTGTTAAAATGATTTTGGTCCAAGATTTGGTGGGAGGAGAGACAGATATCAGGATTATGAGGATCAATTTTATTCTAGAAATTCACATGTTAGAAGTCAATTTAAGCATCGTGGTGATGTTCCAGAGAGGGTAACAGGTTATGAGTCTGGATGTAATGATGATTCTGTAAATCATCGTGTGTCTAACCGAAAGGGTTTGAAACCAAGACACAAAAACAACAAAAACTTGTTGTTGAGTCCGATGTGGATGGTGACACGATTGAGAAAGTTTTGATTGATAAACAAAAATGTTTTAAATGCAAAAATCGTGGTCATACATATCGGACTTATCCATTGAAGAAGCCCAAATCTGACAAGTCTGATGCAGAACAATCAGATGAAATGTCTGAAGGATATCAGGCTGAAACACATGTTTCCAAAAAGAAAGTCAGATTTATGGATTATAAGGGTAGAGTTCATTTATTTTATGAGTCATCTAAATTTCAAAAACATAAAACTGAAAAGAAATCAGAAAATGATTCTGGAAAAATTAAATAAATTCTTAAAAACTCTACTTCGGGATCCAAAGGCTCTTCAAGTGGTGCATGGAAACCTAAGGATTCTTCCATGGCTGGTGATGATTTTGTGGAAGATGACGGTCGACCCAAAGCTTCTAGCTTGGGTACGTCCTGAAACTAATCTTCTGTTTTGATTTATGCAGGGATCTTCACGACAACTCATGAACAACATTTGGGTTGTTGATAGCGGAGCATCTCGGCACATGACTGATGATATCTCTTTGTTGCATGATGTGAAGTACTTCGATGAAGGTAAAGTTACATTTGCTGGAAACAAGGGAGGTCAAGTCACCGGCATTGGTAAATTGTCTAACGGTGCAGTCACATTCGAGAAGGTTAAATATGTCAAAGAATTACACAACTGCTTCACGGGGAGTGAATGTGTGTTACTGAAGCCTGAACACAAGATTCCAGATGAACTTTTGTGATGCGAGCACCTCGATTCTCAAATTTGTATATGCTCGACATGAATTCAGCCAAAGCAACTGTTGCGGGTCAATGTTTCTTATCAAAAGCTTCAGAGAGAGATTCCATTCTATGGCATCGTCACATGGGTCACATCCATTACCGCAAGATGAACGAGTTGGTGCGTAGGAATCTTGTTGAAGGGGTTCCGAAATAGCAATTTGTATTCAATGATGTGTGTGAGAGTTGCAAGAAAGGAAAGCAAAAGTGAAAATCACATCCATTGAAGAAGTATGATTCCATTGAAGTCCCGTTGGAATTACTTCACATGGATCTATTTGGTCCTGTGAATCGTAAAAGTATTTCTGGGAATTCGTATTGTCTTGCGGTAACCGATGAATATTCAAAATACTCATGGGTTGATTTTCTGGTCTCTAAGGATGAAACTTCAAGAATTATTCTCAACTTGATTACTACTCTTGAGTCATTATACAAGTTAAGGGTATGTACACGAATTGTACACGAATTTAGTACACCATACACACCTCAGCAAAATGACGTGGCAGAAAGAAAGAATCGTACAATCATTGAAACAGCACGTACGATGTTGGCCGACGCGTAATTTCCGGATCCTTTCTGGACAAAAGCGGTCAACATGGCATGTTATGTGCTTAACCGAGTGCTTACGGTTAAACTACTGGGGAAGACTTGTTATGAACTTCTCAAGAATCATAAGCCGAATCTTAGTTACTTGGAGTCGTTTGGGTGTCCATGTACCGTGTTAAAGTCTGCGGGCAAGTTTAACGAAAAAGTTTTTGAAGGCTTGTTTGTTGGTTATTCACATCTGAAGAAACGAGTTTTCAACAAGCAGACTGGTATAGTGGAAGAATTCTTACTTGTTGATTTTCAATCATACACTCTACCGCCCAAAGGTGTTGGACCGAGCTGGATGTTCGATTATAAATCTCTTTTTGAAAATCTCGAATCGACACCAGAGATGTCTACTGATCAGCTTACTCGTGTTTTTATTGATCTTCAAGACAATACTCCGGTTCTGAATATTGAGACACTGTCGACTCCGGAAGTGCATGTTGCTGATAATTACTTAACAGAAACATCAAATGATTCGACAATTGGGGCTGTTGATATGTCTTCTGATGATGATAACGAATTTCATGAAGCCGTGTCACATCAGGTTGGGATTCCTGTTCAACAATCTGATCCACAAGTTGAAGCGACTACAAGTGATGTTGCTGTTAATTCAACTGAGAATGTGGTGGTTGAGGAAGATCATGTTCCTGATATGGCTGAAATGGTCGTTGTTCCAATTCATCAGACACTCCGGATAAACACCATTCATCCGCAAGACAATATTATTGGTGATTTAAGTGAATGAGTGCGCACGAGACATCAAATCGAGAGTAGTGCATTATTAACAATCTTGGAATCTGGAATTCAGGATGAAGCGTTCCATTCATGTTTTCTGTCACACCCCGGTCAACGGTATCGGGTGTGAGCGAGAATGGAATCATAGTCGAGGATACATAGAACAACATCTAATATATTAATACTTCATAAAACATTACGTCATTTCAATTGCAGCCAAAAATAGTGGAAATGATAATGTCTTACATTTGGAAAACATAAAGTCTAAATTAACGTTAAAAAATAAAACGGTTTATTTGGATAGGTTGGGACTATGACTCCAAGAGGATGTCTGATAGAATGATTAAGCCCCATTTGCAAGTCCTCCGAAAGTTGTATCAATTACCTAAGAAATCATGAGTTTAAAATGTCAACATAAAGTTGGTGAGGTTCACAGGTTTATGACTCTACGTTTAAAGTTGGTAAAACAGTTTCAGTATACTTAAATATTACATTGATTTACCGTTGTGGATGTATGAACTCACCTGAACCTTGATTTCAAATACTAACGGTTTACCCACCCATAGCATCTCTTGCCCAGAGATGTTAAACATAGCAGAATAACTGACGTGTACCCCTAGACAATCCGGAGTCAGAACTGGAGCTACCAGTTAGGGCAGGGTTGTCAACCCAAATAGATCTATTCACTAGCTATCCTTTCGTACAGAACTAATTGAAATCAATTAATGATGGGATACGGTTGTACAAACGTTTATAACGATAATGTACCAAATTGGGCAATCAGTAAGGGAACAAGTAGTCATACGGCTAACAGATAAACCATAATATTAAGTAAAAGCATTTATCATATTTCATAATTTCTCCCCCAAAGTATAAAACTGTTAAAAGAAAAGGGGCCGTGAAACTCACAGATTCAGCCGATAAGCGATAAATAAGCAGTGTAGGAACGGTAGCACGTAACGTCCTAAATAATTAAATAAGCATATGCATAAGGTCTATAATCATTTGAGTAACATAAGTCACCCAAGTGATACCGGTCAAGTCTTGACGTTTTAATCCCGTTTGTATTCGTTTGAAAATACGTTAGCATGTATTTATTAAATAAATACTTTTGTGATGTTTTATATTTATGTTCAATAAATATAATAAAAGATTAAACAATTAATTAGTTCAATCAAGTCCTGAATATTGAATTTAAAAATAATAATGTTTATTATTATTTTTACAAGTTCGTATAATTATTTTTTATTAAATAATTATGTGTTTGATTTGTTAATCATGCAAGTTATAATTTATTTTTAAATAATTATGATTAAACATACTTGGTGAATAAAACATAGTTTATATCCTTTTGTAAATAATTAATCGTCAAGAATAATTATTATTTCATTTTAAAACATGAATCGTTTGACATTTAATCATTTAATATTTTGAAATCGTTTAATATTTCTTTTGTATGAAATAATCATTGTTCTAAAAATATTAATTTGCGACGCTTGGATTTATAAAAAGTTTATTTATTAAAAACTTTTGAATTGTTTTAATAAAACAATGATAAGTGGTTTGGTTCAAAATTTCTAACGTTTACGTTTTCGCGTATATCGCTGTATGGTCCCGGTTTTATTATTACGCAACGTAATTCCGTTTTGATTACTTTGATTCATCAAAGTAAAAATAAAGGTTTTAAAAATAATTAATTGCTTGATTATTTTTATAAAAGTCTTTTATAAAACATATTTATTTCTACAAATGCCTTTTTATAGAAACTTCCACTTTTATATCATGTTTTTAATTGTTTAAAAACTTGTAATAAACCCAAGAATTTATGTCAACTAATCATTTGACGTAAATATCATTCTTTCCATTTTTAGTAAGAATATCTAGTAAATTCATTTTGTCTTGGAATTTTTATAACACATTTAGTGTGTTATATTTTTACTAAATCAAGAAATATTCTTTTTCTCTTTTATTTGTCATGACAAAATATGTAAAAATTACCATGGTTTTTAATCTAGTTTTTAAGCAAGTCCATTAACATGTTTATCATATCCTTTCATTTACTTAGTATTTTTATAACATGATTATGAGTTCATATCTACTAACACTTTGTGTTAGGACCAAGTAATTAAATTAAAGGAAATCTACTAACACATTTTGTGTTAGAACAAAATAAATATAAATGCAATCAGTAACACATTTGTGTTAGGACAATAATTAAATAACAATCACTAACACATTGGTGTTAGGAGAAAAATTAAATAACAATCACTAACACATTGGTGTTAGGACAAAATTTAAATAACAATCACTAACACATTTTTGTTAGGACAAATTAACCATACAAGCATTTTATCATTTTTATCATTAGTTACCTCTTATGATTTTCTTTATTAACTGAAGAGGCTTGAGTTTTGTTAAATCAACTAACTATGAAATTTTTGATTTCATAATCACAAGAATCATGGTGCACACTAGTTACTTTCAATTAGATTTCACAAATGTGTTTCACCACACCCTTTGGCTATTTTAAGTCTCAAAGACACCAAAAAGGGTGTTTGATCTTGGAAGAAAGGAGGTAAAGAGAAGAGTTTTGTTAGTTGATCAAACAAACTACAAGCATTCTTGCTTGATTTGGTTTAGTTGTCAAGACTTGAGGGTTCCATTGGGTGGTTAAACATGTAAGTAAACATAGGAGAAATGGGTTTGGAACACTCACAATGAGTGAGGCTCGAAAAACCGAGAAGAGAGGAGGAATCGGTGGCGGTGGTACGGGGGAGCTGGCGTGGTCCGGCGGACGTCTCGCGGTGGCAGGAGGTGGTCGGCGGTGGAGCTGCGACGGCGGCTCGGTGGTGGAGGGTGGCTCTCGGCCGAAACAAAGAGGGAGAGGGGGAGAGTTTGAGTGTTTGCTTGTGTTGGGTGTGGGGGAACAAAGGAGGTGGTTATCTCCTCTTATAATCAAAAGTGATTACATTAACTATTGGTTAATGATGTGTTGTCAACACCCCATGGCTCCTAACTTGTTAATGTAGGTGGTTTATTTTTATAAGATTGTTCCATGGTTTTATAAAAGTTTAACACTTTTATAAAATATAGAGTAGTTAGGTGTTTATAAAAATCATAACTTTTTAAAATAAAAACCAAGTATAATTAATCTAGTAAGGTGGTGGTTTTTAGTATATTATTGGGCTATAAATTTTATAAAAGATTTGTGAATTCTTTTATAAGATTTTCATGGGCCAAACAATTAAATTAAAAAGTATTGAGATTGGGCCGAAACCCAGTTAAACTCGGGAAGGAGAATGGGTCGAGGCCCATTTGGATTTTTAAAAATGGGACGGGCCGAAGCCCATTAAAATTTGGGAATGGGCTGGGCTGGTGGGGACGGGTTATCGGGTTCGGGCCGCAAGGGGAGGGGAAACTTGGTTGGGCCAGTTTGTCAAGTGGGCCGAGAGAGAGGGATATCGGATTCGGCCCAAGGCCTTCTGGGCCGTGGGTCGGTGACTCGGTTAGTCGGACTGAGTCTCCGGGTTAAGTTTCGGGTTCGTCTGAGTTAGTTTGGGCTTATTGGGCCAAACCGAGCCCAATAGGTTCACATAAAATGTTTTAACGGTTTGTATCGGTTTAGATAAAATATAAAAAGTCAAATTTTTTTATATTTACTTTCTTATTAAAATTCCATAATTAAAATATAAAAACTTTCATATTTTACGGGTATACAAACGCGGGATTAAATCGGTTATCAATTTAATTATCGATACTAATTCAGTTAATCACATAATCAAAACGTATTGATTTTTGATTAGGAAAGTCAACGGAGAGAGATTTGACATGTCTTGGACGTGGTGTCACATTTTCTATCCCAAATCGAGCCTAAAGATGTTAAGGAAGCTTTACTTGATGGTTCGTGGGTGGAAGCAATGCAAGAGGAGTAACTACAATTTCAAAAGTTGGGAGTGTGGCAGCTTGAAGATTTACCAGCTGGAAGCAAAGAACCATACGGAACACGATGGTTTTATAAATGCAACGAGATGATCGCGGAGTAATAGTCTGTAACAAATAACGTTTGGTTGTACAAGGGTTTTCTCAGGAAGAAGGAATCGACTCTAACGAGGTGTATGCACCAATTGCCAGAATCGAAGCTATACGAATCTTTTTGGCATATGTTGCACATCGTGGATTCAAGGTCTTCCAGATGGATGTTAAGAGTGCGTTTCTATACGGCAAAGTCAAGGAAGAAGTGTTCGTCAAGCAACCTCCGGGATTCTTCGATCCTGATTATCCGGAGAAGGTATATAAGCTGGACAAGGCACTTTATGGTCTTCATCAGGCTCATCGAGCTTGGTATGAGACGTTGTCCACTTATTTACTCGACAATGGATTTATGCACGGGTTGGTTGATTCCACATTATTTTGTCGGAAAACGGCGGAGGATCTGCTATTGGTACAAATTTATATGGATGATATTATTTTTGGCAGCTCAAACGAACAATTATCAAAGGATTTTGAGAAATTGATGCAAACCAGGTTGGAGATGAGTTCAATGAGGGAAATGTCGTTCTTTTTGGGCTTACAAGTTCAGCAATCTGAAAAGGGAATATTCATTCATCAGCGAAGTATGTGAACGATGTCCTGAGTCGATTCAAAGTGGAAGATGTTCGCATTCCTGGAACTCCAATTCAGCTATCACATGGCCTTTTTCCTGACGAAGAGGGTGAGACAGTAGATGTCACTCGGTATCGGGCAAAGATAGGTTCATTGATGTATCTTATTACAGCTAGTCGACCTGATATTATGTTTGCTGTATGTTTATGTGCCAGGTACCAAGCAGCACCTCGGGTTTCTCATATGGAAGCAGTTAAGAGGATTCTAGCTTATCTGAAGGGTAATTCAGATCTCGGGATCTGGTATCCTCATGATGATAAGTTTGACCTGTCGGCCTATACGAATTCAGACTACGGCGGTTGCAAGATCAGCTTTAAGTCAACCACGGCCGGATGTCAGTTTCTAGGCGACCGGTTAGTATCATGGAAGTGTAAGAAGCAGACTTCCATTGCTACATCCACGGCTGAAGCTGAATATATAGCGGCTGCAAGTTGCTGCTCTCAGGTTTTATGGATTCAACAGCAGATGCGGGATTACGGTTTGAAGTTTCTTACTACTCCCATATATATAGATAACTCAGCTGCTATTTGTATAACTAAAAACCCCGTTCACCACCCTAAAACAAAACATATTGACATCCGATAACACTTCATACGTGATTGTTTTGAGAAACACTTGATTGATCTGCAAAAGATCAACGGCATACAAAAGTTACTTGTTGAGTAACTTTCGGTTGATCATCTTTGTTTTTATTTACTTAAATTGTTTGTTTTTGTTTCTTTTTCTCAAAATCCAAAAATAGAGTTTTGTATTTTAGGGGGAGAAATTCAGAAAATATAAAAAATTGGAAAACTGCAAAAAGTATAAAAAAATGGAAAAATAAAAAATTTGAGAAATTGATCCGACCAAGCGAGAAGTGATTTTACATCGGCGTGTGTTATCAACTACGGATAAAGTAAAAATGAAAGGCTGTAGTGTGACACCTTGTTAATTCCGGTAAATCTGGGGGAAATTTTTCCAATTAATAAACTGGACTTGGTAAGCCCAGTTAGGCCCGTTAGGCCCATTAAGAGAATTGTGGCCCATCAAAGGCCCAATCCATATACTCGAGGGCCGGATAATTCGCTATAAGTATTTTAAATAATTCGTTATGAAATACAAGGTGTTGCGAAACGAGAAACGATGAAATTGGTAAATAGACAGGTTACGCGATATTAACCGAAAAGGACGTATATAATTATTAGAAATGGTTTTACTGGCTCTGTGAAGTTATACATATTATTCTAAGTGTTTACAGAGAATTACAGTCGTGGAAATGTGTTCGGTTCGTAAAACGGAGTTAGACAGGACTCGCGTCAAATACACGCGTTATACCGTGTGTTTTACTAAATATTCACCAGATTATATTTAATCTGACGAATTAAGTATTCCGAGACTATTTAAGAGGCTTTTATACATTCCAGTCACTCGGGATTTATTGTGAATAGCATTCAGTATTTAACGAGATCGGATATCGCGGTATAATACCCGTTTTATTTGGAATTGTACTACACATCTTTTAATAAGTACATAATGTACTTTTTGCCTTTTAATACATACAACATATACACACACACATTAGTGTGTAAATGAAAGAAAGAAAGAAAGAGTGAGAGCCGTGAGGCTCTCCTCCCTCCTGCTCCTCTCGTCCGGCAAAACTCGACGGCCACCGGCCGTCCACGGCGGTGGTCCGGCGAACCCAGGTGGCGGCGTGAATAGGTGGTTCGACCACAGTGGCTCCTCCCTCCCTCTTTCCTTCGTCACTGCGTCGATTCCGGCGGGTTTAATCCCGAGTCCGGCGGCGGCCACAGCCTAGCCAAGCGGCGGCGCGACCTCTCGCTACTCTCCCCCTCTCCTTTCGTCTCTCGATCGGCGCAGCAGCAAGAGCAGCGGCAGCTGCAGGTGCGGCGGTGACAGCCGCCTTCCAACAACCCAGCGGCGGTGGCGGTGACCCCCTCTTCGCGGTTTTTTGGCGGCAGCAACGGTAAGAACTTTAGCTCGCTATTCTTTTTAATTATTCCAGATTATAATCATCCTAAAACCCTCGATTCCTTCGTGCATGTTCAGATCTGTAAAGTTGTGGTGGTTTCGTGGCGGTGGTAGACTCGACCGGCGGCGGCCATGGCCTCCGGCCGCCGGTCAGATTGTAGTAGTGGTGGTGGTTAGTTATCTTGAGCATAGGAATATATTTGGTGGTGTTTGGATACACTTTTAGATGGTTTTGAGTTAACTCGGTACCGAGTCAACCGAGTCGACTCGGTAAACATACTGGTCAACCGATTTAGATGGTCAAACGCGGTCAAACCAGAAAACCGAGCTTACAGTACAGTTCGTGACGAAAAATCTCGCGGGATAGACTGCTTATTCGCTAATTTTGATGTCGGGTCAAGAAAGTCAACAAAAGTCAACCGGAACCCGTAACGAATCTGGTGAACATATTTGAAGAGTCAATCGAGGTCAAATCTGGAAACGGAGCTTGGATTATTGTTCGTGGCGAAATTCTACTTGGAATGGACTACTTGCTCGTCGAATTCGGATGTGTTTAGCATTTTCGGTTAACCGGGTTCGAGTCTGCGTACCGACCAGAGGTATAACCATGTTCGCTATCTTGTTATTGTTTTAGTAGTATTGTATACGTCGTGTGAGGAACGTTCTGTCAAATAGAAGTATTATTGTTTATAAAACATTGATAACAAGAAAAATATATATAAAGCCTTATTATGATTTTATGTAATAAACTTAAGATTTCATGATTAACAAAATTATGATCTTATGTTAACAAGACCTTGATTTTATGAAATGTATGATTTTATATAAATCAAGATCAACCAAAAACGGGATATTCTGTAAATACATATATTAACCGGTCTTAGAGATTATATACATAAACCATGATTTTATGTAATAAATACTATGATTTCATGTGAGGAAAACTTATCATTTTATGTAAGTTTATATAAATGAAGGTATGTTTTATGTTAATAGAAGTTATGATTTCATGTAAACTACAAAACGGATAAATATATATATAAAACCTATGATTTTATGTGAAGTAATATTATGAATTAATATTAACAATTTATAATTTCATGTGAACTATAAGATGGATAGATATATATATAAAATCTATGATATCATGTAAATAATATCATGATTTTATGTGAAATAGGAACAAGTAAACTCATGCATAACAACTATGATTTTATGTGAAACAGATATAACATTTGAAGTATACATAAGATATGATTTTATGTAAAAGCTATGATTTTATGTAAATGATAAATAGATTGATATATATAAAATCTATGATATCATGTAAATAATATCATGATTTTATGTGAAATAGGAACAGGTTACGTGATATTAATCGAAAAGGACGTATATAATTATTAGAAATGGTTTTACTGGCTCTGTGAAGTTATACATATTATTCTAAGTGTTTACAGAGAATTACAGTCGTGGAAATGTGTTCGGTTCGTAAAACGGAGTTAGATAGGACTCGCGTCAAATACACGCGTTATACCGTGTGTTTTACTATATATTCACCAGATTATATTTAATCTGACGAATTAAGTATTCCGAGACTATTTAAGAGGCTTTTATAACATTCCAGTCACTCGGGATTTATTGTGAATAGCATTCAGTATTTAACGAGATCGGATATCGCGGTATAATACCCATTTTATTTGGAATTGTACTACACATCTTTTAATAAGTACATAATGTACTTTTTGCCTTTTAATACATACAACATATACACACACACATTAGTGTGTAAATGAAAGAAAGAAAGAAAGAGTAAGAACCGTAAGGCTCTCCTCCCTCCTGCTCCTCTCGTTCGGCAAAACTCGACGGCCACCGGCCGTCCACGGCAGTGGTCCGGCGAACCCAGGTGGCGGCGTGAATAGGTGGTTCGACCACGGTGGCTCCTCCCTCCCTCTTTCCTTCGTCACCACGTCGATTCCGGCGGGTTTAATCCCGAGTCCGGCGGCGGCCACAGCCTAGCCAAGCGGCGGCGGCGACCTCCCGTTACTCTCCCCCTCTCCTTTCGTCTCTCGATCGGCGCAGCAGCAAGAGCAGCGGCAGCTGCAGGTGCGGCGGCGATAGCCGCCTTCCAACAACCCAGCGGCGGTAGCGGCTAGGGTTCCGCCTAGCGACGCCGCGGCGGCGGTGACCCCCTCTTCGCGGTTTTTCGGCGGCAGCAACGGTAAGAACTTTAGCTCGCTATTCTTTTTAATTATTCCAGATTATAATCATCCTAAAACCCTCGATTCCTTCGTGCATGTGCAGATCTGTAAAGTTGTGGTGGTTTCGCGGCGGTGGTAGACTCGACCGGCGGCGGCCATGGCCTCCGGCCGCCGGTCAGATTGTAGTAGTGGTGGTGGTTAGTTATCTTGAGCATAGGAATATATTTGGTGGTGTTTGGATACACTTTTAGATGGTTTTGAGTTAACTCGGTACCGAGTCAACCGAGTCGACTCGGTAAACATACTGGTCAACCGATTTAGATGGTCAAACGCGGTCAAACCAGAAAACCGAGCTTACAGTATAGTTCGTGACGAAAAATCTCGCGGGATAGACTGCTTATTCGCTAATTTTGATGTCGGGTCAAGAAAGTCAACAAAAGTCAACCGGAACCCGTAACGAATCTGGTGAACATATTTGAAGAGTCAATCGAGGTCAAATCTGGAAACGGAGCTTGGATTATTGTTCGTGGCGAAATTCTACTTGGAATGGACTACTTGCTCGTCGAATTCGGATGTGTTTAGCATTTTCGGTTAACCGGGTTCGAGTCTGCGTACCGACCGGAGGTATAACCATGTTCGCTATCTTGTTATTGTTTTAGTAGTATTGTATACGTCGTGTGAGGAACGTTCTGTCAAATAGAAGTATTATTGTTTATAAAACATTGATAACAAGAAAAATATATATAAAGCCTTATTATGATTTTATGTAATAAACTTAAGATTTCATGATTAACAAAATTATGATCTTATGTTAACAAGACCTTGATTTTATGAAAGGTATGATTTTATATAAATCAAGATCAACCAAAAACGGGATATTCTGTAAATACATATATTAACCGGTCTTAGAGATTATATACATAAACCATGATTTTATGTAATAAATACTATGATTTCATGTGAGGAAAACTTATCATTTTATGTAAGTTTATATAAATGAAGGTATGTTTTATGTTAAGAGAAGTTATGATTTCATGTAAACTACAAAACGGATAAATATATATATAAAACCTATGATTTTATGTGAAGTAATATTATGAATTAATATTAACAATTTATAATTTCATGTGAACTATAAGATGGATAGATATATATATATAAAATCTATGATATCATGTAAATAATATCATGATTTTATGTGAAATAGGAACAGGTTACGTGATATTAACCGAAAAGGACGTATATAATTATTAGAAATGGTTTTACTGGCTCTGTGAAGTTATACATATTATTCTAAGTGTTTACAGAGAATTACAGTCGTGGAAATGTGTTCGGTTCGTAAAACGGAGTTAGATAGGACTCGCGTCAAATACACGCGTTATACCGTGTGTTTTACTAAATATTCACCAGATTATATTTAATCTGACGAATTAAGTATTCCGAGACTATTTAAGAGGCTTTTATAACATTCCAGTCACTCGGGATTTATTGTGAATAGCATTCAGTATTTAACGAGATCGGATATCGCGGTATAATACCCATTTTATTTGGAATTGTACTACACATCTTTTAATAAGTACATAATGTACTTTTTGCCTTTTAATACATACAACATATACACACACACATTAGTGTGTAAATGAAAGAAAGAAAGAAAGAGTAAGAGCCGTAAGGCTCTCCTCCCTCCTGCTCCTCTCGTTCGGCAAAACTCGACGGCCACCGGCCGTCCACGGCAGTGGTCCGGCGAACCCAGGTGGCGGCGTGAATAGGTGGTTCGACCACGGTGGCTCCTCCCTCCCTCTTTCCTTCGTCACCACGTCGATTCCGGCGGGTTTAATCCCGAGTCCGGCGGCGGCCACAGCCTAGCCAAGCCGCGGCGGCGACCTCCCGTTACTCTCCCCCTCTCCTTTCGTCTCTCGATCGGCGCAGTAGCAAGAGCAGCGGCAGCTGCAGGTGCGGCGGCGATAGCCGCCTTCCAACAACCCAGCGGCGGTAGCGGCTAGGGTTCCGCCTAGCGACGCCGCGGCGGCGGTGACCCCCTCTTCGCGGTTTTCCGGCGGCAGCAACGGTAAGAACTTTAGCTCGCTATTCTTTTTAATTATTCCAGATTATAATCATCCTAAAACCCTCGATTCCTTCGTGCATGTTCAGATCTGTAAAGTTGTGGTGGTTTCGCGGCGGTGGTAGACTCGACCGGCGGCGGCCATGGCCTCCGGCCGCCGGTCAGATTGTAGTAGTGGTGGTGGTTAGTTATCTTGAGCATAGGAATATATTTGGTGGTGTTTGGATACACTTTTAGATGGTTTTGAGCTAACTCGGTACCGAGTCAACCAAGTCGACTCGGTAAACATTCTGGTCAACTGATTTAGATGGTCAAACGCGGTCAAACCAGAAAAACGAGCTTACAGTATAGTTCGTGACGAAAAATCTCGCGGGATAGACTGCTTAATCGCTAATTTTGATGTCGGGTCAAGAAAGTCAACAAAAGTCAACCGGGTCAAACCCGTAACGAATCTGGTCAACATATTTGAAGAGTCAATCGAGGTCAAATCTGGAAACGGAGCTTGGATTATTGTTCGTGGCGAAATTCTACTTGGAATGGACTACTTGCTCGTCGAATTCGGATGTGTTTAGCATTTTCGGTTAACCGGGTTCGAGTCTGCGTACCGACCGGAGGTATAACCATGTTCGCTATCTTGTTATTGTTTTAGTAGTATTGTATACGTCGTGTGAGGAACGTTCTGTCAGATAGAAGTATTATTGTTTATAAAACATTGATAACAAGAAAAATATATATAAAGCCTTATTATGATTTTATGTAATAAACTTAAGATTTCATGATTAACAAAATTATGATCTTATGTTAACAAGACCTTGATTTTATGAAAGGTATGATTTTATATAAATCAAGATCAACCAAAAACGGGATATTCTGTAAATACATATATTAACCGGTCTTAGAGATTATATACATAAACCATGATTTTATGTAATAAATACTATGATTTCATGTGAGGAAAACTTATCATTTTATGTAAGTTTATATAAATGAAGGTATGTTTTATGTTAATAGAAGTTATGATTTCATGTAAACTACAAAACGGATAAATATATATATAAAACCTATGATTTTATGTGAAGTAATATTATGAATTAATATTAACAATTTATAATTTCATGTGAACTATAAGATGGATAGATATATATATAAAATCTATGATATCATGTAAATAATATCATGATTTTATGTGAAATAGGAACAAGTAAACTCATGCATAACAACTATGATTTTATGTGAAACAGATATAACATTTGAAGTATACATAAGATATGATTTTATGTAAAAGCTATGATTTTATGTAAATGATAAATAGATTGATATATATACATAAGTTATGATTTTATATAACATTTTAAGTATTATAAAACATAACACGATCGAGACTCGAGCGATATCGTTTAGTTTAGTTTAGATAATCTGTCAAACAGTCCACATGGCCGTATTACCACTAAAGGCATACGACCATGTTCGGCAAGAACTGTTTAATTAGAGATTGACAGATTAATTACGATCGTAACCAGGTTTAGGCCATACGACTGTATTGGGACATCCGGTTGTATTGGGACCTCAACTTGTGGACGTATCGTATCGTTTAAGGCACGGAGCACAACCGAGCCTAACCAGTTTTATTACTGTGTTAAATTTAAATGTACCTATACTTGTTTAGGTCATTGGATTCTCCAAGCTTAACATGACGTTAAGCTTTGTCTAGGCAATTGCATCTGTGACATCGGTGGATTGTACGCAATCCTATCCGTATGACTTGGTACTTCAAAGATCTGTGAGTCCTCTGACTTCCCTCATTAGTTAACTGTTTGAGATTACATTTATGCTATGATGTATTTGTTATATCTGTTATGATTATCATGTCGAACACGGTCATTAAGGTTGAGCCACTAGGCATATAAGGGATTATAGCGGCCGTTATAGTTGAACGATCCATATTCATCCGGATCCTCTAGTATTAGGTAACTAGGGGGAATATGTCCTTATATGTTGAATCTAAATTTCTACTCGCAGAGGGATTACGGCTGAGTGCGACGTGCCCGTAGAGTACATGAAGTTTGACCTTGGGTGCGACATGATAGATTTATGAACTGAATGTGTTAATAACTGTTAATGTGATGATGGTAGTTACGACTCACCAACAACGTTTGTTGTTGACATTGTGTTGACTTATGTTGCAGGCAAGTGTGTGCAGGTGATGATGTATATGTACAGGAACATTGGGGTACTAGTTGTGGCTATCTGATAGAGCCTGTATGAAATTAATGAATGTATGTTGTTCAGTGCATGTTATGACTACAATTCCTTGATGTATGTATCATTTGTTTGTTCAGTCCTGGGTCTATCCGGGGCTCCCGATTCTATTAGGTCGGCAAGAGGTGCTTTGTGCATCCTCCGTCAAGAACCGGCCTAAGGTTTCAATATGAGGACTGGACGTCCGTGTTGTTGTATGTTTTATTCTGTTGTTGGTGCCGAGTAAACTGATACGGACAGCCGGTCCCACACCCTCCACCGCACCTGGCAGGGGGCGGCGGAGGGGGGGGGGTGTTACATGTAGGTACTTGTTTGGTTAGTTAAATGCGTAAGGGCAAATCTGATATATGCAAGTCTGATATAAACATAAAAATCTGCTTGATTAAGTGTGAGGCACATCATGACGGATGCTATGTGATCCTGGCATTAAATAAAATGAAAAAGCAAAAACAGAATAAGAGATGTTCTGGTGTATGCATGCTTTATTTTGCAAAGATTTAAACTTGTTTGATTTTCTTTATTTTGTCAAACGATCGGTCTTTCTCTGCGTATCGAAAGATCGACTTGATTGGTGTTCGTTTGACGTTCGGCTTTATTTTCTTTGGTGTTTCGTATAACTCATCGGACTTTCTATGCGTGTGCGGGAGCACGACCTGATTGTTGTTGGGTTATACAATTTCTGCTTTATTTTCTATTTTTATTTTCCTAAACAATCGGACTTTCTCTGCATGCCTACCGGCAAACCTGATTGTTGTTTGTTTAGGGTTCTGCTTTATTTTTGCATGAAACACCATGGACGATAAATCTCGATGGAAATCAGATTCTGTAAAATACAAAAATAGAATAAGCCAGATTACCGGTATTTCTGATTGTGTGGGCTATCATATTATCAATGCATGCTAAATCATATCTTAAGATATCAGAAAGCTGTAAAAATTGATCTGCTCAAACAAAAATAAACTGAAAAGTTGTATTTGCTGCCAACTTGACTTGCATGCTGATTAAAAATGAAATTGAAGTGTGTCTGATGCACATTAGCCGATATGATCTCGCGTCTGGATCTTTCTCGCAAAAACATTTAAGTTATATTAGCTTTAATTCAGTAATTTCATTTCATTTCTGTTTGGTTTGTTGATTGAATATATGAAAAACTCAAAAAGATTTTAGGCGTATTTTAGCTTAATTCTGTAAAAATCCAAAAAGATTTTCGGTGTGTTTGAATATTTTACAAAAATCAAAAAGATTTTGATTCTGCTTTATATTCGATCAACCGTTAGTGAAAAATTCCAAAAACTATGCCGGAGACAACCAAACGGACTTGATTTCAGAAAACTCATCGTTGAATTGAACGAAGTTTGAGGCAAATTGTTA
>JBCNJP010000017.1:26120647-26334347 GCA_039602395.1 Deinandra increscens subsp. villosa | reverse complement strand
TCTAATTGTAACAACTTAGGAACCTTCTGAGTTGTTCCTATCTCGTTATCATAATTCATCATTGCTTGCAACGATGCTTGAGCAGCTGAAAATGCGTGAAAATCACCCATTTTGAGGTAAAAAATTGAGCTGTGGACAGCTTCGAACTCAAAAACAGAAGATGTTAGAATTTGATTTTGAAAACCAACTTTGAACGAACAATGTATAGCTCGTCGATACGTTCGATTTGAGTACTTATGGTCCGCAGCGAATTACGAGGCAAAAGTTATAACACTTTTAAGAAACGGCCAACGGACCAAATTCAGCGGACCAGATTCAGCGGACCAGAATTCAGCGAACCAGATCCGCGTCCAGAATTCAGCGGACCAGAATTGGTACGGCGGACCAAAAAATAACTGACACGGACCAGACTTGAAGATTGCCTAGCGGACCAGCGGCGTACCAGAGGTTCTTGAGGCGGACTAGAAGCGTACCACGCTGAAAATGACAGATTTTCGCGAATTTCAAAAATTTGGACTGGAATTTGCTTTAGAAAGGTGCGAAAAGTCACTAGGAACACTCATAAATCATTTTTTACCTAGAAACACTCGAATTTGAAGAATTTGATAAAAAATGAAGAAAACCCACACTTTCTCACTCTAGAAATCCGAAATTTGATAAAAAACACAGCAGTAGAGCAACCAAATGCTCTGATACCACTTGTAAAACCACTAATGGATCTTACTACTGCATGATTCGGTAATCAGAGAAACACAAACGAGTAAATAAACTTTGCTTTATATATTCACAAAGAGGTTACAAACTAGAGAGAGAAACCCACTCAGTTACACACAGTTAAAAGTATTGGAAATGACAGAACTAACTAAGAGCTCTCTTTCTAACGAACTATTTATAGTCACTTAGCTCTAGCCAGCGTACCACCTGCGGACCATTTGGTATGCCCGTACCATCTGGTACGACTGACCATCTGGTACGACCAGTGACTACCTTCATCTACACAGACGCTCTAGATTAGATACAATACACGAGACACAACGTTAGCATATGAATATGCTCTACACTCAAAAAGGAAAGAATTAAGTGACTCAGAAAATGAATATTTTGAAAGTGAAACTGAAAATGAGTCATTTGAAAAATCACTGGCAATAACTGACGAAACAGTTTGGTAGATTCAAAAAGAATCCTTCCTGGTCAACCAGAAACAATTTTTCAAAAAATGAAGATAGCAAGAAACAATCATCTGAATACAACAAACCTGAAGTTGACAAGAGTGAGATAAAATGCTTCAAATGTGGAGTAATGGGTCACTATGCCTCAGAATGCAAAAACAAAAGACTCAAAGATGCTGCATACTACAAAAAGAAATATGAACAGGCCATGCAGAAAGAAAAGGCATTAATGGCTGAGATTGAGAACTGGGACTCAGAGTCATCATCAAATGAAGAATGTCATTCCAACAAATGTTTCATGACCAATGATGAATCTCTCTCCACTGATCTCTCTTAAACCTCACATGGAAAACAAGTAAGTTCCTCTCACACTGATCTAATCTTTCAATTCAACAACATGTCAATAAATTATAAAGTTCTTCAAGAAAACTCTGAAAGAAAAAAAAATTAAATGAAAACAAGTTTAAAACTTTTGAAGAAGAAATTAGCTCTCTCCTATCTGAACTTCATCAACTAAAAGAGGATAGAGAAACGGAACTATTAATATTAAGACAACTAGAAACACAAAACTTGAGCAACAAAGCTAAATTGATCACTATGAGACTGAACGTGCAACTTTATATCAAAGGTTGCACATGGAAACAAAAAAAATTAAACGGCCTCATAAATGCTCATGATCAACTTGAAAATATGACAAACACACCAAGGAATTATGGTCAAGAAATCGGGTATGTACAAGGGACAAAAAACTCCAAGACTGTCTTTGTAAAAAGCAGCAGTCAAAATGAATCACAACTAGATGACTATGCCAAAAACAAACGTCTAGTTTCTGAAACTTCAATTAACACTGAGTCCAACGCTGATGACTCTAACAAAACCAAATCTGAGTCAACCAGCTCCTCAAGTTGAAATCTTGAAAGCTTTGGAGAAAGTATAATATACAAGCATTGCATGTGTAATGAAATGGTAAAACTGATTGGAAAACACTACTACATAAAACAAATGCACTCTGCAAACTCTAACACCTCTTTAAGTGTGTCTTCCAACTCTGTAAAAATAAAAAGAAAGAAAGAAACCACTGGAACAATAAACAAAAACAAATGGGTTCCAAAAACCAAATAAATACTTTTTCAAAAGTTGAACAGATATCTTTCAGAATTTCTGAAGAATATTTGTACCAACTAATGGACTCTCATCCTTGCACATATCTAGGGGAGTCTTTTCTTTTCTTTTCTTTTCGTAAGATGTTCCTTATCAAAAAAAAATTCTTTTCTTTCTTTCTTCTAATATCAATAAATGATCTCAAAAGACACTTGTCACTTTCGGAATCTCTCATAAAAAGTTGACTTTCTCTTCCTGATAAAAAATGATGCCCATCAAATCACATGCTTAAATGGCAATAGGCATATCAGGAAATAAATATTTGTGAGTTAAGACACCCAAAAGAGGTAATAATAACTCTAAAATAGGAGAATGATGAAAATAAGAGTTAATTCCCTCTCACAAAGCATCGCAACTACCTCCATCAGAAGCCTAAGAAGCCGACAAAACTCAAAAGTCTTACTGACAAATATCCAGACCTCTGAACTCTTCCCGATTACAAATAGATGGATATCACTCTCCAGTCATCCAAGTTCATATCCAAATAAACCCAATCTTCACTCAAATCTTCATCAGAAAATGGACTTTCAAGCTTTGTTAGAAAGACAAGCATTTCAAATCTCACTTCACCAAACTCACAACCTTTGTCTTCACACTTCCAACCATCAGCAAACCTTTACCAGAATGATGAGGTTCTTGCAAACCTGCGCCATTAGCTTTGCACTCACTCAAAACACTCCCTTCAGATACGACTTATTAAGGGAATTCTGGGTAAATGCAAGATGTGACCCCAACTACCTGGAAGTCCAATAAGAACACAAGTAAACCACCTCTCCTTTGAAGTCACTGAGGACTCCATTCGATCTGCTCTCAATCTAAATGTCAGAAATGGAGTCACTCACTTCAACAGGGCCTAAGTCATTGAAACTTTCATTGACATTGGGTATGATGGAGAATTTTTCAAAGAACAGGCCAACAAATTTTACCTTCCCCCCATCTGGCAATTCTTCTTCTCTCAAATTCAACTCTGGTTTTCCTCTCGGGTTAATAATCATCTTGCTGACCACGATACCCAAATGGTTATGCATGCTCTAATTCACGGACTGAACATGAACTTCTCTCACTATCTTCTACAGAACATGAAAAACAACTGCTACCTCCCTGTAGAAGAGAGAGTTATTCTGTATCCCCGTTTCGCGACAAGCATAATTTTCCAGGCCAAGCAATGGGAAGGAATTCCTCGCAACTATCACACCCAATTCTTACCTTCTCAAAGGTATCTTGGTCTTCATATCACTGGACTTCCAAATGACACAATAGAGGAAGAAGATGAGGACCTGAGACCTATCTCTCATAACAACATTCCCCTCCAACTTGAAGCCAGAGCACATCCTCCTGTGCCCACCAGAATTATCCTACCCTGTACTTGTAGAACTGAATGCACTCACTTAAACTTAATGTTTAGATAAGTTTTGTACTAGGTGTTTTTTTAAATAGAATCTTTTATGGTTGTTGCAAGAAAAATCTCAAATTATGTTAACATCACAGTTGAAAATTATGTGCGTTCTCACTGAGAAACGAGTCATATAGAACAACTCCGGAATTTTCGAAGTAGTTCTGTACAGAAGCTAGAGTGCTAGTATGAAACAAAAAGGGGAAGAAAAACTTTTTGATGCACTCTCTGACACTCACACAAAAAAAGGGGGAAAGGTTGAAGAAAGGGAAAAAAGGATGAAAAAGGGGAACAATAATTTGAACTGTGGTTGTTGAAGAACACATTTGATCTCTGCTAAAAATTCCTCTTCTCTCAAAATTTGGGATCAAAGTTAATCCTTCATCAAGGTCACTAGTAATCCCAAACGACAATAAAGATGTTACAAGCTCCCAATAAATAGGAACAGTAACTTTTTTAGTTACGAGGAGTATCAATGATTCAACGGATATCCATTTCACCACCCAGTCAATCCAATTGGTAAAAAAATAGCTGTTAAAAACCCTAGAATCTCTCTCCTACCATAAAAAGCTCACTCACTCTCCAAATCAAATACTGTTCCTAAAATCATCATCTTCACCAAGCAGAGCATCTCTTCGAAACAATCAATATGGCATCATCTTCTCAAATCTCCCTATTCAGAACATTCAAGATTGAGCAAAATAATATGCGAGCAAACCTAAATCCATTGGCTTAATCCAACGATGTACAAATCATCATAGAAGCACTTCGTTACTCACATCTCATGACAGATCTCACTGAATATGAAGAAATCACCAAAGAAGTTCTTATGAATGTCTAGCCAACCATAACAATAAAAACTGAAACTGTGAACAAGAAGGTATTGATTGAAGCTCTCATTGAAAACCAAGATCGATCCACAACTCTACAGTTCTCAGAAGAAGACTTCAGACAAGTTGTTGAGCTCAAAGCACCAGAAGATCCTGCTCAACCCCCAAATAAAACAGAGATCCTTAAAATCATCAATTCGTTGAACAAAGGAACAAGCTTTGCGACAATCTCTGGAATAAACATCAATCAACTGGAGAGAAAGTGGAAGCTGATGATGCACACTCTGATCTACAGCCTAACAGCAAAAGTTGGATCATCGGATCAAGCTAGTGAATCAGTATACTCCATAATGGTCTTGAATAAACGAATATATTATGGAGCTGAACTATGGAAGAATCTGGTGAAAAGAATTGAAGATAAACACAAGGAAAAGAAAGAAACTGGTCACATTCCATTTATCTGATTCCTTTCTCTTTTCATCTTCAAAAAATCTCAAGAAGAATCATTAGCTATGACAGGAGCTAAACACAAGTCAACCACTCTGAAAATTCTGAAGAAGTTTGAATCAGGTACAACTCATTCTATATCCTCTGTACCTTCTTCATTACTATCAAATATACCAGATGAATCCCCAGTTTTGATAAAGTACAAAGAAGGTATAGAAGTACAGAAACAAAACTCATCTGAACCTGAACAACCAATCCCTAGACACAGCCCACAAACATCCCATTTTTCTGAATCGGTCAATTGGAACAGAAGTTCACCAGACTCTCCGAAATCCAACTCCACTATCTCAGCCTACAAAGATTTCAACCTCAGTCCACCAAACTCACCTCCTCACATCCATATTCCTGAAATAGCCACCAAGCCTAGCCTGTTTGATGACTCTGAAAGTAATCAGCAAGCACCAACAAGTGGAGACTCAATGAGTCGAGGAAGCTTGAAAAGAATCCACAGGGATTGGTTCCCTAAAGATTAAACACATGAGCATTCTGAATAGAATATTCAAACAATACACGAGTCTGAATCTTCCAAGATAAAGACAATGAATGTGGAAGACCTAGGAACATCGGATATCTCTAATTCTCGAGGCACTAACAAAACACTTAACAGAGAATTTGTTAGTCAAACAGCTGGCTATGTGTTTTCCACTGGTGTATTAGAGGGAGAAAGATCATTTGTTCATCCCTCTCCAAGCTTACCCAGTTTCCTACTAAAAGCTGATCTTTTAAATTTTTCTCAAACAATCAGAGAGAAAATATTTAACTTCAAAAGAGATCAGAAAATTGATCTTCATGAACTAGGAAAACTAAATTCCTCGAACTCAGAAAAGCTCATGAAGGTGGAAAGATCACTACTCAAAACACCAATCAACTAACTACTCTAACAGATGAGTTGAAAACTTGGAAAGAAGAACTCAAAAAAGGGGGCAATGAGATTTCAGAAGACATCAACAAAAGTCTCCAAAAGCTATAGACACAAGTGGTGATTAATCAATGATCAATAACGTGCCTACAAAACTATTAAACGAGAAAATGACTCTTGAAGATATGGTCAGAAATCAAGCAAAGGAGGCACAAGTGGTAATAAAGTTTGTCAGAAGCAATCTGATAAGGAATCAAATGACCTCAATGAATCTGGAAATCAAACACTCCTCTCAAGAAGATCAGCTGAGAGAAATAGAAAGAGAATGGAAACAAAAGATAAAAGGAACATATGAGAAAAGAAAGCTAACCACAATCCTTGTTCAACCTCCAACAAAGAAGACAAGGCTTCAAAGCAATGACCCAAGTGAACAAGAAGGGGTGGAAGAACAACTCAAGAGGAAAAACTCAAAGAAATGCAAACCTCCATCCCAAGCTTATGAAGGTATGCCTCCTCCTCCACCTCCTTCTTCCCCTAAATCACCAACAAAAACAGCTAAGAAAACAAATGCTTCTCAACCCCTCTCCACTGGAACACCAAAGAAAACCCAGCTAAACAGACTCAAATGCAATCATCTTCAATAGCTGGATCTTTCATATCTGGATCCGCCTTTGAAGATGATTACATTGAAAAACAGAACATGCAAAAAATCATCTGGGAAGAGGCTAGAGAGCTGCAAGAGAAACTGCTCAAAAGGGAAGAGGGCAGACCTACCATGAGTCCTCTTTCAAGAAGAGCTTTTGACAGGACCACCAGAATACCAATTGAGGAAGACCCAAACTACAGAATGCCTATGATTACTGAATTCATAAAGATCAAAGCCCGATTAATAACAAGACACCTATAGGTAAATCACTTCCCCTGGTACAGAGTCAAGACAATGATAGAAGCATCAAGGAATTCACTGATAAAGATCTACAGCAATTTAATCCAATACAGTTGGTATAATGTATAAGGTACTTTTCAAATCAACCCTAAAAAACATAAAGGGTAAGCACCACTTTACACCAAGGAATTGAAGCTTGAAAAAAGATATTCAGAAGACAAGCTCGGGTGGATGTTGAATTAGCAAAAGAATCTGACATCCCCCTACTGTTTTTAACAAAGCCAAATGAGAATATCCCTCCTGAAGTCTCATGGAGAGGATCCGGAACAACATTTCTTGGCCAAAACCCTGGTATATGCTTTAGAGATCACTCTGAAGAAAGAAGGTTCTTCACGCTAAAAGAAAAACAGAAATATACAAATCTAGCCTTCGAATTCTTCGTTTTTATTTTAGAAAAATGCAAGGCAAACAACAGCAGAACCAAAGAAGTCATCAAAGCAAAAATTGAAGCCTTGATAAAAGAAAGAACAGTCTTCAGGAACCTACTAGAAGAATGCACCAAAGATTACAGATTTGAAATTAACTCACTCATTGGTAAAAAGACCTGTAAAATCTAGATTATGGTAGGCAAGAATTCTTCTTAATTCTGTAAAAGGATCAATGAGAATGATCTATGCATCTAATTTCATTTTCTCTTTTTGTTTATATCCTTCAAATACTTAAATGTAACACAAAACAGTCAATTATTAGAAGAAAAGATAAGATATATCCTCAAAAGAGAAAGGATACGAAAGTCTGTACGAATTACAGATTTTTGTATGATTTTTGTATTTATACAGAACTACCCCGGAATTTCCGAAGTAGTTCTGTACAGACCAAATTCTATAGAATTCCTCATTTCTGTAGAAGGCTTCTAATGGGAAGCATTAATAGTCTTCAACGAAGAGTCCTGAAGGAGTTCTGGACTATCAGAAGATAAAAAATACGAGAAGAACAAAATATGTCTTTGTGTGAAGAATAAGCAATTGAAACACCAACTTGGCATTTATCACGAAAGCAGTTGAAGACAGTTGAAAAAGAGATAAATTGAATATCCTCAATTTATCTCTATATACTCTGACACACTCCAAATTCAACCGACCTCAACCACTTTATCCAATGCAACTTGCTACATCTTCCTATAAATAGCAAGCTGACTTCACCAAACAAAGCAAGACAACAAGCATACAATTTAATATCTTCTCAAAGCAATTACAACTTACTCCCATAGAAAAGTTATTTATGTTGATACATTTTATACTATAAACTCGTGTAAACCATTATTTACATTTGAGATATACAGAAAACTCTTTTTATGAATTGCTGACTTCCAATTTGATTTACTTTTCGCAACTTGTTTATCTTGTTTAATCAAATTGTGCCAACATAGTTAAAGAGCCCCTCATGGGACCCAACAGTTCACCCTTTTTATGGTCGGAATCTAAGAACTAAATAAATTTTTCGGTTTAGTCGGTTCGGGTCGGGTAAGGTTCAAGGGCGGCTCAAACAAGTTGGAGGCACGAAGCGGATTAAAATTTCAAGACCCTCATTCGTTTTAAACAAGACATCTAGATTAACTTTCCATTTCTTTTTTTGAAAATAACCGGTTCCTATCTGCGATTTTGATTCGACAATTAGTCAAGTATTCGTCTAGTGAACTACTAAACTAATAACTAATGAGTAGGTTTAATATTAAGTCCTAGTTTCAGATACTTATTTAATCTAATAAGTCTTAAAGAAAATTAAAAAGAAAGCCAAAAAAAATTAAAAAGAAAAGCCCAAAATCGAAGCAGTGGTGTGTTTAATAAAAAATTAAAAAGAGAAGCCCAAAAACGGAGCAGTAGTCGGTTAAAAAAAGCCAAAAAAAAGGGAACAACTAAGTTTCGAAAAAAGAACCTTTTGGTTAGATTTCTCAACATGAACCGAATGAGCTATGAACTTTAGTAACTTGGGTTCACTCTCACAATATATATGGATTCACCCCTACTCTTTTATGTATATTTACATCAAAAATTCGAAATCCATTGGGTACCCGTAAACCCAGTGGATCCTATATGGATCCTCCCCTGTTCATTTGTAAGTGCTTAACAACTGATCGTTCAATCGGTTATTAATACAATAGTTGAGCAGTAGTATTCATACACTTGTGTTCTTACTTTTGTTTAGTGCTGTGATAAAATATTATCTAAGTGTGAGAGTTTATAGAAAATTTTTTCCGTCTGCTTGTTATAGTAAGTAATCTTGTGTTAGGCTTGAGTGCAAACCACGATCCAACAATGTGTAAACTACAAAACTCCCCATTGGAATATATGATTCTTGAGGGTGTTTTGCCGGTTAATTTTTTTTTTTGGGGGGGGGGGGGGGGGGACACGTGGGTGATTTCTTGCCGGTTAAAATTGGTGAAGATGAGGGTGGGTTACAATTGTAATTTTATATTTTCTTTTATTTTTTATTTTAAATATAGGGGTAGAATCATCATTTTAAAAAAGTTAACAAAAAATGTTAACAGACGTTAAACGGAAGGATGAACCTGTTATAAAAGTGCAAAACTTCAGACTATAACCGTAACTTTTTAAAAATATAAACGAAAGATGAAACTTGGACAAAGCACATGAATAATTTCTGTAATTTACTCTTAAATTTTCTTTTCTAGAATTTTGTGTAGAAACTTCTTTTTATTCTTTTTCTTAATACCAGTTTTGCTTGGAAATTGGTAGAAAAATATAAAGTTAGGTTGAATATTCGTCTGAAGGATGCTCTAAATAATTTTTGGGAAATATTGTATGATAAATGTTTAAGAAAAAATTTCTATGAGAAATTGGTACCGATTTCTATATACTTAAGAAATGAGTATAAAATATTTGCATGAGAAATACGTGGGAAATAATTTTATAAGAAATGCATATCAGCCTATATATTATAGTCAGAAATACATGCTTTTCTAGTAGTGTATTCGTACCATTAGGCCTCTCCCAATGGTGGTGTCATCACCTCTTCACCACTATGTCAAAAGGTGACACCATTAGCACAATGGTGTCACCCATTAAATATCCCCAAAAGTTTCATCCCTATGACTTAATTGTGACTTACACAAAATTAAAAAAAAATATTAAAAATGGTGGCCCACATGATATATTGCAAGTATAATTTTAATAAATGAAGTGATGAAGAAGTGGTGAAGAAGTGGTGAAGAAGTGGTCAAGAGGTGTTATTGGTAGTAATATGTCATAGGATGGGTAAAGGAGGAAAAGATGACGTGATAGTGGTGAAGAGGTGGTGACTTAGTCAGCATTGGGAGAGGCCTTAGTGTTTATATTAAAAGTAGGGCTTGGCTATATCGACCAAGCCATTTTACTAAATCCACCATAAATCAACGGTCGTTTCGGATGAAACGATCGTTCGGCGATCGTTTCGGATGAAACGACCGATAAAAAGGGGGCCCCCTGAATTTTAAGGTTTCGTCGTCGCGACATGTGGCGGCCGTTTTAGATGAAACGACCTTGAAACGACCGTTTGGAGCGAAACGACCGTAGGAAATGGGTGAATTTAGCAAATGGGTGGGTGTCTATATAAGCACTCTAAAAGTATCGTGATTTTTAAATGAAAACATTTGATAACAAATATTGTAATAATCGTGGTTTGGAACCGAGAGAGAGAGAAAGTAAGAAAATTGCCTTCAGATTATACAACGGATTTTACAAAGCATAAACATGCCACTTCTAATCCATAAGGATTGAGTACACTATCTCTTCAAAAACATAAAATCCCACAAACATATACAAAAATCCTCAATATACATGAAATATATTGGAAAAAGTTAACAAAAATAAAATAAAACGTATATGTTGGTTTGCTCATAGCCACTTCACTAACGTTCATCGGCAGAAACTTCTCTTTGATGAAACGATAGTTCAAAAACCCATTTGGGTAGCGACTTTGTTCTTCTTGAATGTAGGTTCATCGACTTTTGGCGAAAAATCTGGTTATTTTCCGTCGCCATTGAGTCTACAAACGACTTCACACGTTGCATGGCAATATCTAGGGTTTCCTCTGACATGTTTGCGAAGCAAACCCTGAACCAACCCGGTTCACCACAATGACATGATGAACCGGGTGAGATGTTCAACCCGACTTCATAAACAATCTTCTTCCAAAGCTCCATTTCACTTTCGAAAGTGTTTGAATTTAAAAGGTGCCTCATATCCACCCAACAAAATAAACCGGAGTTGCTCTTAAGACACGAGATTCCGGATCGTTTAAGCCCTTTCACAAGCCTTTCATATCTTTGTTTCAATCTTCTCCGGTTCTCAGAAAGATAAATTTTTGTAAACTTCTGATCGGAAAGAATTTCCGACAGAAGGTACTGTGTCTGCGACGAAACTAAACCAAAGCTGGACATTTTCGTCGCAGCACAGACAACACGCTCATCATTGGAGTAAATGGCTCCAATACGGAAGCCAGGTAGTCCAAGATCTTTGGACAGGCTATACACAATGTGGACTCTTTTTGAGATTTCGGTGTTCATAAGGTTTCTGGTTTTTAGTACCTCCATGATGCTAATGAAGCTTGGAGAGCTAAAGACGGTGCCTGAATAAATTTCGTCGCTAATAAGGTGGATGTTTTGGGACGAGATGAAGTTGACGAGGATGTCGAGTTCATGCATGGTTAGTGACGTTCCTAATGGGTTAGAAGGATTTGTGACCAAAATACCCTTGACTTTGAGATTTTGTTTTTCTGCTTGTTTGTAAGCTTCTTCAAGGGCAGATTTGGTAATTCTAAAACCATTTAAGCTTGAGCAATGAATTGGTACTATTTCAGCTCCAGTTCTCCATTTGAGGTCTCTATCAAACCTAAACAACATAAATAGTTTAACTAATTAGATTAAAGTTACTTGTTTTAGCCTTTAGAGTGGTCTTCCTGTTCACGATTAATGTAGAAATTAATGTCAAACTTACCCTGGGTAATATGGTGTTGGAAGCAGGAAGGCGTCGCCAGGATTAGCGAGACAGAACATTAATGTTTCGTTCGCCGAGGTTGCACCGGCAGTTAGTACAAGGTTGTTAGGGTCAAAACTAACTTTGTTTCCTCTTATCTCAGACATGAACCTGACTAGAGCCTGTAAAAACATATATTTGTTAATTACCCATATACAAAAAATAAACTACGGATAACATATTGTCACACTATATTAAAAATATATATATATTGAGACGGCTGTTTGACTTTTTTAAAGATGTAAAGGGTTTAAAAAATGAATTAAGAAACTCAATGAGGGTTTTAAAATAATCAAACACCCCCCTTTATTTTTTAAGTGGTATGGGAATGGGAGCACCATAAATAAATAAATAATTGGTTAATTAATTTCATTTAGAGATATATATTTTGGTTAAGAAATAAATAAAGTGAATGCTTACATTTTTGAAGGCAGGAAGACCATGATAATCTTGAAAGAGAGCGAGTTCTTTGAAGACAGATTGATTACTACGATTCCTGAAAGCTGTAGGTTGCGGGTTGTTCTCGAGCCACAGTTCAAGAAGGTCGAATGAGAGTTGATTCTCGGCAAGACCCATTTGTATGATGCCTTTGGGATTCTTAACCTCGTCGTAGGGATTCTTCTCGTACTCTTCCCATCCCAGAAAGTACGAGGAATCCTGTCCGTGAGAGTTGCATGTTACTTTTTCTGATAACATTATGTTTTGGCTATTTTTTAGTATGATGCAGAAATGACAAGAAACTAGTGAAAGTAGCAGGAGATTTGCTAAAAAACAAGAAGTGATTTGGAGGAAATGAAGAGTGAGTGATTATGTTGGTGTGTTTGGAAGTAATATATAGAGGGGGAAGTACTTGAAGTGGAAGAAGGATCCAAACTGATAAAGGGAAAAGAAATGCCAAGTCAGATCCTCTTTACATGTGATGTGATGCATAGAAAATAGCGTCATTTGTATATGTCTTTTGTGCATTCAAATAAGGGAAAAAGACCAAAATGGCCGTTTTGACGGTCAACGCCCTAAAAATAGCCTTTGAATTTTTATGTCCTCAAAATAGCCCCCCAAGGACGGTCGTCACGACCGTAGTTACGGTCTTGACGACCCTTAGTCCATCCAGCCAATCAGAGACTGCCACGTCACCACATACGGTCTTGACGACCGTAGTGATGGTCTTGACGACCGTAGGTCCATTTCCCCAAAAAAGACCACGTCGTACGGTCTTGACGACCGTAGTGACGGTCTTGACGACCGTAGTGACGGTCTTGACGACCGTAGTGACGGTCTTGACGACCGTGGGTCCATTCCCAAAAAAAGACCGTCGACATGTCGCCGGAACCCTTCTCCGTTCATCTCCGTTCACCCTCTTCCTCTTCATTAACTAGAGAGTCCAAAATCCAAATGGTTTGTTGCTGATCAAATTTTCTGTTCTAGAAGTTCATTGACCCTTTAATTTTATCACCTTCCTCACCAACTGTTTTGAAAGCCTCGTTGTAGCATCCATTCTCGTTATAGCATTCATTGCACAATACACAACAACTAAAACTCCTCGGAAAATAGGCTCAACAGCTTGATTCAGATGCTTCCCTTTACAACGTCATGAAAATTTCAAACCCCTCGTGGAACGGAGATGAACGGGGAAGGATTCCGGCGACATGTCGACGGTATTTTTTGGGGGAATGGATCTACGGTCGTCAAGACCGTCACTACGGTCGTCAAGACCGTACGACGTGGTCTTTTTTGGGGAAATGGACCTACGGTCGTCAAGACCATCACTACGGTCGTCAAGACCGTATGTGGTGACGTGGCAGTCTCTGATTGGCTGGATGGACTAAGGGTCGTCAAGACCGTAACTACGGTCGTGACGACCGTCCTTGGGGGGCTATTTTGAGGACATAAAAATTCAAAGGCTATTTTTAGGACGTTGACCGTCAAAACGACCATTTTGGTCTTTTTCCCTTCAAATAATGTTTGTATTTTCCTTAAAGTAAATACATAATGTTTTTGTTTTATATTTTATCATCCAAATTAGAAAAATAATTAAAATATTAGTAAATTCATAAAGGAAAACAGTAGACCTCTCTCAGACAAAAACATGTTCTGTCTCACCAAATTATTATATGTATATTATATTAGTTGATCCTAGAATAGATGTTATAATAATTGTTATAGCAAATTATACTTCTAATTCATGTGTTTTTTCATTAATAACTCTTTGAACCTAAAAGTCTAAAAAGCATTTATAGCTTTTTTTTTTCGCAAACGACACTACAAAAAAAAAATACGCCTAGCTATTGGAACACTAAAAGCAATTTTAGCAATAAGTGTTATATTATTTAAGAAAAGTGTTGCACTATGTAATATAAATTTTTTTTCATTATCTAAAGAAAGTGTTATATTAGATCTAATGTAACGCTATATGACGTAATACTTTGAAGTATTACATTACGTAACGTTGTATTAGATCTAATAATGCAACACTTTTGTTAGATAGTGTAACACTTTTTCTTAAATAATGCAACACTTTTGTTAATTATTGATTTTTAAGTGTTACATTAGACTTATTTTTTGATAGTGCGAAATAATATTAACAACCTATACAAGACACTAGAAACCAAAGTTTACAAACAAAGCAAACAAAAACACCAAATTACAACTCCAAACATGAAAGATTAAAGGTACACCAATCACCCCATTGCACCTGTTTCTTTGAACAAGCCCATATCTGAAATTGCTTGAGCGTGTGAATCGTCTACTTCATCGTTATGAAATCAATGTAATACAAGCTAGAACACAAAGAGTAAATACAAATGACTTGTATTAACCACAAAGATGACCACAAAGTACACAGAGAAGATATGACCAAGAAGCTTCTGAACTCTATTACAAGACCACTATTTATAGACATTGAAACCCTTTGGTCCGAACCTCAGGTTTGGACCTGTTCGGCCATGTCCGAACTTCAGGTTCGGCCAAGGTTCGGCCAGACCTAAACTTGCATGGATTTTGTCTTGTATTCGATACTTCACATGACGATCAGGACCATGTATCAACAATATCCAAAGATAGCCAAAGATTTTATTGTCCTCAACGAGCTTGGAGAGGGATAGGAGCACGATTAAACACAAGATCGTTTATCGCCTTCCAAATACTCCAAATACCATGAGGATAATCATTTGAACTGCTTTATTCCTTCTATTGGAGCCTCTAACATAACGATGCATCACCAAGAGGTCTTAAACATTAAACATAAAAAAAATTCATCGATCCTACACCACCGTACCACAAAATCCAAAAACGATTATGCTAAATTACATTCTACAAAAGGTGTCCCGATATGTCTTTGTGCTCACCACAAACTGGACAAATAACCGAGTCCACATGGTACGTATATTCTACCCGCTAAAGCCATCCGAGTAGGTTATCGGTCGAGGCCAAGCCTCCAAGCTAACCCTGCCTTTATTAGCACCAAGTTGTTCTGCTCATAACATAAATTCAGTGCCTGGTTTTGAATTGAATGCAAAATCCCCTTTAACATTACAAGCACAAAAATCAGGGAGTTGTCTAGGACCCATCACCACGTATCATGAACACCCGAGTTCTTCTAATTTAGTACCAGTGGGAGCACGCGTCCAACAAAACTTCCAGCAATTCTGATCACCATTAACTTCGTTTTGGAAAACCACAATTCATAAAAAGGTTCTTATGTGTATCCCAAATACATATAATGGTTTACACGAGTTTATAGTATGAATATAAATCAACAGAAAGAACTTTTCTACAAGAGTGTGTGATAAGCACGTTCAGATGCTTGTGAATTGTGAGTGTCAGTCTTAACTTTCTTGGTGAAGAATGCCTGCTATTTATAGAAAGTTGAAAATGAATAAAGTGGTTGAGGTCGGTTGAATTTGGAGCATGTCAGAGTATATAGAGATAAATTAAGAGTATTCAATTTATCTCTTTTCAACCGTATTCAATAGTATTTGCATTAATTGTCGAGTGGGTCTTCTACTTTACTTTTTTTTCACTCATAGCTTTCTTTACTTCTCGTAATCTTTATCTTCTAATAGTCTTGAATTCCTTCAAAACTCTATGTTGAGCTAGGAGTGCTTCCCATCAGAAGTCTTTCATAGAAAGAAGGATTTATATGAAATTTGGGTTTCACTGATGAACTTCATAATTTCTGTAGTTTATCTGTGAAATCACTGAATCTGTAATTTCGACAGATACTGTTATCCTTTATCTTTTTAGGATGTTTCTAGTCTTTTCTTTCAATACTTGACTTAGTCTATTACATAGGAGTACAATCCCCCCCCCCCCCCCCCCTAAGTATTTGAAGAAAATAAATAAAAGAGAAAAATGATCATTTCATTGATCAACCAAGTAAAGGTTTACAAACGTTTTTTTAAGAGAGTTCCTTCGTCAGATAATCTATCTTGACAGTCATTTTCCCAGGCAGTTGTTCTGTGCATGCTCGGTAGAATTGTTTGTAACATGCCCTGTGCTTTTTTAGCTTTTCGATTGACCTAATCATTGATGCTTTTGTTGCTTGAACCTGTGGACCCTTATCTACATTGTCTGTTATAAACTATTTAACTTTTGGGCGCCATGAGAGTAAAACATTCGAAACTTATTTTGTTGGTTTTACGCTTCCGCAAATATGAAAACTCTTTGTTAAACTTTAGGGACTTTTAAACTCTGATTTTAAATGATTTATTTATGTATATAGATCGTTATGTTTGTCTGATGACCGAGATCCTGATTTGTCACTCCTCTAATGCGGTGATACTTCGCAAATAGATTTTGATGGTGTGACAATTAATTAATGCTATTTTACATCTAAATTAGCACTTTTCACGTGTAAAACATAACTTTTATATACGAAAACTAGACATTTATCATATGAAAATATATATTCCATATGTGAAATTTCATATTACATATGATGTAAATTTGACCAATATATACTATAAAATAATACTCGGTAATCTCATATTTAAAATAAAATTTTAATTGTTTTAGAAAAATTTTAATAAAAACATATCAAGTAGCAAGGTGTTTATTTAAAAAAAAAAAGTAGTTTATTTTATTAATAATTTTTTCAGATAATTATTATCCACAGTTAAGATACTTTATTTGGTAAATTAAAACCATGTTCGATAATTGATGAGCGAGTTTATAAACATTTTTTTATAAATATGAAACGTTAACAAAAAAAGTTAAATATGTCATGTGAACGTGTGTATCCACTATTTCATTGCTTTTGTCATATCACTAGTTTTGGTCGTTTTTTTTGGAACGGCGATGATGGTTACGATGGGTTGGGACATCGCGCGCCTATCCTACCTCCGTAGAGGAGGAGATGAGGGTCCACCCCACAGACAGCCAGACATGAGTGTCCTAACCGTGCCTCAGCTGGGGTCGTGTGGGGCATATGGACGTTCCCCGGGAAAACCATGCGACTGTCTAGCAGGCCCACATGGGACCTTCGTTGAAACCCGTAGGTTTCAACCCAAGCTTAGACAGTTGCAAGCCTCCACAATAGCAGAACTATCTGGAGTAACCTGCGTGCTGGGTAAAACCAGTCGGCATCATGACTCGAACCAAGGTTGCCCTTGGTCATCAATCATTTGCCAACAGTGAGGTTTGAACCTGGGTTTCCCCAAAGTCCAAACAACACCGGTACCATTGAGACAATGCTAATGATAAAAATGATTACATAAAATTATCTTTTATTCACTTAAACAAAACTAAGCATAATTCCTTAATAGAATAAACGGAACATTATACATGCACCATTTACAATTTGATCTCATAGTGTTTAAAAACGGTCGTTTAAGGTAAGCTAGGTATCGCTTCAATTCGTAGTTCTTTTCATTTTTAAACGAGCGAGTGCAGACTAGTTGAGTTTTTATTGAATTGACGTTAGAAGTTTTGGACGTGCTGCATCATAACCTCTTATCAACCGTTTAAAGTTTTTTTTTTGCTAACGATCTACAGAAAGATAGACCATTAGCGGCGACATATGTCGCCGCTCGCTATTACCCCAGATGTCACCGCTAAAAAGCCGTCGTCGCTATTGCTTGTCACTAGGAATGCCGCGATGCTAATGCCCCGTATGTTGCTGCTAATACTCCCTGATCCGTAAAACTTATGTTCCTCGTATATTTCTCGTTTCCAGTTTTTCAAATACAAAACCTTTTTTTTTAAATGACAATTTTTTTTTATTTCACTCAATTTTACACTAATGCAAGTTTTGAACATTAGCCTCCACCAATAAGACTTTATATCTTACCATTGGGCTACAACCCCAATGGTTAAATACATACACAAGCTAACATTGCCATACATAAACATCACGAAATTAGTAAGTACATATATAAACGTTGTTTTCCAAATAGTTTGCTAATTAAGTAATAAGTTAAACATATAAACTAGCTATTTAGACGATATCATCATCCGTTGAGTCTCATTTCCCTCGTCTGCCTCATCTCCAACTAAAAGTTAGGGTATTAGCGGCGATGGGTCGCCGCTAATGGCGTCACCTTTAATGCTCTTAGCGTACGATTAAATTAAGGCTCTTGGATATTTTCTTGTAATCAAAGGGGTGAGGATTAGAAGGAAAAACAGAAACGGATGAATGATCAATAGCGGTGACATATCGCCGCTAAAGACGTCACCGCTACTAACCAGAGTTCTTGTAGTATCCTTTATAGGACAACATTATATATACATAAAAGAAGAATCAGCATCAAAAAGCTTAACAAAAATTATGAAACGGATAAGGGACGATAAGGGAACCCCCCACGAATAACAATCAACAAAATATATACATAATAGAATAAGTGATCATAGGTGTACGTACCATCAGAAGTGAATACGAGTATCAAAGACGTGAGTTTGATCGCAGCCGCTAGCAAAAAGAAGGGCTGATTCACGATGATCAAAAGCAAGAAGAAGATCTATTCATGTTGAATAGATATCTACTAGAGTAATGGAGAAGAATTAGGGATCTTGAGAAAAAGAAATACTGAATCACGATGGAAGAAATCGATTCATGTAGAAGAGATATTTACTATAATAGTGGAGAAGAAATAGGGATTTAAAAAAAAATTGATTTTTCAATCAAAACGACGTCATTTTGATGGGTTTCACGTGTAAGCTTATTCGCTTAACAATACCGTATTCACTTTTCCCATATATATAATATATATATATAGGGAGAGGATCATTTGAGAACCAATTGGGTTTGAGAACTAAAAAGAACTAATCTCAGCCACTAGTTTATATATATGGAAAAACCCCCCATGAATTATAGTGGTCCCCACCTGAAATTAGTGGTGGAGATTTAGTTCTCAAAAGTTCTTAAAATAAAAAGTTCTCATTTGAACCTAACCCTATATATATATATATATATATATATATATATATATATATATATATATATATATATATATATACTAGTTTTTGATACCCGTGCGACGCACGGGTGGTTATTAAAAATTAAATCCAACAATTTAAATATTATAATAAATGTAATTCGATAATTGAAACCCGTACATCGTACGGCGGTATTTTAAAAAAATCAAAACTAAAATGTACTAATGATTCTTTATATCATCTAAGAATTTTTTTTATTAGAAATATCCAGTTAAAAGTTTCAATGGTTCTTCTACAATGAGCCACTTTCACTTCCTAGTAAAATATAAAAATGATATAAACATTAGTATAATCTCTAAAACTTAAGAGAAAATTAAAGTTTATATCATACCCTTCTTCAATTATAAAAAAACACAAAAACAAAACCATTTGATTATAATCGTGCATGAATAATCTAAGAGTAGTCATAAGCATCACTCAAGGACACCCTTATGATACATATATTTGGGAATTTGTGTAGCTAAACAATTAAAAAAATTATTGATATTAATTATATTGTTATATTTATTTAAGAAATAATTGTTTGTAAAAAATAATAAAATTAAGAATGCAATTATAACGATAATATCTCTATTAAAAATTCATAAGAATTAATTTAGTTGTTTGAAATTACAATTTACAATATTTAAGGCTCATTGGATTTAAAATTGACTTTTTTTTTCAAATCCAAATTTGTCATTTACGATATATAATTCAATCTTTAAATGTGTTTGACTTTTTTAGAATATAACTAAAGACGTAATTATACAGTTTGTAATTAGACTCTTTCTATTTTTGAATAATCATAACTATATTATGAAAGTCAAATTTCATTTATTGGAAAAAATTTGAGCGGGAAAACCACAAAATGGATTGTTGTGGTGATGCCATGTGGCATCCAATCTTTTCATATATATATTATATATATATATATATATATATATATATATATATATATATATATATATATAGGGGAAGGATCCTGCGAAAACACCTTTTTTGTGAGAACTGCGTAAACAAATCTTAAAACCTATATAACTTTTTCATACGTTAATATTTTTTTAAAAAAATTTGCACCAAAAGTCTTAAAATTATATTATCTTTAATCCTATAAAAGTTTTGAAAAATCTAACGCTTTTTTTTTATTTTTTTTAATATTTTTTTTGTGTGGTGCACATGTGCATCACAAAAAAAACTCATACTTTTAGTATGAGTTAATATATTTTTTTTCTTAGTCGCACCATATGTCATATATTTTCATCATTTTTTTGCGTTTTTATTGAATAATGCACATGTGCATCATACAAAAAAAACGCTCATACATGTGATATACATTAATAGTTTAAAAAGAAATTGCACCATAAATCTTATAGTTGTGTTATCTTTATATTTAAAGAAAAAAATAGCATTTTATAACTTTTTTTTAATTATATGATGCACATGTGCATCTAGGGGTGTTCAACGGTTCGGTTTACGGTTTATTCGGTTTATTCGATTCGGTTTATTTGGTTTGTAATTATTTTTTATCACATCCATATCCAAACCAAACCGTATTGGAAAACTTACAAACCAAATCAAATAAACCATATTCAATACGGTTCGGTTCCGGTTCAGAACCGAATAAACCATATTCAAACCGTATAAACCGTATTCAACGGAATAACATATTTTGCATATTATAAATCATACAACCAAAAAGTATCACATGAAGTGAACAAAAACAAATATGAAGTTTCTTCTTGCATATATACGACATTCAACCAAAATACCGATAGTTTAAACAAACAAGCTTTATATTTTTTATTCTGTGAAGGGAAGATATACAGGCGACGAATGGATTGCAATGGACGAAGCATCAATGACGATTGCTTAAACAACCGTAAATGTTAACCCTAATTTTTTAGATTGTATCATTGTGTGAGCTTAACTTTTAACTCTTTAAGTGGGCTAAAAAAACCTATTATTAAACGATTTACAAAAAAAATTAAATATATATATATATATTATATGTATATATATAAATCTTATTCGGTTTAAATGGATAACTGAATAGCCCAAATAAACCAAATAAAAATAAAATCCAAAACCATAACCAAACCGTAAACCGAATTCACAATTCGGATACGGTTTAAAACCGAACCGTAAACTGAATTCATAATTCGGATCGGTTTATTTGGATACGGATACGGTTCGATTTGTCGGTTTTTTCGGATTTCGGTTATTTCTGCACACCCCTATGTGCATCACACGGGAAAAAAAACGTTCAGTTTTTTTTAATATTTTGCTCCAGATTTAAAGATAATGTAATTCTAAGACTTTTGGCGCAAATTTTATGAAAAATCGTTAACGTATGAAAAAGTTACGTGAGTTTTAATATGTGTTTTCGCAGTTTTCACAAAAAGATGTGTTTTCGCAGGATCCTAACCCTATATATATATATGGAAGGGTTCCGTGTAGACCCCTTAAATTTTGTAGACCCCGTAAACCCCTATAAAACTCAATAAAAATAAAACTCAGTGTTGTAAATTTGGTTTTTTTATTACGATAAGCTTTTAAGAACCAAAAGAATAAATTAATTAATTAAAAAAACAAAAAACATTAAAAATCGAACATTTTAAGACAATGAGTTTTAAAATAATGAGTTTTAAACACAACACTGCGTTTATTGAGTTTATTGAGTTTTAAACTCATTGATTTTTAAAACTCATTGTCTTAAAATGTTCAATTTTTAATGTTTTTCATTTTTTCTTTTTTTTAATTGTCTTTTTTTGTTCTTAAAAGCTTATCGCAAATAAAAAAAAATAAATTAACAAAACTGAGTTTTATTTTTAGTGAGTTTTAATGAGTTTTATTGAGTTTTATAAGGGGTCTACGGGGTCTACAAAAAATAAGGGGTCTACACGGATCTTTTACCTATATATATATATATATATATATATAGGGGATGGAATGAATATTAACCATCTCTTATAGAATTAACCAAATAACCAACAATGAATGGTTTGATCAAAATAATGGGTGGATCCAAGGGCTCTAATTAAAGCTGCCTTTTTAAATTATGTTTTGTTTTTTTTTAAATTGAAAAGGGCAAATCTGTCATTTAACAAACCCATATAAAACCCCCTTCATTTAAAAAAGTCCATAACTTTTTTATACATTGTCGGATTTTTATAAAAATTGCACCATTAAACTCGTCGCATTTTTATCTTTAATTCAAGTATAGTCTCGACGTTTTTTATTATCGTTTTCTCATACGTGCGTTGTAGCACTAGTGTTACAACTACTAACATTACTGTCATAACTATTAACATACAATCATAACCATTAGCATCGATGTTTCTACTTGGGTACAACTGGATATGCATGTATTACAACCTGCCAATGCATCAATATGCTTATAAAACACTGATGCTATAACCATTAACAGTGGTGTGATGATCAGTAAACACTGGTGCTATAACAATTAATAGTGGTGTCATGATCAGTAATATCGGTGCTATTTACAATCTATCAGATATTAATAAAAAAACAAATGTACAAGTTCCAATGCATAAAATACAAGTCAACAATGCTCTTTAACACTGATATTATCTATTAACATCGCTGTCATGACTTAAATATACACAAATTACAGAGATCTAAGATTAATAAAAATACATAACTGTGTTTACAAATAAGCATTCTATGAACAAAATTATCATGTGTAAAAAGTTAAATAAGCCAACAAACCATGTGCAAAATAAATTTAACTTATTTTATGAACCTGAAGAAAAAATTACAGAAATAATAAAAAACAAAAGAAGTTAATAAATTAGAATCAACCTGACCATTTGAAGAAAACATGAAGAAAAAATCAAAATCACTAAAAAACTTGAAAAAATATTTAAGAAAAACTTGGAAAAATGGGTTTTGCCGACTATGACGAGGCAAAAATTTAAGAAAATTTAAGATCAAAAACTACCATTTAAGATAACAATTTACCCCTAAAATGTAAAAATGACCTTCCTCGTCCTTTTCTTCATTTCAAAACAATCTGGAAAAAAGTTAGAGAGAGACATCGTGAGGGATGGGTACCGAGAAGAGAGATGGGGAAACCGGCGAGTGTTTCCGGCGGGCTAAAGCCTCCGGCCAGCCCTTCTCACGGCGGCGATAGTACACACGTCCCTGCCCCTCCTAGTCGTGACTCTCCTGCTACGTCTAACGGCGTTAGGCGGCGACCATTGGGATTAGAAAACCTAACTCGGTGGCGACGGGAGTGGAGCAACCATGTGCAGCGGCGGCGGCCTAATTCGCGACTCCAAAGACCCTCCCAAGGTTGCGACATGTCTTGTTCAGTGGCGGCGGTGTGTAACTTCCTAGTCCAAGCACAGATCTACAACGCAGGTGGACGGGGAGATCGGGTCGGGATTTAACAGGGGTTATGACCACTCTTCCGTATTGTATGTTATGAGTTCTTCAAGAGTTGGGGCTGGGAAATAAAAGGGATGGTGGTGATTTAGGTTTGTCAAGTAGTGAGAGATAAAATGTATTTTACCTTATTACCCCTCATTCATTTGCAGCCACAAAACAACATTGATTCATTATGATCGTTGGATCAGGTTCAAGAACTAATGAGATTGAGTTAATTGGTTATCTCTCTAAGGTAAGGTTATTAATTGTTCTCTCCCCTATATATATATATATATATATATATATATATATATATATATATATATATATATAGTTTAACTGATAACTTTTCATCTAATCATGGCTTATCACATGGTATTTCATGTTTTTTTAAATGTGTTTTATAATTAATTTTTAATTATTTTTAAATCTTTCTCTTTAACTTGCTTTATCCATGACTTATCATGTAAAATTTTATAATTAACTCGCTCCATTTATGGTTTGCGACGAGATAGTTAATTAACTTCAACTATTTTTACATATCGTTCTTTTTTAATTATAATTTAATAGTTTTTTAAATTACGTTTAATTAGTTTTATTTTAGACCTTCAACTCATTTTTATGTTTGAGCAAATGTAATGAACATCTCCGGTTATACAAACCAGGCACATGCAGCAAGAGGCGAAGCTTCTCATGGGCCAGACCATGCCTGAGCCCTATCCGTTTTTTCGCTCCGTTATGTAGTTTTATACTCGTCGAGTCAGAAATTTTTTATATACTTAACCCCATCCTTTTTGGTCCCCTGACTTCCGGCCCTAACTGAGTTTCGGCCCAAGCTTCGCCCCTGCATACAGCAACGCACGCCGTAAAATCTAATGTTTTCTCTAAAAACCTGAACAAAACATAAGCACAAGTGTATGTTCTTTCTTAAAAACCCATTACCGACAAGAAATCTTGAAGAAAATGGAAGAAGAGCTCAAAGGACATGCAAGCTGACCCTTCGTCGTGAAATGGTCTACAAGCTGCTCCCTTTCAATGGCCCCATTTTTGACCTTCATGTCGGCCACTTGGTTTGAAGTTTGAAGTTTGAAGTCAGCCTGTAAATTGATCAATTGAAGATAGTAATAGGAGAAGTAGTGAAATGGTAATTTGATGTTTCACTTAAACTAACCACTTCTTCATCTCAAACTTTGAATTACCACCATAATTCTAGGAAAGATTAGTTGTTAGTTGCCTACTTCACACTAATTATTTTGTTAACCTCTTGTTGTAATATGTAATGTAATTACTTAGATTTTTTTTATCCGTACGTTAGCGGCGGAGATAATGCGGTTAACAAAAACAGCGCATTGCTAAAACACAATGTAAAAAAACTCGCAAATACAAAAAGACTATGCAACGTTGTTGAAATAAAATAATAAAAAAAATTGAAAGAAAAAATGATATTTAATTAAACACGACGGTATAAAACTACAACGAATGATGACTATAAGAAAATAACATATATATATATATATATATATATATATATATATATATATATATAGGGAGAGGATCATTTGAGAACTAATTGGTTGAGAGAAATTTTGAGAACCAATTTAAGCCACTAGTTATATTTACATATACCCCTCTCCCATGAATTGTAGTGGTCCCCAACTGAAATTAGTGGTGGAGATTTAGTTCTCAAAAGTTCTCAAAACAAAAAGTTCTCATTTGAACCTAACCATATATATATATATATATATATATATATATATATATATATATATATATATATAGGAGAAGGATAAAATGAAAACCTCTCCGAGTTGAAAAAACCGTGAAAACTAAGCTAAAAATTCGTTTTTTGTTCCGATTTTTTTTATGGTGACTCTCTAACTTAAGAAAACACCCTTTATGAAAGAAAAAAAAAACGCCGAGTAAATTTTATTAAAAAAAATATTTAAAAACGGATTTTTTGCAAAAAGATGTTAACCGGCCAAAAAAGACGTTCAAAATTTGTTATTTTTTTAGATGTATTTTTTATAGATTATACATTCATTTTTTATGGTTTTGGTGAAAAAAATAAAAAAACGCCTAGAGATTATTTTTTTAAAAAATTATTTACAGATTTTGTTACATATGTAACAAGGCATTTTACATATGTAATAGGTAATGTGACATAATGTTACATATGTAACATGACGTAACGTCAGATTTCAGAAATTTTTAAAAAAAATAACTACTAGGCGTTTTTTTTTCTTTCCCCATAGGGCTTGTATTAACTCATATAATCACTACAAAAATATTAAAGAAAAAAAATAATCGTTTTGTGGTAGTTTCCACGGTTTTTCCAACTAAATGAGGTTTTCATTATATCCATCCCTATATATATATATATATATATATATATATATATATATATATATATATATATATATATATATATAGGGGATGGAACCAATATTAACCAAAGCTTAAAGGAATAACCAATTAACCACCATCCAATGGTTAAAATAATTCAGATTTCCCTAGATTGTGACACTTGTCATTTCTTTTTTTTTTAATTGAAAAGGGCAAAACTGTCAATGTACATAATCATTAAAAAACCCCCTTTCATTTTAAAAAGTCTTTAACTTTTTTATACTTCGTCGGATTTTTATAAAAGTTGCACCGTTAAACTCGTCACATTTTTATCTTTAATTCAAGTATAGTCTCGACGTTTTTTATTATCGTTTTCTTAGACGTGCGATGTAACACTAGTGTTACAACTACTAACATCAGTTTTATAACTATTAAAATACATCCATACATTCATAACCAGTACAACTTATAAAATGCATCAATATGCATATAAAACACTGATGCTATAACCATTAACAGTAGTGTGATAATTAGTAAACACTGGTGCTATCTAGCTACAACAAAAAAATCAAATGTACAACTAAATATACACAAATTACAACCTGCAAGAGCACCAAGGTTCAACAAAAACATAAATAAAACACTGATGCTATAACGATTAATAGTGGTGTCATGATCAGTAATACCAGTGCTATTTACAATCTATCAGATATTTGTAAAAAAACAAATGTACAACTTCTGATGCATAAATTACAAGTTAACAATGCACTTCAACTCTAATGCTATACCTCCACTAGGAATTCTCAAAACAAAAACCATGGAAAAAAAGCATAAATTTAAAGAAATCCAAGATAAATGTCAAGATGATTACCATTCACACAAAATAATTACAAAAATCATACCATTTACACAAAAAAAAATTAAGAAAAAAATTAAATACTTACTAAAAGAATTACGAAATCATACTATTCACACAAAATAAATATAAACTTGCTGGAAATAAAAATAAATTACAAAAAGAAAGTAAACTAAAATAATAGCAAGTAATAAAAATAAATTACAAAAAAAGTAAACTAAAATAATAGACACTTGCTGCAAGTAAAATCGATAAGTATGAAAATCGTAAGTCAGAAAATCAAGAAGTCGGAAAATCGAGAAGTCGGAAAATTAAGAAATCGAAAAAAAAACCCAGAACATTACCGGAATACCGGAATACCGATGTTCATTCCCGTGTTCGGTAGCTTCTACACCATCGAAACAAACATATTCTATACTACAAAGCATAAAGATTAAAAAAAACAAACAAACATATATGTATATATAAAGAAAAAAAGTCTCTGTTCGTGTTTTTCTATTACCGCCGCCGCAAACTCCGACGACCTCCCTGAAACAACTTTTCCGGAAACACTTAAAAGTAAATCACTTATCAAAATCCTAAAACTTATCTTGACCCTAAACGAACTCCATTATTTCTAAAACTTAGTTAGCTAGATCAGACATGCTATCAAACAAACTAAAAAATCGACAATGCAATCAATTACAGAAAATTAATATAAATAATATAACAACATAAATAAAATCTCATCTCAAGCCTATTTAAACTTAAAAAATGTCAGAGCCAATGAAACTAAAAAAACGTCGGTTACTTACAGAAACCCAAATTCACTTCATCTCAAACCCAATTAAACTTAATAAACTTCGGAGACAATTAAACTCAAAAAACTTAATTTAAATACGTCACTTACACAAACCCAATTAAGTTCAAAAAAACATCGGAGTCGGAACCAAATAGCTTTCTCTTCGTCTCTTATTCACAAAATCAAATCTCGTTACTTACACAAACCCAGATTCCGCGAGAAGAAAGCATTTTCGTTGCAAGAGTTCTCATAAATCGAAGATTGAAATGCTCGTATCAAAAAATTCGTAGTTGGGTGGTTGTCGCGACGGCAACGCATCATCTTACAAGTGGTTGCTACTTGATCCATAGTGCAATATGTGGAAAAAAAAATTAGTGTTGAGGAATTTCATATTTGAGGGAATAGAGTCTTTGGATTTGGAGGTATTTTTGAGAATGGGAAAGATGTGAGATAGATATTCAGATCTAGATCTGTATTAGATGAAACAAAAGGAGGCACTTTTACTTTTTTACCCTTGGGGAATTTTTAGCCACAAATTCAATCAGCAAATATCAATCGTTGGATTAATAATGTGAGTAAAGGAGATTGAGTTAATGGGTTAATGCTATTAGGAGGAGTTATTATTTGTTCTTCTCCCTATATATATATATATATATATATATATATATATATATATATATATATATATATATATATATATAGGGGAAAGATCGTGCGTAAACACCATCTTTTTGTGAAAACCTAAAAACTATTACTAAAACACTTATAACTTCTTCATACGTTAACATTTTTTAAAAAAATTTGCACAAAAAGTCTTAGAATTATGTTGCATTTAATTCTGGAAAAATTAAAAATAAAAATTTAACGTTTCGTTTTTTTGCTGTGATGCACATGTGCATCATCATCGTTGCACATGTGCATCATCATCGTTAGTACTGCACAAAGACGAATTATCATGCGAAATTACACTCCTTATATTAAAACTTATTAAAAAAACACTAAAACATTTATGGTACTAATGATAACGCCACATGGTGCACATGTGCAACATAGAATAAAAAATTATAAAACATTATTTTTTTTTTCAGAAAATCAAAGATAACACAATTATAAGATTTATGGTGCAATTTCTTTTTCAAAATAATAATGTATACCATACGTATAAGTTTTTTTTTGTGTGATGCACGCTGTGATGCACATGTGTATCACAGCAAAAAAAAAAAACGAAATGTTAATATTTTTTTTTTCAGAATTAAAGGTAACATCGTTCTAAGACTTTTGGTGCAAATTTTTTGAAAAACTATTAACGTATGAAAAAGTTATAAAGGTTTTAGTGTGAGTTTTTAGGTTTTCACAAAAAAAGGTGTTTTCGCAGGATCCTTACCCTATATATATATATATATATATATATATATATATTTATTTATATATATATATAGGAGAAGGATACAATGAAAACCTCTCCGAGTTGGAAAAACCGTGAAAACTAAGCTATAAAATTCGTGTTTTGTTCCGAAATTTTTTATGGTGACTATCTAACTTAAAAAAACACCCTTTATGAAAAAAATAAAAAAAACGCCTAGTAAATTATTTTAAAAAAATATTTAAGAACGATTTTTTTGCAAAAAGAAGATAACCGGCCAAAAAAGACGTTCAAAATTTGTTATTTTTTTTAGATGTATTTTTTTATAGATTCTACATTCATTTTTAATGGTTTTGGTGAAAAACGATAAAAAAGCGCCTAGAGATTTTTAAAAAAAAAATTATTTACAGATTTTGTTACATATGTAACAAGGCATTTTACATATGTAACAGGCAAATGTTACATATGTAACATGACGTAACGTCAGATTTCGGGAATTTTTAAAAAAAAAACTACTAGGCGTTTTTTTGAATTTTTTTTCACCATAGGGCTTGTATTAACGCATATAATCACTACAAAAAAAATTGAAGAAAAAAATTAATCGTTTTGTGGTAGTTTTCACGGTTTTTCCAACTCAAAGTGGTTTTCATTATATCCATCCCCTATATATATATATATATATATATATATATATATATATATATATATATATATATATAGGGTTAGGTTCAAATGAGAACTTTTTCGTTTTGATAACTTTTGAGAACTAACTCTCAACCACAAATTTCAGGGGGGACCACTACAGTTCATGGGAAGGGGGATACATGTAAATAAACTTGTGGCTCAAATTAGTTCTTTTTAGTTCTCAAATCAAATTGGTTCTCAAATGATCCTCTCCATATATATACATATATATATATATATTTATAGGGTTAGGTTCAAATGAGAACTTTTTGTTTTGAGAACTTTTGAGAACTAAATCTCAACCACAAATTTCAGGGGGACCACTACAATTCATGGGAGGGGGGATACATGTAAATAAACTTGTGGCTCTAATTAGTTCTTTTTAGTTCTCAAACCAAATTGGTTCTCAAATGATCCTCTCCCTATACATATATATATATATATATATATATATATATATATATATAAGGTTAGGATTATGCGAAAACACATTTTTTTGTGAAAACTGCGAAAACAAATATTAAAACCCACGTAACTTTTTCATCGGATAACGAATTTTCATAATATATATATATATATATATATATATATATATATATATATATAGGTTAGGATTATGCGAAAACACATTTTTTGTGAAAACTGCGAAAACAAATATTAAAACCCACGTAACATTTTCATCCGATAACGAATTTTCATAATATATATGCCAAAAGTCTTAAAATTACGTTATCTTTAGTTCTAGAGCGAAATAGTTAAAAAAGCGTAACTTTTTTTCTTGTGTGATGCACATGTGCATCATATAGTTAAAAAAAGTTATAAAATATTATTTTTTTCTTTAAATCTAAAGATAACACTATAAGATTTATGATGTAATTTCTTTTTAATCCTATTAATGTATATCACATGTATGAGGTTTTTTTTTGGTGTGATGCACATGTGCATCATTCAATAAAAACGTTGATGGAAATATACGACATATGGTGCGGCTAAGAAAAAAAATATATTAACTCATACTATAAGTATGAGTTTTTATTTTTGTGATGCACATGTGCACCATACAAAAACAAATAAATAAAGCGTTAAATTTTAAAAAAAAATATTATAGGATTAAAGATAACATAATTTTAAGACTTTTGGTGCACATTTTTTTAAAAAAATATTAACGTATAAAAAAGTTATGTAGGTTTTAAGATTTGTTTAGGTAATTCTCACAAAAAAGTTGTTTCGCAGGATCCTTCCCCCCATATATATATATATATATATATATATATATATATATATATATATATATATATATATAGGGTTGGGGTATTTTGGAACCCACTTTGAGTTGGAGAATCATTGGAACTCGGTCAAAAACGCAGTTAAAAAAATGTTTTTTCTCTTAATTTTTTTATGGTGGTTCTTTATGTTATAAATTACTCTTAAATGAAAAAAAAAATCAAAAAACCGCCTACTAGATTTTAAAAAAAAAAATATCAAAAATGTCTAGGTTACACATGTAACTTTTGCGTAACTGCAAATATATGCATAAAAGTTACAGATGTAACTTTTTTCGTAACTGAAAATCTACTAGGCGTTTTTTTGATTTTTTTTCATTTAAGGGTAGTTTATAACATAAAGAACCACCATAAAAAAATTCAGAAAAAAAAACATTTTTTTTACCGCGTTTTTGACCGGGTTCCAACGATTCTCCAACTCAAGGTGGGTTCCAATTTATCTTTTCCCATATATATATATATATATATATATATATATATATATATATATATATATAATCCTATAAAGTATTTGTTACACAAGTCATCATCCATGGCTAAACCTATTTGTGATAATAATCTTGTGAAATCTAAGGTAAATTCATTTATATATTTCATATCTGCAATTCTTAATTGTTCTAAAGAAAGCTATAATAAGTTACAAGAATATTTTAACCTACTATTAGTAAACAACATTCTACAAGGAAAGACAATAATTTCAGACTTTTATAAACAAGAACAATCCTTTATGGATCAAGATATGAAAAGTCAATATAAAAGAGGAAGAGTGGATTGGAGTGAAGCAGGAACTTCAACGGCAAATGTCATGAGTAGAGAACCATGGACAAAACCAACAGTAACTTATCAACAAGAATCAAATATAATTGGACATGGAAGTAGATTACCTATAGGATATATATATAGTAGCAATATGTTGTTATTAGAACAACAAAAACCACAATTATGGTATGATGAAATATTAACATGGGAACAAATAGTGGTAAGAATGTGGGAAACAAATAAAAAAGAAAGCGTGGATATGTTTTCATACTTAGAAACTACATTAGGACCAAAAACTCTAGGAATCTGGCAAAGTAAAAAGGCTCAAGACCCAACAGAAATGAACAGAATCAAAGCATTAGGAGACAACCCATATAATTTCACATCACAGATTAGAACACTCATTTTAGGGGTAGATCCAGCAAAAAATAACAGCTTAATTCAAGATACTGTCATTAGAAATTTAGAACAATTAAGTATTACAGATATGAAATATATAAATGAATTTACCTTAGATTTCACAAGATTATTATCACAAACAGGTTTAGCCATGGATGATGACTTGTGTAACAAATAATTTATAAAATTACCAGGTGATTTAGGAAAAAATATACATGAACTACGGAGACATGAATATAGTGATAAAAAGAATCTAGGAATATGACCTAGAATAACTTTCACATTGTGGTATACTAGAAGAAAGATGTAAGGAGGTTGCTTTACAAGAACAATTAAAAAGAAATGCATATGCGTTTTGTAAAACAGCGATATATACACCGCAGGCATATGGTTATTATGATAAACAGAGAAAGCTTAGAAGAAGTACTACATACAAAAAGGAATATAAACCATATTATAAAAATAAGCCTTACTATAAAAATAAATATGTTAAAAAACCTCAAACAAGACAATGTAAATGTTATATTTGCGGAGATGAAAAACATTTAGCTAATAAATGCCCAGACAAAAATAAAAATACTGAAAGAAATAATCTAGTAGAACAACTAAATGACTATGAAATAGAGGCTGTAGATACAGATCATACAGACAATGAATCAATTTATAGCATATGTAGCGAAGAACAATTTGTTACAAAAGTAACATATACATACATGAATACAAAAGAGGAATGTAGTCATAAGTGGATATCTAATAGAGGAAATAATTATATAAAATGCTATAATTGTGGATATTATCCAAGTATAGAAAAAATATCACAATGTAATATTTGTTTTAAAGAAATATGTTATATATGTCTAAAAAAGATATACAATGAAGAAATAGACACACCAGAAACAAGTAGTAATATAGGATCAAATAAAAACAATCGATAAAGAAGCTTGAGATGATAACAGAATTACATAGTCTAAAAATAAATAGTATAGAAAACAAAATAAAAGAAACTGAAGAATTGGTCCAAAAGAAAAAAGAACATGTTGAGTATAGTAAGATGTCAACAGAAACACAAGCAGAGCAAACATACATACAAACACAAGGATGTGTAAATATGATAAATATACAATGTAGACTATGGCTAGAAGTATTAGATTTACCAGCCCTAGTAGACACAGGAGCAACAAAGAGTTTAACATCTTACAGCTTAGTACCACAACAGTATCATAAAAAATTTGCTTATAATCTAGTTACAAGAACTGCAGAAGATAGATTAATTTCAATAACACATTACTTAGAGCCATTGGGAATTCAATTCTTAGATTTTGCTGGAAATTACAGTGTAAAGTATGACATACCACAAGTAAATATCAACCCACAACATATAAAGTCAAAAGATTTTGTACTTGGTTTAAACTTTTTATTTGGATTAAATGGAGCAGTTACATTAACAAGAAATTTTATAACACTTAGTAAACATGTTTATAACTTTCCAACACTAAGGTACAATAGTACATCTGCATTTGCTCAGAAACGTGGAGAAAAAGGAAACCTAGACTTCTTAAAAAATAAAAAAGAACAACACATAGAAAATGAAACTATTAAATTACTTACAGAATTCATGAGTCACGAATTAGAAAAGGGAAAAGATGTTACAAAAAGTATAAATCATCCTACAGTTTTACATCTAGAGAAAATAGGTCTCATAGGAGAAGACATTAAAAACTCAAAGATAAAATATACATGTAAATTCAAAATAAAAAATCCAGACATCAATATTAGAATAGCAAACATAGAATATAGCCCTCTGGATAAAGATGAATTCAAAAAAAAAATACCAGAAATGTTAGATCAAGGACTGATTAGAAAATCAGAAAGTCCACATAGGACAGCAGCATTAATATTAAAAAATCATAGTGAAATAAAAAGAGGAAAAACAATGATAGTCTATAACTATAAAAGGTTAAATGATAACACAGAAGATGATGGATATAACATTCCAAATAAAGACAGCTTATTAAACTTAATACAAAGAAAAAATGTTTTTTCAAAATTCGACTTAAAATTAGGATACAACCAGTTACAACTAGAAGAAAACTTTAAACCATGGACAGCCTTCACATGTTCAGAAGGACAATTTGAATGGAATGTTCTTAGCTTTGGATTAAAAAATGCTCCTTCAATATTTCAAAGGTTTATGGACAGCATATTCTTACAATATAATTTCTGTTTAGTTTATATTGATGATATTTTAGTTGCAAGTGAAACAGTACAGGAATACGAGAAGCATCTACAAAAAGGTTTTTGAAGAAATAAAAAAAATGGTATAGTAGTTTCAAAAAGAAAAATGGAATTATTCAAACGAGAAATATCATTTCTTGGATTAGAAATAGGAGACGGAAAGATAGAACTACAACAACATATCTCTGTAAAAGTTCTAAATTTTCCAGAAAAAATACAAAACTTGAAACAAATACAAGCTTTTTTAGGATTAGTTAATTACGCCAGAAAATTTATACCAAACTTATCAAAACTAGTAGGACCATTATATAGTAAGACGACGAAAAATGGACAAAGAAATTTTAATCAAGAGGATATAAAGTTAATAAGAGAAATAAAAATTGCGGTTAAAAATACTAAACCATTAGAATTACCATTAGTAACAGATTATATCATTATAGAAGTTGATGGATGTAAAGAAGGATAGGGAGCTGTTCTTCTTTCTAAACCTAATAAATATAGTCCAAAAGAGAATGAAAAGATATGTTCATATACAAGTGGAAATTTTAAAACAGGAACAAATTGGACAAGCTTAGATTTTGAAATACAAGCATTACTTAGTGCTTTAGAAAAATTTAAAATTTTCTTACATAAAGAATTTACAGTAAGAACTGATTGTGAAGCAATAGTAAAATTTATAAAAAATGATCAAAGCAAAAAGATGAACATGACAATATGGGTTAATTTACAGAATGTTATACAAGGGAGTGGATACACTATAAATTTTGAACATATAGAAGGAAAAAATAATGGGATAGCAGATATGTTATCTAGAAACATTAACAAATTATTGTTTGCAGATGGACAGAAAAAGTAAAGGAAAAGATAAGCTTATACAGCCTATAAAGCTCAAAAGATACTCTTCACCAATGAGCATCTCCTCAGAAGATGAAGATAACAACACAGAAAAACTCTTAAGCTAGTCTATGTAAGCAGATAAGATATACAGTAAAAAACAAGCTGCTTCTTCATATGATTGCTTAGAAAACATCACACAAGTTTTTCTTCCTACAACACCAGTTCACAATTCCACAAAACAGGTTTACAGTCCTACAAGTGTTGTTTATAATCCTACAGAGGCATATAAACAGTCTCCAACAAGACGTTTACCACCATCCATAAAACCAAAGAATTTACAGTTTAAACAAATGGATACAAGCCCAACAAATCCAGGTATTACCTTTGGTAATTATGCATTACCAAAATGCAATGATCATAATACAAAGTTTAGGCCTATGACAGGTTTAAGTTTGACATAAAAACAACAATGTCTATTAGATAACCTATGGCATATTCAAACCATGCCACATGCATCTTCGTTCAAAGTGCAGGTCCTCAGTGCTCTTAGCATCTATTTTCAAGAACAAACTGTTAAAATCCCAGAAAAACAAAAACCAAAGTCTACACATTATATAATTTTTCGAGGAAATAAACTTGGAATTTTTAACAAATGGGAAACGGTGGCAATATATATAAACTGCTATGGACCTATATACAAAGGTTACTACAGCTTTGCTGAAGCGTTAAAAGCAACAAGAGATCACTTCGGTGTAGACAGCTTCTTCATCGAAGCTGAAGAGGTCCCAACATTTTCAGAAATTGCAAAAATAAATCCTGAGCAACTCATAAAGACTCAAGAAGATATTATTGCATAGTTACAAGAACAGCTGATACAACAAGAAAAAGTACATCTATACATGTTCAGCTTGAAAACAACGTATTAAAGTAGAAAATAACTATTCTAGAAGCAAAAAATACACAACTTTTACAACAACTAGAAAGGAAAGATGTATTTATAAACATAGACTTTAATTCTTTTAAAGCTAGAATCCTTTATACACCATGGAAAGAATGCTTTAAAAAAGTTACACAACACTTCCCAGAGTTTGAACAGATAGTCTCACAGAAGATTTGTATAGAATTTCCTATTGTGTTGTATGAGCTACAACAAAAGTTGGTAAAGATAGCCTTCAACGAAGAATCTTATAAAGGAATCAAAGTTGTAGAAAGAATTGATGATGAAGGAGAAGGAACTGGTCTTCTGCTTCTACAAATAAGCCTGCATATAACAGATATGCCAGATGAAGAAATTATTCAGTTTTACCACAATAATATGATTGATTATTTCGATTTCCGTTTAACAGCTAAAACAGAAAAACTCCTAGATCAGTTTGGAGAAAAAATTACTTTAACAGCAGAAAACATTGCTATACACACGTTTCCTCCAATAGTAGGCTGCAAGATGTTCTCTTCTTTGCCTAATGCAAATGATCACACATACAGACCAGCTAGAAAAAGAATATTTATTAGCCACAAAATAACAGTTTAAAATTATTTAGAAAGTTTGGCTATTAAAACAAATGTAGATTTCTCAACTCTTTGTTGGCTAGAGAGTATGGGTGATTATGACAGTTTTAAAGACAGAAAATTAATCTTGAAATTCAAAGAAGATCTGACTAAAGCATTTATTACAAAGAATCAAAAAACTCTGGTCTTACCTGAAGGACTCAATTGGAAAGACTTCAAGTTACTAGCAGAAGGACATTATACACAAGTATGGACACATAAAAATTGGAACATGCTCTTACCTTTCATTGGGGAAGGAGATAACCTAGAGCTAAAACACATTCACAATGATGATGACATAGAAGACTGTGACACAGACCCAGGTTCAGCACCTTCAATCGATAGAACACATAGAGACTTCTAAAGATGACGTCATCTATGACATACTCAACCAATAAACAAACAAGATGGACATGCAATATGGCAAATCAAATTATGACTCTTATCCAGACAACATCTATCTACTTTAAGTCAGTTTTAAGCATCTTCTTTTTTAAGTTTTGTTTGTTTCTTTCTTTAATCCCCTATCATAGATTTATTTTGTCAAGATCACTGTATAGATAGTTGTTTGCCTATAAAAGGCATTTCTTTCTTCAGTTGTAAGCACCAAACAATTTTACCAGAAATAGCAATATTATCAAGCTCTTATGGCACACTAAATTTCCTTTCTGTACTCCTCAGCAAAGGCTCCTAGTCTCTAAGTTCTTCTCAAATTCTTCATACCATATTCCCTACAAAAAAATAGTCTTTTTTACCTTCTTTTACCTTCTCCGTATCAAAGTTCATCCGATGTGCATACACACATCATTCGTCATCCTCTTACCTCTATAAGTTTCTCTCTTATATATATATATTTATTTTTTTACTATAAATTTTTACTTTTTACCGTACCTCTGAACCTAAATGGTTATATATATATATATATATATATATATATATATATATATATATATATATATATAGGGTTAGGATTTTGCGAAAACACATTTTTTGTGAAAACTGCAAAAACACATATTAAAACCCACGTAACTTTTCATTTGTTAACGATTTTCATAAAATTTATGCCAAAAGTCTTAGAATTACGTTATCTTTATTTCTGGAGCAAAGTATTATAAAAACGTAACTTTTTTTTCTTCGTTTGATGCACATGTGCATCATATAATTAAAAAAAAGTTATAAAATGTTATGTTTTTTTTCTTTAAATCTAAAAATAACACAAATATAAGATTTAGGTGCAATTTATTTTTAAACCTATTAATATATATCACATGTATGAGATTTTTTTTGGTGTGATGCACACGTGCATCATTCAATAAAAACGCAAAAAAAAAATGATGAAAATATATGACATATGGTGCGACTAAGAAAAAAATATATATTAACTCATTCTATAAGTATGAGTTTTTTTTTTGTGATACACATGTGCACCACACAAAATAAATAAATAAATAAAGCGTTAAATTTTTTAAAATTATTATAGGATTAGAGATAACATAATTAGACTTTTGGTGCAAATTTTTTTTAAAAAAATATTAACGTATGAAAAAAGTTATGTATGTTTTAAGATTTGTTTACGCAGTTCTCATAAAAAGGGGTGTTTTCGCAGGATCATTCCCCTATATATATATATATATATATATATATATATATAGGGTTATCATTTTGCGAAAACACATTTTTTTGTGAAAACTACGAAAACACATATTAAAACCCACGTAACTTTTTCATACGTTAACGATTTTCATAAAATTTATGCCAAAAGTCTTAGAATTACGTTATCTTAAATTCTGGAGCAAAGTATTAAAAAACGTAACTTTTTTCTTCTTCGTATGATGCACATGTGCATCTTATGATTAAATAAAAGTTATAAAATGTTATGTTTTTTCTTTAAATTTAAAGATAACACAACTATAAGATTTATGTGCAATTTCTTTTTAAACCTATTAATATATATCACATGTATGAGGGTTTTTTTTGGTGTGATGCACACGTGCATCATTCAATAAAAACGCAAAAAAAATGATGGAAATATATAACATATGGTGCGACTAAGAAAAAATATATATATCAACTCATACTATAAGTATGAGTTTTTTTATGTCATGCACATGTGCACCACACAAAAATAAATAAATAAATAAATAAAGCGTTAAGTTTTTCAAAATCATTATAGGATTAAAGATAACATAATTTTAAGACTTTTGGTGTAAATTTAAAAAAAAAATATTAACGTATGAAAAGTTATGTAGGTTTAAGATTTGTTTACGCAGTTCTCCCAAAAGGGGGTGTTTTCGCAGGATCTTAATCCTACACACACAAACATATATATATATATATATATATATATATATATATATATATATATATATATATATATATATATATTCAAGCTATATAGCTTGTTTCCATGTCTTGAACCCGCAAATTACAGTTCATATAGTTATAGTATCAACTTTTCCTTTTTGTTTTATTTCTTTTCATACTAGCCACTTACCCGGGTAAATACCCGGGTCTAAAACGTAAAAAAAATATACATATATATACTATCCAAAAAATTCTTATCGGTAAAACAATATTCAATAATAATAAAAAAAATTCAATAACAATTACAAATTTGAGAAGATAGATTTATACACTATATTTCTTGTTACATTTGTTGGACGACCGTCTTCATCCAAAATTAAGATCTTCAGACCCTTCTTGCTCTTCACCCTTGATAAAGCAACATATAATTGACCATGAGAGAAGACGGGATCTTTCAAGTACAATCCAACTCTCGAAAGAGATTGACCTTGGCTTTTGTTTATCGTCATTGCAAACAAACAAAGATCAGAAACTACCTTCTCTGAAACCGAAAAGCAATTCTTTTATCTGCTGGAACCAAGGAAAGTCTAGGAATAAAAGTCCTGAATCCAATGTTGCTTCCAAAGATAATAACCGCTTTAATCACGTGCTTTCCTAGAGATACGATCTGAAGGCGTGTTCCATTACATAGGCCATTCCTCTGATCAATAAGCAACATAACAGGAACACCGACTTTCAACACAAGTCGATGATTTGGAATGCCAGATATATGTAAAGAATTCAGGACGTCTGGTGAGTATATGTTACGATCAAAGCTGTCACCTACCATCTCATCTTAACATACAGAGTATGAGCTTAAATACTCATGCTCTTTACCGGGCACCAAAGAAAGTAGACGATTGTTGATATCATCGACAACTTCATTAGTTGGTGCGAGAACAACTCTTTCTGACCAAAAATCTCGATGAACGAAGTTGTCAAGAAGCGAAGGGTAAACAAACTCAATAAGATCACTGACTGGATCCGATGAATCATGAATAAGAAGATCAGGAGGTATATCTATATTTGACTCACCATCATTATCTCCACCGACTTTTCCTTCTCCAATATCCAGAAGCCATCGAGCATGATCAGTATTTTCTTGTATCTCTGAGGGATCGTTACCTTGAAGAAGACGCATGTTTTTTGTTAACTTTAAAACCTTACACACTCTCCAAATGTAAGACGAAGTAAGGCATCAAGTAACAACATCTTAATTTGAAGCGCCTTGAAGGACGGGAAGAATCTGTCTGAAATTTCCACCAAAAACATGAAATGAAATATAACATAGAACTAAATTCGAAATAAAAACTAAAAGGAATAATACATAAAACTAAAAATGTAAGAAATATTAAATAAGAGTAACTTACAAATTTGAAAAAAGAAACTTAAATGTTTTTTATTGCATTTGTTTGTCGATCGTTTTCATCTAAAATAAAGATTTAATACATTTTTTGTTCTTCACTCTTGATAAAGCAACGCATAACTATCCATGCGAGAATACTGGGTTCTTTAAAAACAATCAAACTTTGGAAAGAGATTTACATTGCTTTTGTTTATAGTCATTGCAAAACAAACTGAAATTGCAAACTGACTTCTTTGAAACTTAAAAGCAATTTACTTATCTGCTGCAATCAATATGTTAATATTACTAAAGAAACATATTAAGAGTATGCTAACACTACCAAAGGACCTATGTTATTACAATAACAATTTAATTTTGGGTGATTGGTGACCTTTTATGATCTTAATTTGATCTGACAAACACCTCTTAATATCTAGTTTACGGACTTACAATTGCGCCATGGACCATGGGGATGAACAACACCTGGGTAAATACCCGATGTTATAATATAAAATTGAATACAAAGTAAAAGATTGCATAAAACTACATATGAAATAAAACAGAAAAGAAGATAAATAAGACAAAAATCGAAACAAATATTACGTAAAAGTTAACTTGGTAGTTTGAAAAAAGAGATTTTAAAAAATGTTCTTTGTTACATATGTTAGTTTTGAATACATGTGTATCGTATGGCTGGGGTTTTTAAACAATAACAATTATTATAATCTATTATAGTAAATTTGAAGATAAAATAGATTGCAACCAAAATTAACACGTAAGTTGGTTATCATTCCAAAAACCAAAACAAAATTTTCGAAAACTAAATTCAATATGAAAGTGGACCTAAATTCATTCCAAAGACCAAAACAAAATTTTAGATGTCATCTAAATGATCCTGGAAACCAAAACCAAAATGGAGATTGATCTAATACATCACCATGCCCACATGATTTTGTACAACTGAGAAGAGAGTGCCATCTATATTATGCAGCAAATGAAGAACCTACAAAGAAATAAATAGAAGAAACGATTAGGTACACCATTTAAGAACTAAATCTACATATTTAACCATTATTTGGCAGCAACATTTATGAACAAATTGTATCTAATTAAGCATTTTGACACACAATGACACAGCTGAAGAAAATATAAAACAGCCATATGTTCATATCGCCTGCTAGAGTCGGTTCAATATATTCAGCTACAACTAAAGCAAAAAGTAAAAACATTTATAAATTAGCTCTATACTTACGTTACATTTTTAATAATCAATAGCATACCACTCTCCAAAAATCATTGCAATTATACAACATGTTATGACATAACAAAGTTGTGATTTAGATCAAACCCTTAAGTCTTAAAAACCTCAAGCTATAACTATGGAGATTGATGTGTTTACTAATTTAAAGCAGCAATAATTAATAATTAATTAGTTGAATGTAAATAATAATAAAACTGAACCACTGGTACGCCTACTAAAATCGACATACCATCCATCCAGAAATTGAAACTACATGTGAATGAAGAATGCAACTTGTCTACATCCACATCAGCATAACCTGCAAGACTACAAACACTGCTGGCTGCTGTTAAAGATGATATGTACCTCATGTTCTTAGACCGTCTTTTGTCATTTGAGTCATTGATGAAAAACATTTTTAAGTTATCATCTACTTGTAATTCTTGCCTGATGTCTTTTTCCAAGCCATAAGCTAATGCTTGATCAATTTCTGACCCCGATAAGATGGAATAATTCTCTCTGTAGCAGCAAAAGCCCCTCTTAGATCCCCTAGCTAGCGTGTTAACCAATCCAGGAAATGAAATATGAATTGAGCAAAGGAAAGAAACCTAATATGAGTACTCACAGCAAATGTCAATGTGAACGTTATCCGATAAAAGAAGCAACAATCAGATTCTAAGTTGAATAAAGAGATAGAGCTTTTGATGTATTGCTAATGATGTACGCAAATACTGACTGGAAATAAATATATTAACAACAAAGAACCCCCAACTAAATGTAATATATATAATGCCCAACTTAATAAATTTATTTTTTAAAGATCACAAAGTGAATTTAACAATAGATATTGTTATATAGATGTTTTGAAAGGGAAAATTAATTGCACACCTGTAGCTCTACATTTAAGACGTGAATTTCTTAAAATTAGCATCTTTGCTCATCTTAATCTAAAGAGAATAAAACAAAACCAACATCAAATGTTAATTTAGTCACCAACAACAATAATGAATGAAGTAAATCTTCAATTTCTCAAACACAAAGAAACAAATATTTTGCATATTCATTGAATATGGAAGAAGAAAATTAAAGCGCCCGGGGCTGTCTCTGCATGAAAACGACCCGCACAACCAAATCGTACATAATTTTACAGAATTTAACCTACTGTCCAATCCTTCTATATACATATCCAGAAGTTGGAGCATTGTCCTCAATAAAAGCACCTGAAAATATGATATCCCTTTTTAAAAATACTTGTTTAAGACTCAATGACAGTATAATCAATGGATGAAATACTTGAACATGACATTAACATAGATGATAATTTCTAATGTCTTAAAGGAAAATCATAGGTTTAGGACAAAATGATTGTCATATTTTTTCCATCTACAAAAACCTAAATGAAGACACCATGAACAGATACAAAATCTAGCATTAAATCTTTACTTATGAGTTATGACCTAAGAATTCAAAAATTGTTTATCTAAAGAAAACAATATTCATGCAAATCAAAAGATCCTTTAATATGTAAAGACTTAAGAAAATTGATTTAAGATGTAGAATTACTTACTTTCCAAGCTAGTAAGAAACAATTTTGTAGAAAACTTAGTATTAAAAGCAAGTATTGGATTAAAATTTAGTCAACCATGTTTACGTAAATTTAAATTTCAATCTTAAATGGAGATTAATTTGACTTTCTTAAAAAAGGTAGGTATTCATTGATCCGAAGATCATTCCCTATATTTTAAGTTTAATACTTTAGATTTAAAAAAAAAAACCTAAAAAACTAACAAAATTACACCTAGGAATTTAGTGTTATTAGAGGGTGTCACATCACCAATTGATGATGTGGACACACTTATTATGTGCCAACTCAACCCAATATGTTTTGTTTAATGTATAGGTAGAAGATATATAAAATTAAAAGTAAGAATAAAAAAACAAAAAGGAAGGAAGAATGACTCGGCCATTGGTATTTGCCAGCAGATTTTGAATCTAAAAGCATGAGCTTAGACTAAACGTCTAATTATATATGGTTGGCCATAATTAGTAAATTGACTAAATGATGATCCAGAAAGATCAACATCGGTGAGGATATACGTTTTGTTAATAAATAAGTTACACTGTTACACATTACATGATCCCTTTTTATTTTCAAATAGCAAGGTAGGTAAATGTATTTCATAAACGGGAAAGTTTTTTAACCAATATTAGTATGTTAAGTATCATTGAGAATCATATAACATACTAGCTTTTTATCCCCATGTGTTACACGGGTTAATTTAAAATTTTGTGATGATGTCAAGTTTCTTTTTTATTAATTAAACTATGACCAAACTTTTTATTTATTATATAGTATAGAGTATAAATAGATATAGATATATGTAACTTAATAAACTATATTATATATTAAATTAAGTAATTAAATAATTGGTTATTAAATAATTTAGAAGACAATAAATAAATAGTGGGTATGTATATCTAAACTTAGAAGATCCGCTATATTAAATAGTGGATATATATATCCAAAATTAGAAGATCCGTTTGTGAATGTTTATTGGCGGGAAAAGTTGTTGAGGATGAATGTGGTGATGCCACATGGCAAATGGCAAATTGTGATGCCAAAAACTTTTCTTTTATTATATACTAGGATAGAACCCGTATGTTATACGGGTTGAATAAAAAAAAATATATATATAATCATTAATTCATAGAAAGTTAGGTGAGTATAAAGTTTTATTAAAGTTATAATGAAAACATCTTGATTGTTAAGTATAAAATCTAAATTATAATCTAATATTAAAATGTTATTTCAATTAATAGATGTTATATTGGTATACATTAGAAAACTTACAATTCTTTTAGTCATGATGTTTAAAATTTCCATATTGGATGAACATGAATCATTTGATATGGTAGAAAGACTATTTAATATTGGATATTATGAACATGATTTTTGTCTATGAATTTCTCTATAAATAGTATCATCCACAATGTTGATTGAATTTGTAAAATAATATTAGGTATTATTTATTAACTAAAATATTAAATATGATTTGCTCAATTATATTTGAAAACACATTAAATAAAAGTGAAGTTTTTTAAATATTTATAAAAATGAAAATAATAACCGTTTAAAAAATAATTTTAAATAAAAGTATGATTTTAATTAATATATGATTATCATAATTCCATAAATATAAATAAATAAAAGTATATCATGATTATAAAATAAGATATAATTTCTAATCAAATATAATTTATTAGGGAGTATATTTGGGAGGGAAAACTTTTGTGAGAATGAATCTAGTGTTGACATGTGTCAACAATTATAATTGTTTATTAGAGTAGGAAGATATCTACATTTGGTTAGTAACCCGTGTAATACACGGGTTGACTAAAGATTATTAATATGAGATAACTAAAAAATAATAAAATAGTTAAAAATTATGAATAACATAATTCTTAATCATTTTTGTAAAGTTTGACATGATTGAATTTTTATTAATTTTGAAAAAAAATTAGTTTGAAAATTTGTTTTTAAATTTGGAAGTTTGACATGATTATATTTAATATTTAAGGTATATATTGAGGTTGATTGTGGTAATGCAAAGTGGAAAAATCCTAGATGGACACCCTAAGAAGAAGCCATTTACCTTCCAAAATTATTGCTTTATTATGTAAAGATATTGCTTCAATTAAACTAATAAATTGAAAACAGTAGATTACAACTCTTTTTTTGCACCTTATTGGATTTTAACTCATCTCTCCTAAATTGTAAAAAAGTATATTATAATCATATACATGTGATTGATAGCATTTGAGGTTTTATATGTTTTCAATTCCTTAATTAATTAATCATTAGCACTCTCACTATGTTGATAATTATAATGTTAAAGAAGATAAAAAAATTGTGTGGATCTGATGACAAAGAATATGTTAAATCTAGGATGTAAATAAGTAAAGACGGCTATCGTAAGTTATTAGAGATTAGATTGATAAAAAGTGTGAATGATCTGAGCCTAATTCAGCTCGAGCCCTGAAATATGGTTTAGTTAATAAAGAAGCTCAGGCCCGAACTTTACATATTGAGTTTGAGGCTAGTCGTGAGCTTAAAGGAGTCTTTTATTTAAATAATTTTAAATAATCTTTTCAATATATATTTAATAATTATTATTATATATTAAATTATGATAAAAAGAGTCTAAAACATTTATATTTATTATTTTATATATAAAAATATAATACTAAAATATATAAAAATTTAGTTATAAAAATATATAAATAAAACAATTAAATAATAAAGGAGTCGAACCCGAACAAAACTTAAACTTAAAATTATTTCTTACAAGCCAAGCTCAAATTTTAGAAATTCTTCGCATACCATTTACACTTAAAAATTGATGAGTAAGATGGTTTAAACTTGTCTTGATATATTAATCAGCAGAGGCGTAGCTTTTAAGGGGCGGGAGGGGGCGCCCGACCCCCCGATTTTTTTTTTGCGATGTAGGGGTATATAATTTTCGTGTAGAAAATTTCGATATACTCCGGTTTCGACCCCCCATTTACCAAAAAATTAGCGTTAGAAAATAAAAATTAGATCCCGACCCCCCACTTGACATTTTCAAGCTTCGCCACTGTTAATCAGCCCCTAAATTATTCATGTTTTGCACTCTTTCATGTCTCATTCATTTTTTGTTGTTGTTGTTTCTGTGCTAAGTTCAAAGGATTTGGTACTCAATGAATTCATATTTAAATTTATGGACTTCATTCTTAGCTTCGGAATGGAGAATACATACTTAAAATGAAAAAAAAAATGGAGTTCTGAAGCATGAGTCGTGCCTAGGATTTATAGTGGAACGCTCTTGGGACTGAAAAATGTGAAGACAACCAAACTTTAAAAGGTCTTAAACAAGAAAACATAATGTTCTTTGGGATATGATAGGAACTTTGGGTAGCTTTGAGATGCCATGCCAAGAGTCAATGCATATGCTTAACTTTAATATATCCCAAAAATCAACCTTATATGCATGCTAAGATAAATAACAATAAGCGACTTCTAGGTTTAACTTTTATCAACAAAAGTAAAACTTTGATAATATGAAAAATAAGCATAGTGTAATATACTGTAATATGTAGAGTCATGTAATACAGATTTTTTGTTTCTTATCTCGTCGTGAAAAACTTAAATCATAATTTCGTGGTTAGTGGCGCAGCTTTGTTTGGGCCCACCGGGGCCGCGGCCCGGGCCATTTTTCGCTCAGAAGTAGGGTAGTATACCCGTCCAGTTCAAAATTTTTTTATATATATAGTCTGGCCCGTGAGATTTTTTTTTTTAAAAAAAAATTTATATATATAGTTCGGCCCTATACATCTCTAATTTACAAACCCAAATTTTATTTTATAAAGTTTTCATAGTTAGAAACTTAGAATCGAATCGTTATTTATTTGAAATCTAAATTATATAAAAGATATGAATTAAAATGTATATAGTTTAATAGTTTAGGGTTATAAATGTAAATAGCAAGAATAAAAAGAAAAAAAAAGGTATTTGTGCACTTGCTACTGCCGGCGAGACAAAAGAAAAAGAAAAGGCGCTGCTGCCTGCTTGCTACTGCCACAGTAATTGACTCTGGCGAACTCGCCGGAAAAAGGATATCCGGCCGGGATAACTCGCCTAATTGACTACACGCACCACGACATCAAATTCTTCCATCTTATTGTGTGTTTTTTCTCCAATCATCCATTAGGTAAGCTTTTTTCAATTTATTAAACACTTCAATTAGGTAAATTTCTTTATGTTTTCAATTCAATTTTAACCTAGATTGTGTCCAAATTAGGTTTTGTACTAATGAGGTTCATCAATTTGGAGAATTTGTGATTGTGTTTAAGTTAGGGTTTATGTTTAAAATTTGGGGATTTTTGGATTGTGATTAAATTATGGTTTAGATTGTTATTTAGGATGTTAATTTAAGATTGTTAAACTAGTTGGATGAATCGATGAGAAATTATGGTTTATGTTCAAAATTTGGGGACTTTTGGATTGTGATTAAATTTGGAGACTTGTTAGTCTTTTACTCTTTTGAACATAATGATTTTATTTTTTTATGTTAGTTGTTAAACAATGGTTAGTTTAATGAATTATTGCAATTAGTTTTGTAAATTTTTTGTTGTTTGACCCGACTTGAACCGAATATCCGACCCGGATATCCGACCCGAACATAAAACCTAGCGACAACCTAAAAAATTTTTGACCCTAAGTTTCGGCCCGGATGGTTTTTTAGGCCAAGCTTCGCCACTGTTCGTGGTCTAATAGTTATAGTCATGTGAGATTAATTAGGAAATGAGTTGGTGTTCAGTTGGTTGTGTAATAGATACAGTCATGTAACATAGATTTTTTTTAGATTTTATTTTCAATCTCAACGAATTTAGCACTTGTTGGTATCATGATAGGTACAGTTTATAGCGTTGCAACTGTTTTGTGTGTCCGCATTATCCCCAGGGAAACACGCAGGTAAATCTAGTTTTATATAAATATAAACTTTTATTAAACTTTTAAATTTATATGATAATTTACAAATTAATTGTTGAAAGCTCCATCATTGTGTGTTAACGTGTTGTGTTTCCTGATGTATCACGCTGACACCTCACTAGTATATGTAATCAAACAACATATGATATGTAATCAAACAAAGTATGAGTATGTCTAATCAAACATCATCATTTTTGTTCTGTTACATGTTTTACTTTTGGTTTCTTTGTCTTCTTAAGTGTGATTATACCCATAATATATTTTTGTTCTTTTGTTTATCTTATGGTTAATTTAAATTATGTTATATATTTATCTTATATTCTCATATATTTTTCTTTAGTTATTGTACTACGGTTTTACTTTCAACGTTATGCTAAATAATTTATATGGGTTTTTTTCTCTTATAGTGACCTGCAAGGTTAAATACTATTCTTTATGTTCCACCCGTAGGGTTATACTCTAAAGAACTTGTAATTTCTTCGTGCGACTACGCCGGCGCAACGCGCCAGCAAAAAAAAAACTAGCTTTCTTTATATTAGATGTGGTTTAATATATTTAATTTGTATATGTATTGAGATAAAAATTTTATCTAATTAGATGGGCGCCCGTCGGTGCGGCGGGGGACACAACACACTAACATAAAAACTGGTAAAACGTTTAAAAATTTAATTGGTGAAATATCATATAGATTTGAATGTTTAATAAAGTTTATAAAATAAATATGAAATCATATAAAATATAAATGATTTTCAAAATGTTTAATAAAGTTTATAAAATTAATTGGTGAAATATCATATAAATTTGAAATCATATAAAATATACATAACTAAAGATCTAAAGAAATTCGTTATTAATTGCCTATTTAGTTACCTTTTGGTACTTAATTACTTCCATTCAAATGTATTATAATATAATATAAATATTATAATTACATATTTAATAATATTTAATAAGATCAAATTAGGTATGGATTTAAACAATCACAAGAACATAATTACTTTCAAACTCTGTGTGATTGACCATTTACAAAAAAAAAAATAAAACAATAGAATTGTAGAGCTAGAGAATTAATACAACACTACATTTGTATTGTTTTCTCTAGTAAATCAAGGTGTGATTGAGCACTAACTCAAAAACGGTACTTCTGTCAGCTTTATTAGCAAAACTTCATTTTCGTGAAAATTAGTCTTCCGTGAATGTTCATAGACACTAAACTTCTTAGTAGAAACACTTAATATATGCAGAAACAATGTTTTTAGTAGAAACCCAGGCTCTCCGCATAAACAATTCAAGTCCTGAGTAACTAGAATTCTGTAGTAACGTTCGTTAATTGTGATAAAAAAGAACATACATCCATATTTGCATTTCCGTACATTAAGTTCTTGTTGAATATTATAAAACACTACAACATATTAATAATTTCGGTTCAGTTTAACCCGATCACCGAGATTCTAGTCATACTAAATGTCTACAACATCTATAAGAGAAAGAAATGCCAAATAAAGTTAAAAATTATGAAATGTAGGAAACATAGAAGTTTGATACTTATGTTCGCATTTTAATTATTTCAAATATTATAGGCAATTAATTAGGCAACAACATCCTAATTCTTTTATTTAGTTATAACTATTAGCTTAGTCCTGTGGTAAATATATATATATATCCCTCACATAAGAGGTATTAGAAAATACTTATTTTTATGAAGTTAAGGGTAGATTAAGGTTGAGTACGAGATTTGTTAAACAAGATGGTCTTTCAAGCCAACTGCTAGGCAAAGAGGTAATCGTTTTTTTGTTGGTCTCGTATCGTTAAAGCTTGGAATTTATGTAATAATATGAATTATATTCCTAATGACGTGATGAGAAAAAAAGTGGGAAAAGGTAATGAGACGAAATTCTGGAACAACATCCGGTTACTAGACCGCTCGTTGTTGAAAGAATTCCCTCGTCTTTACGCCCTTTCCTCGAAAAAAGACGGTTCTGTTTGTGAGTTTCAGGTAAACAACAGTTGGAATCTCCCATGGCGTAGAGAAGTTCGTGACGGGGCAGAAGGTGTCTAGCTCGATGCTCTTGTGGAAAAAATTTCAAGTGTCTCGATCCGTAGCGTTGAAGATAAATGGAAATGGCGCCTTGATGATGAAGTGGAATTTTCAGTTAAAGCAATTAGAAGGCATATCGACAACATTTATCTCCCCATTGGCGAGTTCGAAACTAGGTGGTTGCTATATATTCCTAAAAAAGTTAACATCAGCGTTTGAAGAATTTCTCTGGACCATTTACCAACCCGCTTAAACTTATCCAAACGTGGTGTGGAGATTGAGACTATTTTATGCCCCATTTGTAACGCTTGTCCTGAAACGATTAATCATCTATTTGGAGAATGTAATATGTTCACTAGAATCATGTCCCGTATTCAAGCTTGGCTTGACGTTGATTTCCTTGACCCGGCTCCTCCCCACATCATGTTCAAAGCCATAAAAAATTCAAAAGTTTCAAGACTGAAGAAAGACGTGATCCATACTATTATTTTCTGCTCGTGGTGGATGACTTGGAAGATTCGCAACAACATGATTTTTCAATCGGACAAAGATTGGAACGGTAGTATAGTTGATTCAATTATTTTGTATTCTTTTTCGTGGTTTTCCTCTAGAAACAACAAGGTGGTGATCCAGTGGACAGATTGGATGATTAATCCCTTGCTTCATTTGTAATTTGTTTGCTCTTTTGAGCCTTTAATATAATTTACTGTCATTCCAAAAAAAAAAAAAAAAAACTGCTAATATTACTGTTTTGGGCCTTGAGTTATGAGTTCAAAACATGTGAAATAGTCTCTCACACAAAGTACTAGTAAAAACTGCGTACATCATATCACAAAGGAACCCCTGCGCAAAACATGAGGGGAGTCAAACACCCGATACAATTTGTTATTGAGATTTGTGAAAAAAGAAAAGCCTTTAATAGTGAACATGTTGTTCTCTCTTTGGATGTTTAGTTCCATTTCTTTAATGCTACCACGCACCCGATCTGCCTCTTCTTTCATAAGTATATAGTACGTATATAGTATGAAATTAAATAATTAACCTACACATATGATATGTTCTCCTCAAAAGTCGAGTACTTGGTAAAAGGTACTAACAAAGAAAAACAGCTCCCGGATTTGGAAGTACTTTTCTTAACTTTTTGTTTGCATACCAAATCTTGGTTTCACTTTTGTATCCTAGGGTTTGTTTGCCACATTATACACTCATCATTTTGTTTTTGTGTTCATAGTTTATTATTTTAATGTAATGGTCGCCAACAGATACATATATGCAACAATGGCACCCATTGTAATCTAGGGTACATGGTTTTTTAAGATATATTGTTAACTCAATTTTTTTTTTAATCATATAATAAACCAAATTGTCTTACTTTGATTATTGGACTTCACATTATAATTTTTAAAAATACACATAGAAACAACTCCAACTTTTCTCCAATGGTTTTAGTCATTATGCCGATATACTATTTACGTAATATATATATCATCTCATTCCATTACATTTTTTTCGAGATACATCACAGCAAAAATCAACATAACAACTATTGGAGTATTGGGTGAAGTGGTTGTGGCGGCTTCGGCCTAGGGCTGTTGGGTCAAGCCCGAGATTAGGTTTTCTAGTCTTCTTTATTGTGTAGTAGTTGCTATTTTTTTAAATCTGAATAAAAAAAAAACACTAATTGCAAGCAACACAATAGACACAGGTCATACTTAGCAAACCATTTTAAATTAGTGTTCTTGATGTTTTGTCCGTGTGATGAGTTGTGTGTATGTGTATACCCATCAAAACCAAACAAAATTAGCACAATCTAATGTATATGTAAAAAAAATTAAAATATAGATATTTCAATATCACAAAGCCAAACATAATTAGTAAGTAAGATATATATAACTATTATCGGTGAACCAGGATTTATATCATATTTTCATTACATATACTAATTAAACTTAAAAATATACCAACACACTTGAAAAATGGATTAAAATAGTGGCATGTGAATATTAGTTCAAGTACATGACGGGGCAGAAGGTGTCCAGCTCGATGCTCATGTGGAAAAAATTTCAAGTGTCTCGATCCGTTGCGTTGAAGATAAATGGGAATGGCGCCTTGATGATGAAGTGGAATTTTCAGTTAAAGCAATTAGAAGGCATATCGACAACATTTATCTCCCCATTGGCGAGTTCGAAATTAGGTGGTTGCTATATGTTCCTAAAAAAGTTAACATCGCCGTTTGGAGAATTTTTCTGGACCGTTTACCAAGCCGCTTAAACTTATCCAAACGTGGTGTGGAGATCGAGACTAATTTATGCCCCATTTGTAACGCTCGTCCTGAAACGATTAATCATCTATTTGGAGAATGTAATATGTTCACTAGAATCATGTCTCGTATTCAAGCTTGGCTTGACGTTGATTGCCTTGACCCGGCTCCTCCCCACATCATGTTCAAAGCCATCGAAAATTCAAAAGTATCAAGACTGAAGAAAGACGTGATCCATACGATTATTTTCTGCTCGTGGTGGATGACTTGGAAGATTCGCAACAACATGATTTTTCAATCGGACAAAGATTAGAATGGTAGTATAGTTGATTCAATTATTTTGTATTCTTTTTCGTGGTTTTCCTCTAGAAACAACAAGGTGGTGATCCAGTGAACATATTGGATGATTAATCCCTTGTTTTATTTGTAATTTGTTTGCTCTTTTGAGCTTTTAATATAATTTATTGTCGCTAAAAAAAATTAGTTCAAGTACATGACAATATTTGTATTTCATATATAACATTACCTTCACGGCTTCATAGATGAATATGTGTTCTTTAGTATGAGAATAACTCCTATATTCATGCAAAATACATTGGATTTGTGTTTTATTATATGAATTACACTACAATAAGATGTAACGTGACTATAATATGACCATTTTTCATAAACGCGTCATACTACTAAGAAAAAAAATATTTGAGACGGATTTAGTTTGTAGCTATCATTTCATCGATGACCGGGTTTGTTATGAACTAGCAGATTTTACTATCTGGGTGTTGTCGTATAGATAATATGGGTATACAAAGTAGTTGTATTGTTAAAATGCAAAACAAAGTTAAATTCAGAAGTCGGGTTAATATAATAATATAAACAATTAAGTACCTAAAGACAACGATATGAAACTAAAATTAAAACGATGAAATGCTTATAAACTTATTTTAAAAAGAATAGCGCAGACATAAAAAATGATTGCATTGCTATTAATCTACGTAGAGAAAAAGGAGAATTGCATATTTTCCGCCATTTTTTAATGCTAATTCACTACGTCAAAAAGTGGCTTTGGCCACGATTTTTTTTTACGCATAGTCACTGTTTTGTAAAAAACGTGGCCAAAGGTAAAAAATACTAATTTTAGCCACACATATTTTGTACCCGTGACCAAATATATAGCCTTTGGACCCTTTTAGCCACATATTTTTTTATTTATGTGACAACAACAATCAGGTGCAGTCGCTTTAGTTACTGTTTTACAAAAATATGTGGCCCTTATTTGTCACGCTTAATAAAGAGTGGCGAAATGCACCAAACGGCCACATAATTTTTATGATTTTTAAATCGTGTGACCAAAAATGAATGTATGGCCACGTTTAAATAATGTTGTGTGACGGAATAGTAGATTTTATTACTTAGTAAATTAAAAAAAATAAAACTATTAATTATATATTATGCGTGGCTAAATGTGAGCAATGGCCACACTTTTTACTTAGTTATGTGGCTAAAAACTAGTACATATGGTCACTGTTATTATGTTGTGTGACTAAATAGTAGGTTGTGAGTGATAAAAATCTATTACATATGGCCACATATATTAACCGTGACTAAATAGTAGCCAATTTTAATTAGTTAATTATCTGTGGCGACAGCGGATATACATCATTACTAGAGGTCAAATCTTTATCTACCACCTCGAGTTTCGGATATAAATCATATCATTAATTAATTAATTGTCGATCATCACCATATACGGCGTTAGCTCTCTCAGCTCTCTGTTTTTTGGTTTATCATGCCACTCTCTGAAAATGTGGCATTGCGTCCTCTGAATGTGGAAGATAGCCCCGAATGCGGTGAGTAATCATCTAAATGACTGAAAATCAAATGCTTTAATGTGGAATTCGCGTCTCTGAAATTTGGTTATTTTTCTTGAACAGGGGAAGAAGATTTTAGTCTGTTTACTTTGGTGATCTATCACCTAGGGTATTTTGCGAGCCTCAATGGTTGGATACAGTACATTGATGGGAGGGTTCGCTACTTCGACGAGGTTGACATTAACTCCTTCTCATTCGATGACCTAGGTCAAATGGTGCCTGACCTAGGTTATGACTTGAACGATTTCGACTCCTACCTGAGGATCCTAGGGTTGTCTCTGGATTTTGGACTGGTTCCATTCACTGATGATCCGAGGGATGTTAGGGCCTTGGCCCTGCACGTCATGGACGAGGAGGTCATATCCATCTACCTCGATGGAGATGTGGAGGTGTCTTCATCCTCCTCCTCCTCCTCCTCCTCCTCCCCCTCTGAAGGTAGCTACCCATGGAGAACATGCCGATATGACAATTCAGACAATTTCTCTAGTGGGAGCATGTTTTAAGTTTATGTTGTTTTTTTATTATATATATTTGTAATTAATTAACTGATATCACATCTTTTGGATTATATATGTAATTAATTGTATGCATCCGATGTGTCTGTTGACTCTTCTTCCTGAAGAATTCTTGTTCATCCGGTTGTCTTCTACATATATTAGGTTGTGTGACTAAATATTAGTGTATTATAAGGAATTGTCTTCAACCACAATGATTTTAATTCACTAGATAATGGGTTTAAATACATGGGAATATCCTATAGACTACGAACAGAAATAACAACTTTGGTTATTTATAGTATATATAGTTCATCCTGAAGACCTCTAGTTTATCCGGTTCATCCTGAAGAACTCTAGTTCATCCTGTTCTATTACTGAATAATTAGTCTTGATCCTGAAGAACTCTAGTTCATCCGGTTCTATTCTTCTTCTTCTCTAATGAATAACTAAAATTGATCCTGTTTAATTATAAATCATCTCAGTCCGCCAAGGCAGTGAAACAGTTGTCTAAAAATGTCATCTGGTTCTGTTCATCTGCTCTCATTCCAGATGAACTCTTCTTTTTGAGGAATTCTAGTTCATATGGTTTTGTTCTTGTTAGTTCATACGGTTTTGTTCTTGTTCCAATTTACTGAAGAATTAAAATCTATCCAGTTTATAAATCCTGTCATCCACTATTAGACAATCAAAAAATTATAAATTGTAGCAAACAAGGCTTGAACCTGGGTCAGTCAAAGAAAGGAACAAACTACAAGATTAAGAAGAACCATTGAGACAAAAGTGTTAATTGGTTATATTTTAACCAGAACTTATTTAATTACTCGCATCACATAAGAAATAATTGATAAACAAAATTTGCGTTGCTAAAGGTAATAAATAGACACGGTAAAAACAGGATTTGCGTGGTAAAGGTAACAAAATATACACGGTTATCTTGGCCTGACCTTTCCACTTCTTCCCACCATAGCTGGTAGCGTGTCCTGTCTGCCTTTAAATTTCCACTTTTTCGCCACCAAAATCTTCTGTCCTGTTCATCAAGAAAAAAACTTCGATCGATCAATGGCTGCCTTTGGTAAACAATGGAGGATTAGGGGTGTTAATGAACCAGCACCCTACTACGGAAAGACTCCCCGTAAGTGTATTTTCACTCAACAATGGTTGTACGTTATTATTTTTAGGGTTTTATGTTTTTTAGTTACTTACTCTCTACTCTGCATTTGGGTTTTTTACAGGTGGTCGGAGGTTCACCCTCAAGGTCCATCACTGTGGCGATTTCCACCGGAATGCCGCCGGCCAGGATGTGTGGAAGGGAAAGGTAGATTATGTCGACTATGTCGACATTCGCACATTTGATTGTCATGATCTGGATCAAATGGTGCAATACCTAAACCACACATCGATTGGCTATTTCCTCATTTACTGGAGGATCCCACCTCTGTCCATCAAATACGGGCTTGAGTACGCTGATTTCATCACTGCCGAAGTTGTAGGGGATATGAAACTTCATCTCCAGGGACTAGAGGGGGAGAGAGAGCTGGATGTGTATTTAATCCGAAACAGGGATTCCACCTACACCTCCGAGTTGGGACCGAGATTGCCGCCTGGTCAAAAGCTGTTTCTTGATAACAGCAGCAACAACTTCTTTGATGATGAAGACTATATGTCGGATGCTAGGTCTTAGCTAGTTAGATAGATTTTTGTATAGGATCTGATGAAAATCTTTGTATAGAGATCAATATATATATATATATATATATATATATATATATATATATATATTAAAGTTTTTGTTAACTCTTCCTCATGTTTTGTTTTGGTTAACCCCATTAATTATATAGATAGATTTTATCTCAATCATTAAAGTTGATTTTATTCTAAATTTGATTGTTGCAAATAGATTTTATTGTGAACTGATGTGATTTTTATTTTATTGTGAACTGGTTAACCATCCTGGAGAACTTTAGAACTCTATTTTACCCGGTTCATCCTGAAGAACTCTAGTGCATCTTCTCTCAATACTCATGAACTCTTCTTCCTGAGGAATTGTAGTTCATCCGGTTTTGTTCTTCTTCCAATTTAGAAGTAAAATTTATCCTGTTTATAAATCATCTCATCCCACCATATCAAAATGCCAACATATACTAACATAACATATGAATATATACTTCATGTAAGATCACAGTTATGAGTAAAATGGAGTCTGCTATGATTCATTGAAAATGTGTATGTTATTATAATAGAAGAAAACTGGTTAACCATCCTGAAGAACTTTAGAACTCTAGTTTATCCGGTTCATCCTGAAGAACTCTAGTTCATCTTCTCTCAATCCTCATGAACTCTTCTTCCTGAGGAATTGTAGTTCATCCGGTTTTCTCTTCTTCCAATTTACTAAAGAAGTAAAATTTATCCTGTTTATAAATCATCTCATCCCACCATATCAAAATGCCAACATATATACTAACATACCATATAGTTGGGAGTTCCCATTATGGTCATGATATCCATCTGATGCAATTTATCCCAATCATCCATTCTCAAATTCTGTTTCTTCCTTACTTCACCATTGCTCATGAAGAAGTAGTGCATGTTTTCACTCTCGTGTAATTCAATCCTTAGAATGCAAGGATGAGTGACATCAACATGTGGGTTGGGAGGATCTGAAGGTTCAGACTCTTCTTCAGATTCACTCACTACTATCTTCTTCCTCTTAGCTACATAACCCTTTCTTGCAGCCATGGATTTCTTTCTTCCAGAAAAGGAAAGAGGAATGGGTGGTTTTTCTGGTGATTTGGGTGGAGATGAGGGTTTTCGTGGTTTGTTTAGGTGATCATGAGGATATGGAGATGGAAGAGTATGTTCAATTCTAGGTTGTGGTACAAAGGGTGTGAAGTTGTCTGTTCTAAACTTTGGTGGAAGAGGCTTTAATGTTACAGGCTTAGGATTTTTTTCTGGTCTACTAGTTCTAGCTGCAGGGTTTCTTCTGGGTTGCTGTGAGGCTAGAGTTCTGTTCAGATCAGAAAATGCACCTGGTAATGAGGGAGCAGTGGGTTGTGAGGCTGTGGTGGAGGGTTGAGATGATGAGAGATGAGGATCAGAGACAGTGTCAAACATTTCCTTGATAATGTTGATACTTGGCTTCTTTTGCTGAGTAGTTTGCACAGGAGCTTTACTCTTCTTTTCTTTGAGGTAGCTGAGACCTTCAGGATGTAAGGAGTCAAACAGAGCATGCATACCTGGTGGCCTTTTCACACCAGTAACTCTTTCCTTTTCAATTTGGCTCTTCCTGATAGCATCATAGTCGTTTCTCAGCCTTGGCAATTTGCAAGAGTTGATTTTTTTTGGGTCCTCCATCATGATTTCCTTGAAGTACCATTTATGAATCAGGAAGTCATCCTCCTCAGATAGAGTTTGATATCTAGTACCTTGCTTCTCTTGTTGATCCTGTTCTAAAGAGCTATCAACAAATCTCTTTACATTCATCTCCTTGGCTTGATCAGCTTGGATGACTAGGATCATGTACATCCATTTGATCAAGTCTTCACCCTTCATCTCATCAACCCATGCATCAGTGAAACACTCCTTGCTTCTGAGCATCACACTGAACTGAGCTAGGAAAACCCTGTTATCTTCATTCTTCTTCATATGAATTTTCCTATACTCATTTCCCAAGACCCTTCTGTACTTGTCAACTTTGTCTGAAAGACCTTGCTCTTCAGCTTTGGCAATTCTTTCTTCTATGTACAGATCAGATCTTCTCCTTGCTGCATTGATAAAGAACATCAGGTCTGCATTGTTGATGACATACTCATAAATACCTCCTTCTATGAGTAGTCGTTTCTGTTCTTCAAACTCTGCACTTTCCTTCTGTTCTTGAAATTTCTTTTGTATCTCAGCATTCTCCTTTTCCAATTGATCAATCAGAGCCTTTGTTGCAGGATCCATGTCTTCTTTCTGGCCTCCTGTGCTCTGATCATCATTCTCCTTTTCCAATTGATCAATCAGAGCCTTTGTTGCAGGATCCATGTCTTCTTTCTGGCCTCCTGTGCTCTGATCATCATTCTCCATGTCAGTGAAACCAGAGATGGTTCTCTCACTGAGAGAATCATCATCGGCAAGCTTTGGAGATTCATGAAGTGAAGTTGCAGCATTGGGACTGACTTCCGAGATAACTTGCTCAGGAATAGTCTTAGTGCCAACTTCCGGAGTAACTGCCTTGGGACTATCTTCCGGAGCAACTTCCGAAGTAATGATGGGCAGAGATGGAGCACTCCTTAACCAAGTGCAGTTAAGAGTATTCCTAATCATCATTTTTCTCATGAAAGATAGAGCTTCAGGAGCTATATCCACATTTGTGGTTTGCATATGCACATGTTTAACCGGATCAACATGGCATTCTTCCTCCGGATGAAGTTGTTCAACCGGATCAACTTGTTCAACCGGATCAACATGGCCTTCTTCCTCCGGATGAAGTTGTTCAACCGGATCAACATGGCCTTCTTCCTCCGGATGAAGTTGTTCAACCGGATCAACTTGTTCAACCGGATCAACATGGCCTTCTTCCTCCGGATGAAGTTGTTCAACCGGATCAACTTGTTCAACTTCATCAACATCTGAGGAAGACACCCTGTGCAAGATCCTATTTTGAATTAAATCTAGTTTGACATGTGAATTTCATTTCAACGTATGGTTGACAACCTTACCTATCAGTGGCTTTCACAGATTGTCCTGCCTTCAACCGTTCAATTTCTTCTCCTTGAGCTCTCACAATTGCACGGAGAGCTGCCAATTCATTTTCAAGTTTTGTACATCGAACCGTCAATTCAGTATGTGTCATGCTGCTCTCAACTGGTGTGTTGCCAGTATCTTTGAGCAAAGAAGAGCAAACAAGCCGACCTTGTTCATGCTCAGCACCCATGGTTTCTTGGCACCTGGGATTCCTGTTGTCAATCAAAGGTTCCTGAATAGGTTCCCTGACAGAAACAGTTGCCGTGGATCGGGTCTCAATGATGTTGGCACTGTCCTCAGGGTCAAGTGGGACTTCATGAGTAGTGTCAGCCCTTTCCACCTGACTTGCTTCATCACTACTGCAAGTCACCTTATCACCAGAATGTCGGTTGGGTGATTGAACCAAGTCCAGCAGTATATTCCCTGCAATAAGGGTTGGGGAATCTACTTCATGTGGCCTAGGTGATATACCACCCTCATTCTGAGGTAGTCCTGTGGAGGGTCTAGGTAAAGGAGACCTAGTCCTCTTCCTTTTGGGTGATTGTGGAGTGCCTGTGGTATTTTTGGGTGTGGTTTTTGATGTGGACATCCTCTTCCTTTTGGTGGGAATTTGTATATCAGTGGAAGAGGATGGTCGGTCTGGTGTGGGCTCAACACTTGTTGGTGTAACAATGTTGTCACCAGGAGCAGTTTGCTCAGGAGCAGTCCTGGCCTTAGGCATAGGGTGTGATGTGTCTTTACCAAGAAAAACAGTTTTGTTCACTTGCATGTTAGAAAATGTTTTACTTGTAAAAGATTTTAGTTCAAGATGTTGATCAGAGATTTGCAGATTTGGAAATTCACAATTGAGAATGTGTTGGATGAATCTGGGGTACATGTAAAAGATCCTTTTAGGTTTTAGATTTTCCAGCATTCCATCAAATATCATTTTTGAAAAGTTAAAGTTGAGCCCATTTACCAATCCATGAAAAGCGGATGATTGAGGTGCAGCAAGTTCATCCCACGCAGTTTTCTTGTGAGATAGGCAGTGGAGAATGGTATGAGCAAGATATCGCCAAACATAGGGTAGTTGTCCCTTTTTGACGGTCGCACAAGTTAAGTCACCCCCATACCCAATTGCTTCGTACGTCTTCAAGTACAATTCAGACTTGTAATCAGGATCACCTCCTGCATCATTGAATTTCAGATGCTTCCGGATCATTTCTTCAGTCAAACTAATCTCATTCCCATTGACTCTAGAGTCAATTTTACCAACCCCGTTGCTATCAACAGATTTTTTGGCTGAGTCCCAAAATTCAGCAATTCTCTGCTTGCATATTACAGGATTCACAGTTAAAGCAAAATGAGTGTTGGATTTCTCGAGGAAATCGTTCATTTCATCAAATAGCTTTGACTTATCAGACTTCTCGAAGTACGCTACAACATTGTGTTCGGCGAAGAACAGTTGAGTAGCCTTTGATGCAGCCTTTCGATTCAATTTGGGTGCCATTTGTGAGAAATTAGAGAGTAAGGTTTAGGTTTAAATCGCCAATTAGAAACCTGGAGAGAAAATAGAGGGTAACTGTTTTTCGAAAATGCAGTTTTATACTAACGGCAGTTCTTCTGGATCACAATGAACCCTAAGAATTGAAACAGGGGAAGTTATTGGAGTTTGCCCATTTAGTTGAAATTGGGATGGGGGAAATTTTTGATAATTTAATTTGGTTTAGAAAAATATTATTAATTTATTTTAAATGAATCCACATCAATTAGGGTCGATTAAGACCGATGAGGACAAATGAAGATAAAGTAGGACCAATTAGGACCAACGAAGCCACGAGGCCCAATTAGGGTAAATTGGGGTCAATTTGGGTCAATGAGGATCAATTAGGGTCAATGATGAAGACCAGTTATAACTAACGAGGGTTGATTTTGCTCAATGTCGACGCCTTATGAGGACCAAATATGACCAATTAGGGTCTATTAGGCCGATTGAGGGCCAATTACGCTCAATGAGGACCAGTAGACTGAATTAAGGTCAACCATGGTCATTTGTGACAAATGAGTACCAATGAGGGCCAGTGAACACTCAGTTAGGATGAATTAGGGCCAATGAAGGTCAATTATAGTATATTCGGCTCGGTTAGGTTCAATGAAGATCACTTACGGTCAATTACGACCAATTAGGCTCATTTAGGACCAATTATAATCAATTGGGGTCAATTAGGCCTAATTGACTCAAATTTGTTGTACTTCAAAGTAAATGGTACGTACTCGATGAGTCTAGTAGGTCCTTATTGAGGCTAACTGACACTAATTGGTCCTTATTGGTCCAATTTGTGCAAATTGCTCCTCATTAACCCGAATTGAGCCATATTGGTACTTATTCTGTCTAATTGGCCCTCATCGGTCCTAACTGGCCCTAATAAGTCATAATTCATCCTTATTGGTCCTAATCGAGCATATTCGACCATCATTGGTCCTAATGGGTCCTCATTGACCCTAATTGAACCTAATTGGTCTTAATCGACCATCACTAACCCTGATTTACCCTTATTGGTATCATTGGTCCTCATTCAAACTAATTGGCCCCAATTAGTCCTAATTGGTCATACTTGATCATCGATCCTCATTAGTCACTTCCTTCATGCTCCGTCCTTATCGGTCCTATGAGCATAATCGGCCTTCTCATTGAACTGGTCCTAATTCGTATTCATTGACCATATTAATTGACCATAACTGGTCTTCACTAAAGTATCCTAAATGACGCTAATTGTCAGTATTTAGTCCTCATTGAGTCTGGTTGGTCCTAATTGCTCCTCACCATCCTAATTGGACGTCGTTTAATATTTTTGGAAACAAAATTATTATACATGAGAAATTCACAACATGGCGGTCTTTTCGTATTTTTGTTCTGAATTGCATAGTAATTTATCATTTTCATTTTTGAGTTGTGTTTTAGTAATGTATCCGTTTTTTGTAGTTGCGTTATCACGGCCACAAGGCACGTGTTATTAAAATCTTGTTTATTATATCTAAAAGAAAATAATAAAATTAATATTAAAACATAATTTTGTTAATTAGGGCTTTTAACTCCGATCGTCATCCAGATCTGCTTAAAGGATCACAGTTATGTCAACCGTAATTGATGTACTCGTACAATTTCAACACCTCAAGAGGATGAAGCTCCTGCTCAAGCTCATGGAGGATGATGAAGTTCATCTTCAAGAAGAACCCGCCGGAAGAGCCACGTGGAGACATTTAATTAATTAATTAATTATGTTTATGTTTAATTTTAGGTTTAATTATGTTTAATATACATATTGTTTATATTAATTTTGGGTTTTATTATCAGTTTGAACAATTCCCCCCCCCCCCCCTTTTAATTAAAAATTTTCACCAAAAAATTTGAATTTCCCACCATTAGTTCAAACTACACCCAAAATTTCGAACTAAATTTACTTATTATCGATTCATCATATATATACTTTTCCCTCTCACTTTATCAGAAAATTTCTAGCTAGTTAAACGCCTCCGGCGAATAACCAGGTCTTCTTTCTCATCCATATCATTCACATCTTCCATGGAGCTTCAACAACGAATAGCTTCAACAGACAGCGTTAGCGATTCTTCAGAAGTGGGATGTGATTTGGGAGACCAATCAGTCCAGAAAACGGTAATTGTCAAGTTATTCCGTTTCATTAATTACAATCTGTTTTCATAAAATTGTTTCTTTTGTTTATTATTGATACACGTTTAACTTGGGATCCCTGTATTTGTGTACAGTTACAGTTACAGATCGATTAGTTATTTTTATGCTAGGAATGTTGAGGTCAAGCATATGCACATGTTTGTAGATTCATGTTACTGGTGAACCTCCTTTCTTCTTTATGTACACTGCTAGAAATGGTGAACTGTTTGTTTATATCCACTGAAGACATGATGTGTTCCGCTCTTCCCTTTAGATGTCTTTAATTTGTGTATAACATATCAAATAATTAGTCAATAGGGTCTTTATGTGAGATATTAATAACTAAGAACTAATTTATGTTACTCTGGTCATTACTAGCTAGGAAATGATCCTAGAGGACATATATAGGAATGTTTCCAACATTTTTTGTATGTTCATGTGAGAGGGGTACAAAATAAAGAAATTGTAGTTTAAATCCCCTGTAGAAGAATAGAAGAATGTTGATGTCATGCATCTGCTACTTTGCTAGAAATGGTGAACTGTTTGTTTATATCCACTGAAGACATGATGTGTTCCACTCTTTCCTTTAGATGTCGTTAAATTTGTGTATAACATATCAAATAATTAATCAATAGGGTCTTTATGTGAGATATTAATAATTAACAACTAATTTATGTCACTCTGGTCATTACTAGGAAATGATCTTAGAGGACATATATAGGAATGTTTCCAACATTTTTTGTATGTTCATGTTAGAGGGGTACAAAATAAAGAAATTGTAGTTTAAATCCCCTGTAGAAGAATAGAAGAATGTTGATGTCATGCATCTGCTACTTTGCTAGAAATGGTGATACTGTTTGTTTATATCCACTGAAGACATGATGTGTTCCACTCTTCCCTTTAGATGTCGTTAAATTTGTGTATAACATATCAAATAATTAATCAATAGGGTCTTTATGTGATATATTAATAATTAAGAACTAATTAAGAGATAATGAATCAACAAGGTCTGCATGCTTTCCTATTTGTGTACTTTGTTAAAAAGCATCTAACTACATTCTGTTAATTGTACAAAATTCAAGGATCGATCCAACAACACTAATGGTGAATTGGAAAAACTTGAGTTCGAACTTAAAGAGGAGAGACTTCTTCGGGATGCAACAAATGAACAAGTTAAGGCCCTCTTCTTGAAGTTTGAAGAATCGGAGAAAAAACTTGATCTACTTATAGATCATCTATCTGCACTTGGACCACCGTTACCACACCAACTTAATGCTCCGGCATCTACAGAGGTGAATTCTTTACATCACAACTTAATCATACTATTCTCAAGTACCTTATAATAACATACACTCTTGTTCATGAAGAACACAATCCGGATGAACTCTTGTTCCTGAAGAACACAAATAGATGCAAGTTCCTGGTACATAAGAATATATACCCCATGTAAGAACAAAGTTATGAGTTAAGTGGGGCCCTGCTATGATTCATTGAAAATGTATGTTAATATGAAAAAAATAGAGTATATACATAATCTGTATGAATAAAACTGGAACAACTTATGTTAGATTAAAAAAACAGAATAAGTACTTTCATGATAGGTCCGCGTCATTATTCTGCTCTAACTTTTTACCAATTCAAAAACATTGTTCTAGGTAAATTCTAAGGAGATTTTTGTTGGATCTAGCCACAACACTAATCATGCTGACATACACACAACGGTTAGTATTTGTCAAACTCATTATCGGTTTGATTGCTCATTTACATAAAGTAATTAATTGAACTGTAGGGCGTGAAATCGGTGGTCGATCAACCTCGTCTGAAGCGGTTGAAAAGAAAAATGTAAATATTTGCCAGTCAAGTTTCATTCCGTTCTATAGTTTCATAGTAATCTGTTTAGTAATGTCATGTAGTCCCATTTTAAATGTTATCTGGTACCTCAAACACTTGGGCCAGCTAGGGATTGTTGGAACAAATGGTGAGATGTGTACCAAACAAAGTTCAACTGACTTTGAAGTTGATCCGGAACTTAATGTGATGTTCATCCGGATGTATTAAGTTCATCTGGATATCTAATGTTCATCTGGAAATCAATTGAATTGTAGGACCTGATGACCCATACTACTTGCAATAAAATAGCACTCCTCAGTCCATATCTATCATGGTGGTAAGTATTTCAAAATTGCTATATATATTATGATCAATTTCCATAACCTAATTATCAATTATATGTTTTGGTATAGGAAGGAATACAAGAAAAAATGGTCCTAATTAAGCTCAAATCTGGACAGTTGAAGATGAAGACCACGTGGTAGTGTTGTTGCCTCCCGGATTGAAAATTAGATTGAGAATAATGCTTGTATGTAGTGTAATTTTTTTTAATTTTTTATTTGTATTTCATTTTTATTTGACTTGTAATTGAATTTTATTTGATTTGTAATTAATAATTTGTAATAGCTTTAAATTGGCCACGCGTATAGCTAGGACCGATCTGATTTCAACAATCTTTTGGTTACTTTTTGTTCTTCCCAAATATATATGGCTAAAACACAAATATACGTGACCATATAATACCAAATGCCACACTTTTTATATTTTATCGTGGCCATTGCCACCCTTTGGCCACGCGTATTGGGACAAAAAAAAATATGATTTTAACTACCCTTTGGCCACTTTTTTTTTCCAAATATATGTGGCTAAAAGACAAATATACGTGACCGTATAATACCAAAGGCCACACTTTTTATATTTTAACGTGGCGGTTGCCACCCTTTGGCCACGTGTATTGGGACAAAATATCTGATTTCAACTACCCTTTGGCCACTTTTTTTTTCCAAATATATGTGGCTAAAACACAAATATACGTGACCATATAATACCAAAGGCCACACTTTTTATATTTTAACGTGGTCGTTGCCATCCTTTGGCCACGCGTGTTGGGACAAAATGTATGATTTAAACTACCCTTTGGCCACTTTTTTTTTCAAATATATGTGGCAAAAACACAAATATATGTGACCATATAATACAAAAGGCCACACTTTTTATATTTTAACGTGGCCTTTGCCACGATTTGGCCACGCGTATTGGGACAAAATATCTGATTTCAACTACCCTTTGGCCACTTTTTTTTTTCCCAAATATATGTGACTAAAACACAAATATACGTGACCATGTAATACCAAAGGCCACGCTTTTTATATTTTAATGTGGCCGTTGCCACCCTTTGACCACGCGTATTGGGACAAGATGTATGATTTCATTAACCCATTTGGTCACGTTTTTTCATATCATATGTGGCTAAAAGACAAATATACGTGACCATATAATACCAAAGGCCACACTATTCATATTTTAACGTGGCGGTTGCCACCCTTTGGCCACGCGTATTGGGACAAAAATTACAATTTCAGCAACCCATTTGGCCATGTTTTTTTATAACATATGTGGCTAAAACACAAATATACGTGACCATATAATACCAAAGGACACGTTAAACAAACACATGTGGCCGTTGGGACCCTTTGGCCACGCTTTTCGGAAGAATTGTTTGATTACAACAACAAATATTGGTATCCTTTAGTCACGCTTCTAGGTGGCTTCAGCCACTGATATTGTAACGTGGCCGTAGGGTACATAAGGTGACGGGACCTTTGGTGTCGATTGGAATGAAAAAAAAACGTGACCAAACACCTTTGGTCACGGTTTTTTTCCGTGGCCAAAGGTGCATTTTGACGTAGTGATTGCATATTTACCCAGAGTAAAAAACAATTGCATATATCTCCTTTTATAATTAAATGACAAGTACGTATACCTTTCTAGTTTACAATCATTTATTTTTATTAGGTTTTGAAAAAGAAAAAAAAACATGTCGTTCTCCTTCATGTTAGTTCTGTAGACGAATCAACTTCACCTTATGGGTCAATTAACACCACTGTAATGTAAGTTTTAAATTTATAAAACAAAATAACAAATAATCACCATACACCACACATTAGGGCAAGTGAACCCATCGTTTCTGTAGTATATTGATGGTAAGATAACGAGGTTGTCCAAAGACATGAGGTCTCTTAATACTGGACCTTCCTCAATGTTTAGCCAAATCCAAAAGTTGATAAATTTTAGAAATAATAAAAATAAAATAAAGATAAATAAGTTTCGGTTAATTCAATCAAAGATGATATCACTTGGGATGACTTGCTAATGGTGTAGTTGTTAACCTTCTTATCTATCAACTTTCCAAATGATTGTTATACAGAAGTAGAAACAGTCCCGTCTCAGCGTAGCCTAGTCATAAGTTCCTCCTGTTGTTGACCAACATGGATGAATCTCAGGAGGGCCATCTGTTTAAGAAAACAAATATAGTGTGTAACTAATGCCATTTAATTGTAGGACCTACACTTGTCATGAACCAACAAGAGACCAACCACACACCAGATTATATTACTCGAGTAAAAATATTTATAAGAATTCATGGTCCGTTTCTCCCACGCACGGCTCTCGCGCATACGCAGCCAATCGTAACCAAAACCAAGTGCACAAACATACCACTCTCACGCATACGAAGTGGAAAAATATTACCAACCTAGAATCCCAAACCAACACCTCTAAACTGTTCTCACACGAATAACATGTTGTTTACATAGACATATGAACACAAATGTACCACAGGCCATGGGGTTGAAGCTTTGTCAAAACATCACTCCAACCTCTAGTTGGTTTTCACTGGCTGACTAATGTACTTTTGAGGGCACAAATGGTCTTATGATACACAAAGTGGGTATTGTTCTTAAGAACCAATAATAAACATTCAATATAAATGTTTAGACTTAAATCATTATTACACACCTTAATGTTAGTTTATAATTTACCAACCCACCAAATGTTTGTTTCCCCCAAGTGAGTATAACATTTAGCCAATCATGGATTTAAAGATTTGCTTAAAATAAAATGAAAAGTTCATAGACAAACGTAAACAAATTCTTATTAAGTTGATATCTTACAATCCTAATATAAAAATAACCAAAGCTTCACAAAAAATTGCTCAAGAACAAAAGTTATAGAAGAGAGGAAAAAGATTGAGGAAGAATTGAGCAAAGAAATATGTTGGAGGAGGCTAGCTTTTATAGACTGTTGGATCCCGTGAGGGGCTCTTTAAAAATGTTGGCACCGTTTGATTTAAACAAGATAAACAAGTTGCGGAAAGTAAATCAAATTGGAAGAAAGCAATTCATAAAAATGGTTTTTCTGTATATATTAAATGTAAATAATGGTTTACACGAGTTTATAGAATAACAATGTATCAACAGAAATAACTTTTCTATGTGAGTAAGTTGTAATTTCTTTGAGAAGATATTTGAAATGTATGCTTGTTGTCTTGCTTTCTTTGGTGAAGTCTTCTTGCTATTTATAGGAAGTAGTGGCAAGTTGTAAGTGGATAAGGTGGTTGAGGACGGTTGAATTTGGAGTATGTCAGAGTATATAAAGATAAATTAAAGATATTCAGTTTATGTCTTTTCAACGGTCTTCAACTACTTTCGTGTTAAATGCCAAGTTGGTATTCACTTTACTTGTTCTTCACACAAAGGCATAATTGTTCTTCTCGTAATTTTTATCTTCTGATAGTCCAGAACTCCTTCAGGACCCTTCTTTTGTTGGTAAATCTGCCAAATACATATTTATTGATGAATATGGCAGAGTATTTGATGAATTTCGACCGACATATTTTAAACATCAAAGAAGGTTTTTACCTAAATTTCAAAATGATTCATCTGTCGGTTGTTCGTCACAATCTACTGTGACTGGTTCATCAGATACTGATTTACCAAAACAACAAATCTAGAAACCTAAAGTGGTTTCGAAAGGAAATCAAGACACTGGTCGACCAGGAGCAAATCGCTTCGGGTCTTTTATAAACTAATGTGATTGACTAGTGTGCAGGTACTTCTCGAAGACCTATCGGTGATTGAAAAGTAACTGATGGAGGAGTATTCTGCTGATTTAAGTTAAATTACAAGATATATCAAATTTTAAAAAACTTGAAATTTTTCTGAAAGCTAAATCGGAAAGGTTTCCATGTCGAAAGGTCAATTTTCTTTCTTTAATGCATTTTATTTGTAGTTTAGAGGGAGAAAATTGAAAATATCAAAATTAGTGTTTCCGTGTTTTTGTTAAAATGAAAATCCAAAAATAGAGTTTTCATTTTAAGGGGGAGAAAAACGGAAAAATACAAAAACATTGAAAAATAGAAAAATACAAAAACATTGTAAAATGCGAAATTGTATCCGACATAATTGGGAAATGATGGTACATTGGCTTACGTGTCTGACTCATGTATAAACTAGATGAAAAAGCCATAAGATCATTGCTCGATGTGCTTGGTAGGCTCGGCATTAAATCAAAAAGTATTCAAATGGGATATACATTAAATACTAATGTTTGACCAAGTGGACAACATCTTGAAGCATATCTCAAGATATTAAAAAGATGTGTGAAAAAGAAAATGAGAAGTCACTGTGTATACATGTGTTCATTTTGTAAAGATTTAAACTTGTTTGATTTTATTTATTTTGTCAAACGACCGGACCTTCTCTGCGTATCGAAAGATCGAGCTGATTGTTGTTCGTTTGAAATACTGCTTTATTTTCTTTGGTGTTTCGTATAACTCATCGGACTTTCTCTGCGTGTACGGGAGTACCGACCTGATTGTTGTTGGGTTATACAATTTCAACTTGTTTTATTTTCTTATTTTGTTAAATCTGAGGCCTTATCTGCGTATCGAACTTAAGGTAGACGATCTAACGTTCTTATTTCTTTTTACATGGAACACAGTTGACCATATCATGAAAACAATCATTATGTGTTAAATCACAAATGAAATCACAAAGTGTGATAAACAAATGCATATCTGAGTATGTCTGATAGTGTGGGGTACACTGGTTAAAGCAAATTTAATCAATACTTTAACATATCCAGATGTTATGAGTATGGTTGTGCCTGAGTTTAAGATGGACAAATTATACCAGCAATCGACATGACTTGTGTGCTGAAGTAATTGAAATGGAAGTGTAGTTCAGCATGTTATGTTCAATATGATCTCAAGTTGTGATCTTTCTCGCAAAAGACAAAAATAGTGTCTGATTCTGTATTGCATTTATGTTTCATATCTGAAAAATCCCAAAAAGATTTTAGGTGTGTTTTAGCATAAACTTAGAAAAGTCAAAAAGATTTTTGGTATGTTTTGATGTTAAGTTTCAAAAAGCCTAAAAGATTTTGTTTCTTATATGTTTTCGACCGATCGACATGTGATACGAAATCAAATTTCAAATCTATATCTTGGATTCTTGAAGAGAAGTTTTGCGCCAAGATTAAATTAATTTTCAAAAGAAAAAGGAAACCGCATTTCTGTCTTCTGAAATTGCAGGTTATATGTGTCAAGACTCAAGCATGGTGAAAGGGGGAGTTTTGTTATTATCTTTCACAAGTGGATCTTGAAGTTCAAAGATTATTCAAGAGTGATCCAACAATGCAAGCTCTATTTCTGATAAAGATTTCAAGTCGAAGATTGGATGTAGCAATGCTGAAGATTAAAGCCTGAAGTTTAGTTTGAGAATAGATACACTACACGTTAAGGGGGAGTTTGTTAGAGCATATTCCTATGCTACATTATGTCTCGTGTATTGTATCTAGAATAGAGCAAGTTTGTGAGTCAAACAGTCAACATACCTTGGTAGCCATACCATATGGTCCGCTGTACCAATGGTACGCCCGTACCAACTGGTACGCCAGTTGGTACGCCGGCTAGTATGTAGTGACTATAAATAGATCGTGATAGAATGTCAGCTTAGAACTTTTGTCATTTTCTACACCTTTCTGTGTGTTCTCCAGTGAGAGAAATCAGAGAGACTTCTTTGTATTTTTCAAGTGATTCAATAAGATTTCTCTTATTTACTTCTCGTGTTCACTAGATTGATCAAAGAATGCAGTAGTAAGATCGTTTCACGTACTTACACATTAGAATCCTTCTACAGAAATGATGGTTTCTGTAGAATTTGGTGTGTACAGAACTACTTCGAAAATTCCGGAGTAGTTCTGTATGAATACAAAAATCTGTATTTCGTACAAATTTTCATATCCTTTATCTTTTGAGGATATATCTTATCTTTTGTTCTAATACTTGACTGTTTTCTTTTACATTTACATTGTGTTTTAAGAATCCCCCCCCCCCCCCCTAAGTATTTGAAGAATATAAATAAAAGAGAAGGTAAAAGGTGCATAGATCATTCTCATTGATCATCTTACAGAAATAATAAACTAGATTTTACAATTCTTTTCCGATCCTTGTCCTACCGGTGAGTGAGTTAATTTTAAAGTTGTAATCTTTAGAGCATTCCTCCAGTAGGGTTCGAAAGACTGTTCTTTCTTTAATTAAGTCTTCAATTTCTGTTTTGATGACTTCCTTGGTTCTACTGTTGTTTGTCCTGCATTTCTCCAAGATGAATAAGAAGAAATCTAAGGCCAAATTTGTGTACTTCTGTTTTTCTTTCAGCCTGAAGAATCGTCTTTCTTCAGAGTGGTCTCTGAAGCATATACCAGGGACTTGGCCGAGAAATGCTGTTCTAGATCCTCTCTATGAGATTCCAGGAGGGATGTCTTTGTTTGGCTTTGTTAAGAATAGTAGAGGGATGTCAGAGTCTTTTGCTAATTCAATATCCACTTGTACTTGTCTTCTGGACATTCTTTTTCCAGCTTTAATTCATTGGTATAAAGCAGTGCTTACCCTTTCAGGCTTTGAGAGTTGATTTGAGAAGTACCTTATGAATGGAACCAACTGAATCGGGTTTAACTGCTCCAGATCATTATCAGTGAATTCCTTCATGCTTCCATCAAGTGTCTTAACTTTGTACCAGTTGAAGTGATCTACCCATAGATGTGTTGGTGTTCAAAACCGGATATTCGTTGATTTTCACTATCCAAATCCGTATCCGAAATTTCGGATATTCGAAATTCAGATATCCGAAATTTCGGATACGGATTCGAATAGTGAACCGGATATCCGAATTTTCAAAATAAAAAAAGATAAAAAAAACTAAATAAATTCAATCTCCAAAATTACTAGTGATACATATCAAAATGAACAAATAGTCAAACACCAACAAGAAATTAAAAATGTCTCAATGTTGAAGCTCGAATATGTGTGCAACAAGCTTGATGGTGAACTACAAATTGGCGGTGTAAGGCAATGAGCCATCGAGGGTCGAGATTTGGAGGACGACAGGATCCAAAGAGGCAAAGAGAGTGAGTAGCGGCGTTGAGAAGATTTAGAGTTTCTTAAGTTAACCATGTTAAACTAAATAATATATATAATTTAATATTTTAAAAAATATTTATATTTCGGATATTTTGGATATCCGAATATCCAAAAATATTCAAAATTAATATCCGAATCCGAATCCGAAAATTCGGATATCCGAATTTTCGGATATTTTGATTTCAGATATTTCGGATATTTCAGATTCGGATATTTTTGAACACCCCTAAATTCTTTATGAACTCAGTGATTATAGGCATTGTATAGGTTGGGTTTTCTTCAACTTGATTTCTGGTGGTCCTGTCAAATGCCTTTCTTGAGAGGGGACTTATTGAAGGTCTGTGTTCTTTCTTCTTGAGTAGTCTCTCCTGCAGCTCCCTAACTTCCTCCCAGATAACTTTTTGCATGTTCTGTGTTTCAGTGTAATCATCTTCTAAAGCTAATGAAGATGATTGCTTTTGATTCTGTTTTGCTAGGGTTTTCTTTGTTGTTCCGGAGGAGAGGTGTTGAGAAGTATTTGTTTTCTTGGTTGTTTTTTATGGAGACTTAGGAGATGGAGGAGGAGGCATAACTTCAGAAGTTTGAGATGGAGGTTTGCATTTCTTTGAATTTTTTCAGTTGAGTTGCTCGTCCTCCTCTTCTTGTTCACTTCAGTCCTCACTTTGAATCTTCATCTTCTTGTTGGATGTTGAACATAGATTTTTCTTTTCTCACCTGTGCCCTTTATCTTCTGTCTCCACCCTCTTTCAATTTTCCTCATCTCATCTTCTTGGAAAGAGTGTTTGATTTCCAGATTTACTAAAGTCATTTGATTTCTTGTCAGGTTGCTTCTGACCATCTTTATTACCTCCTGTGCCTCCTTTTCTTGATTTCTTCCTATTTCTTCCAAAGACATTTTCTTGTTCATTAGTTCTGCAGACAAGTTTTTGATCATTGATTCATCAGCACTTGTGTCTGCAGATGGTAGTTTTTGGAGACTTGTGTTGACCTCTTCTGATATCTGGTTAGCCTTTTCTTTATGTTCTTCTTTCCAAGTCTTTAGCTCATCCACTAGTGTTGTTAGTTGAATAGTGCTTTGAGTTGTGTTTCTTTCCACTTTCTTGAGCTTTTATGAGTTTGAGGAATTTAGTTTTCCTAGCTCATGAAGGTTAATTTTCTGATCTCTTTTAAAATTAAATATTTTCTCTCTGATTTTCTAAGAAAAGTTTAAGAGATCGATTTTGAGCAGAGCACCGGGCAAATTTGGAGAGGGATCAACAGATGATCTTTCTTCTTCTAACACACCAGTGGACAACACATGTCTAGCTGTATTACTAACAAATTCTCTGTTGAGAGTTTTGTTAGTGCCCAGAGAACCAGAGATATCTGGTGTTCCCAGGTCTTCCACATTCTTTGTCTTCATCTTAGATGATTCAGACTCGTGTGATGTTTGAATGTTCTTTTTAGAATATTCATGTGTCGAATCCTTGGGAAACCGATCCCTGTGAATTCTTTCCAAGTTTCCTTAACTCATTGAGTCTCCACTTGTTGGTGTTTGTTGATGACTTTCAGATTCATCAAACAGGCTGGGCTTGGTGGCTATTTCGGGGATATATGGATGTGAGGTGGTGAGTTTGGTGGACTGAGGTTGAAGTTTTTATAGGCTGGGGTGGAGGAGTTGGATGTGGGAGAGTCTGGTGAGTTTCTGTTTAGATTAACTGATTCAGAAAAATGGGATGTTTGTGGGCTGTGTTTGGGGATTGGTTGTTCTGGCTCAGATGGGTTCTGCTCTTGTAGTTCTATCCCTTCTTTGTATTTTATCAGTATTGGGGATTCATCTGGTATATTTGATAGCAAGGAAGAGGGTACATAGGATATAGAATGGATTGTACCTGATTCAAATTTCTTCAAAATTTTTAGAATGGTTGAGTTGTGCTTAGCTCTTGTCATAGCTACTGATTCTTCCTGAGACTTCTTGAAGATAAGTAGAGAAACGAATCTGATAAATGGAATGTGAGTAGTTTCTTTCTTTTCATTGTGTTTGTCTTCAATTCTTTTTATCAAATTTCTCCAGAGTATTACCCCATAGTCTATTCTTTTATTTAGAATTAGAGCAACCATTATGGAGTATACGGACTCACTAGCCTGATCTGATGATTCAACTTTTGCAGTCAGGCTGTAAATGAGGGTGTGCATCATCAGCTTCCATTTTCTTTCCAGATGGTTGATGTTTATTCCTGAGACTGTGTTAAAGCTTGTCCCTTTATTCAGAGAATTGATGATTTTAAGAATTTCTACTTTGTTTGGGGGTTGTACAGGATTTTCTGGTTTCTTGAGATCAACAACTTGTCAGAAATCTTCTTCTTAAAACAGTAGGATTATTTTATATTGATCTTCATTCTCGATTAGTGCTTCAATCCATTCCCTTTTGTTCACAGTCTTAGTTTTTACATTGATGGATGACCAGAGGTTCATGAGGGTGTCTTTGGTGACCTCTTCATCTTCAGTGAGAGCTGCCCTGAGTGGTGAAATCTTAGGGCCTTAATGACGATTTGTAAATATTCGGAGTAAGCCAACGGATTTAGGTTTGCATGCATAATGTTTGGCTCGATGTTGAAAGTTTTAAATGGGGAGTTTTGAGAAGATGAGGCCATTTTTGATTGTTCGAGGGGATGCTTTGTTTGGTGAAGATGGTGGTTCTAAAAACAGTATCTGATTTGGAGAGAGAGAGAGAGAGAGAGAGAGTGAGGATCTTATATTCGGTGAGAGATTTTAGGGTTTTAACGGCTCTTTTTCACCGATTGGATTGATTGGGTGGTGAAACGGATATCCGTTGGATCGCTTCTTTCTATATAACTTAAAAAAGTTACCGTTCATTTTTAATTGGGAGTTTCATCGTCCTCATTAATGTTTGGGATCATTGATGATCTTGATGTGAGACCATTTCAATCTCTGAATTTCGAGATGACTTTCTTGGCAATGGATATTATTCTTCCTTCATCCTTCTTTCCCTTCCTTCTATACCCCCCCCCCTTTTTTTTGTGTGTGATTTTGTGTGTGTGTCAAAATCGTTTCCCCCTTTTCGTTTGGTTTAGACTAACACTGACATACCAAATTCTGTATATTCTATAGAATTTGGTCTGTACAGAACTACTTCAGAAATTCCGGAGTGGTTATGTATGACTTTATTTTCTGAAGAAAAATACAGAAATAACTTAAATTTTTGGCTATGAAGTCCTAAATTAACATAATTTAAGTTTCTCTTGATACACCCCCTAAAAGATTCCATTTCAATAATTTTTACAAACAACAAAAAAATCCACCTAGTACAGAACTATTTAAACATTAAGTTTAAGTGAGTGCATGCGGTTCTATAGGTACAAGGTTTGATTGTTCTGATGGGTACAGGTGGATGTGCTCTGACTTCGAGTTGTAGAGGGATGTTGTTGTGAGAAATAGGTCTCAGGCCCTCACCTTCTTACTCTATTATATCGTTTGGAAGACCAGTGAGATGAAGGCCAAGATACCTTTGAGAGGGTAGGAGTTGGGTGCGATAGCCACGAGGAATTCCCTCCTATTGCTTAGCCTGACATATCATGCTTGTCACAAATTGAGGATACAAAATTACTCTTCAACAGGGATTTAGCAATTATTTTTCATGTTCTGAAGAAGATAGTGAGAGAAGTTCATATCCAGTCCCTGAATCAGAGCATGCATGACCATTTGGGTGTCATGGTCAACAAGATGATGATTGTTGACACGGGAGGAGAAGCGGAGTTGGATTTGTGAGAAGAAGAATTGTCAGATGGGGGGGGGAGGTGGAATTTCTTTGCTTGTTCTTCAAAAAATTCTCCAGCATACCCAATGTCAATGAATGTTTCAATGACTTGGGCCCTGTAGAAATGGGTTGCTCCATTTTTGTCATTTAGATGGAGAGCTGAGCGGATGGTGTCTTCAGTGACTTCAATGGAGAGATGGTTCGCTCGAGTTCTGATTGAGCTTCCAGGTATGTTGGTTCACACCTGGCATTGACCCAGAAATCCCTCAGAAATTCATATATGAAGGGAATGTTTTGAGTGAGGGCAAAACCGATGGTGCAGATTTGCAAGAACCTCATCATTCTGGTGAATTTTGTTGGTGGTTAGATGTATAAAGACAGAGATTCTGGGTGAGGTGGAGTGGAATTTGGAAGGCTTGTCTTTCCATAAGAGCTCGAAGATCCATTTTTAGATTAAGATTTTTTTCGATGGAGATTGGGATGAGAAGATATGAGAGTGACCTCCATCTATTTGTTTAGATGGAGATTGGAGATTTGTCGGTGAGGCTTTTGGGCGTTGTCGGCTGTTTAGACCTTTGGTAGAGGTAGTTGAGATGGTTTGAGAGAGGGAATTAACTCTTATTTTCATCATTCTCCTATTTTAGAGTTATTATTACCTCTTTTGGGTGCCTTAACTCACAAAGATTTGTTTCCTGATATGCCCATTGTCATTTAAAAGTGTGATTTGATGGGCATCATTTCTTATCAAGAGGGAAGTGAAAGTCAACTTTTTGAGGAGGGATTCAGTGAGTGACACGTGTCATTTTTAGAACATTCATTTATTTGGAAGAAAAGAGACAGAAAGGAAAAAGACATACTAGAGAAGATAGAAAAGGACAGGCTCCCCCTTGATAGGCGCAATGAGGGGAGTTCTTTAGTTGATACATATGTTCCTCAGAAATTCTAAAGAATGCCTGTTCAACTTTTTGAAAAAGATTTTTATTTGGTTTTTGGAACCCATTTGTTTTTGGGTTTTTTGCTTATTTTTTCTGTGGATTCCTTTTTTCTTTTGATTTTTACAAACTTGGAAGACACATTTAAAGAGGTGTTATGCTGTAATGTTTCTGTGGATTCCTTTATGCTGTAATGTTTTCCAATTAGTTTTACCATTTCAGTACACATGCAGTGTTAGTATATGGTATTTTCTTTAAAACTTTCAAGATTTTGACTTGAGGAACTGGTTGACTCTCATTTGGTTTTGTTAGAGTCATCAGGGTTGGACTGATTTTTAATCAGACTTTCAGAAGCTAGACTTTTGTTTTTTTGTATTATTGTCCAGTTGTGAGTCATTTTGACTGCTGCTTTTTACAAAGACAGTCTTGGAACTTTTAGTTCCTTGTAAGTACCCAATCCCTTGACCATAAGTCCTTGGTGGGTTTCATATTTTCAAGTTGATCATGAGCATTTATGAGACCATTTATTTTCTTTGTTTCCATGTGCAATCTTTGATACAGAGTTGCACGTTCAGTCTCATAGTGATCAATTTTGGCTTTGTTGCTCAAGTTCTGTGTTTCTAGTTGGCTTAATCTTGACAATCCTTTTTCTCTATCTCCTTTTAGTTGATGAAGTTCAGATAGGAGAGAGCTGATTTCTTCTTCAAAAGTTTTAAACTTGTTTTCATTTAAGAGTTTGTTTCTTTCAGAATTTTCTTGAAGAACTTTGTAATTTATTGACATGTTGTTGAATTGAAAAATTAGATCAGTATGAGAGGAGCTTACTTGTTTTTCTTGTGAAGTTTCAAAGGGATCGGTCGAGAGAGATTCATCATTGGTCATGAGACATCTGTTTGAATGGCATCCTTCATCAGATGATGACTTTGAGTCCCAGTTTTCAACTTCAGACATTAATGCCTTTTCTTTCTACATGGCATGTTCATACTTCTTTTTATAGTATGCTGCATCTTTGAGTTTTTTATTCTTGCATTCTGATGCATAGTGTCCCATTATTCCACATTTGAAGCACTTTATTTCACTCTTGTCAATTTCAGGTTTGTTATATTCTGATGATTGTTTCTTGCTTTCTTCATTTATGAGAAATTATTTCTGGTTGACCAGGAAAGATTCTTTTTTAATCTTCCAAACTGTTTGGTCAGTAATGCCAGTGATTTTTCAAATGACTCTTTTATGTTTCACTTTCAGAATATTCATTTTCTGAGTCACTTAATTCATTACTCTTTGAGTGGGTTGGCTCTTGTTTGGTGTTTCTTTTCCTATTTTTAGAGTAAAGAGCCAGTGGATTGACTTTGGATTTGGAGATGTCCAGTATTTCAGACTCTTGAGAGTCTAGAATACAGAAGAGGTCATTCAGACTTTCTTCTTCCAAATCCAAAGTCGATTGGAGAGTCATGGTTAGACATTTCCATTCATAAGGAAGGCTTTTTATAAATTTAATATTTGTTTCCTCATTGGATTTAGAAACGGTGAACTTCCTTAGATTATTGATTATTGTGGCAAAACGATTGTAAGTGTTTAGGAGTGATTCACTTGGGAGTGATCTAAAAGATTCATACTCGTTTAGTGCTTTAGTTATTTTGTTTCTTTTCATTCGATCCCCCCCCCCCCCATCAAAGAGTTTCTCAAGGGCATCCCATATGCCCTTGGCTGAGGTATTGCAATCAACATGACAGAATATCTCATGGGGAAGAGCCATAATGAGGACTGTCTTCGCTCTGTCCTCATTAATCTCTTTGGTCTTGTCCTCCTCACTCCACCATTTTCTTTCTTTGGGGATGGTGCGAGTAGGAAAAGCAGCTGAGGTTTCAGTTTCCTTTATCTAAGGATTTTCGACTGTGGGACAATGGGGTCCCTTGGCTATGCATTCCAACAGGGAACTATCAACTTCTTTTAGGAAGTTGGTAATTCTGATTTTCCACTGTGGATATTCCTCCCTAGCAAGCATATGGGGTTTTGCCAATGAGCCAAGTGATTTTCCAGTATTCTGGCTTGAAGACATTTTTAAGAGAGTGTTAAGGAGAGGGTGTTAAAGAGCATTATTCAATCTGCTCTGATACCAATTGTTGGATCCCGTGAGGGGCTCTTTAACAATGCTGACACAATTTGATTTAACTAGATATACAAATCGGAAGACAACAATTCATAAAAATGGTTTTTCTGTATATCTCAAATGTAAATAATGGTTTACACGAGTTTATATTATAATAATGTATTAACGGAAATAACTTTAAAATGGGAGTAAGTTGTAATTGCTTTGAGAAGATATTTGAAACGTATGCTTGTTGTCTTGCTTTCTTTGGTGAAGTTTGCTTACTATTTATAGGAAGTAGTGGCAAGTAGTAAGTGGATAAGGTGGTTGAGGACGGTTGAATTTGGAGTATGTCAGAGTATATAGAGATAAAATTGAAGATATTCAATTTATCTCTTTTCAACTGTCTTCAACTAGTTTCGTGTTAAATGCCAAGTTGCTATTCACTTTACTTGTTCTTCACACAAAGGCAGAATTGTTATTCTCGTAATCTTTATCTTCTGATAGTCCGGAACCCCTTCAGGACCCTTCTTTGAAGACTATTAATGCTTCTCATTAGAAGCCTTTTACAGAAATGAGGATTTCTGTAGAATTTGGTATGTACAGAACTACTTCGGAAATTCCGGAGTAGTTCTGTATGAATACAGAAATCTTTATTTTGTACAGATTTTTATATCCTCTCTTTTGAGGATATATCTTATATTTTCTTCTAATACTTGACTGTTTTCTTTTACATTTACAGTGTGTTCTAACATAGACCCGAAGTTTACGGAGGGGCATAACCTGTTCTAGGTATAGCATGGGCCCTGTGCCTGGTCAGAAGATCTCTCTCAATCTTGAAAGTATAGTGCATGGGGCGTGTTTCGGTAACACGGGGTGAGTTGTCAGGAAGGGCACGGTCCGTGTTGGCGGGGGCACGACCCGTGTTTGTCAGAGGAAGCAAAATCAACTTGATTTGTCTTTTTTTGCAGGGGCACGCCTTGTGTCTGGTTGGGCAAGACCCATCTCTTTGTCCAAAATCACGTTGTCTTCAGATTTTCTTCTTTTTCAGCATGAATTGACTTCTTTAGAGATTTTGTACCTGGATTAATCTGAAAAACTAGAAATCAAACAATATCAAACTGTTTTAAAAATAATAAATCAGAAATAACCCAAAAAGTGAGGAATATTTGATATAAAAATTTGTACATATTTATGCACATCAAAGTAATTTATGCACATCAAAGTAATTATTTGATTTTTACACAACACAATTTATTAAACATAAAGGAAAATTAGGGAAAGCAAGTGAGAATAGCGGAATTCGAACCGAATACTTTAGGCCGCAACAGCAATGACAATTGCGCTAGAATCCTACATGTTTAATTTATCACTGCAAATTGTATTTTGTTATAATCATAGTTGCAAAAGTCGCTATGCGCTCCTAAGTCGGCCGACTGGGAAGTTGTGAATACTCATCCAAGTTGTGGGAGTACTCGGGAAATATGAGGGAGTACTAGGCGTAAGCGGGGAAGTACTCGGGGAGTATTCGATTACCTCAGACGAGTTTTACAACAATGAATATAAAAATGGAAAAACTAAAAGAAACCGTAGTCTCACAATAACACGCACCAACCATTGCGTTGTAAACACATATGTTCTCCATCTTGCGTAGCATTTCTTTTTTTATAATTATAAAGTGTAAACCGTAAAAACAATGGACAAAAAACAACGTTCTTTTGTTTTGTTGGATATTATTGCTATTGTTGTATATAGTAAAATCCTTTCAATTTACATGGAAACAAATATAGGTAAAGACCTATTCTAGGCCTAGCTAGGGACCAATTCCTTAAACCACAACCAACCAAAACGACATGCACAAGGCTATCCATGTTATCCCTTCTTGGCTTCTTCTTCTTTCCCATACAAGACATGGTTGGGTCCCTTGATTTTTGTCTGTCTACCAGCGAGCTTCCCTATGTGCGTTATGTTTGCTGACAAACAAAACCATTAACCATCCAATATGAGAGTCTTGCTTGATCACCGCTAAAGGGCCAACTTATGGACCATCGAACACTATTTGATGTAAAATGATGTTGTCATTTAGATTTAGGTTTTAATTTTAAGCCGTAGGATTTTTTCTGCATTATCAAAACTATCCACATGACCCATCCAATCAGATTTTCATGTTTCAGTTTACAACCGAATGGGTTAGATCGATTGTAAAATGGGGTCTAATAATATTTATGACCGACCTAGTGGCCAATTAAATGTATGGGCAAAAAACTCAGTATGCACCCTTGTCCGAGGGACAATTTTGTCCCTTAGCTTGTTATAACAGTTAACCTTCTACAAGTAACTAGTTAGCCGCCAAAGTTTTCAATGGTTTAGGTTATTAGGCTATTTGTACCGGATTACTCATCAAATCAGCAATATATATCTACTATCTAATAAACGGTTATTAACATTTATCCCCTCAATTTTTCCCCGCATAAAACATTCCCCTTCAGTTCATTTAATAGTCTTTAAAAACAATAATTTTAAAGATTTAATTTTCACTTCTTCATCTATATTCTATATATATAATTTATTCAATAATCAAAAACATCTCGAAAAAAAGTTATTTAATTATTCAATGTAATCTAACACATAATTTCAGTAATAAGTAGAATAAAAATAAATTATCAATTACATATTCTTAACAATTCAACCCTTGTGAGTTTTGATACACGGGTTCTATGCTAGTATTACATATTAGGCTCCACTTAACTTTACTTAACCATTGTAACATACCACTATGTCACTCAAGGTTAAAAAGTAAAAATATTTAACTAAATAAAAAGTTGTAGGCATGAAAATATATATTGTAAAATGTAAGTGGGTACAATGAAAGTTACGGGGTGTAAAATATAATATTGATGTCTCTGGAGTAACGTGGTGCGGACTACTCAAAAGCTCAATTCTTGAGTGGAGGCTAGCATAGCAATGATCCACTCCACTTCACGCTGCAACTCAACCTCCCACACATGGAGGAGTGATCCATCACTCTTAGGGGCCATTTGGTTCGTGAAATTTATTGAAATTTGAATTGTAATTGTAATTGTAATTGTAATTGAAACTGAAATTAGAATTAGAATTTAAAGGAACTTGAATTAATATTGGAATCTATCAAAACGAATTGGAATTAAAAGGAATTAAAATCTCTCAAAATAATTTTTAAAATTGAAAAATCGGGTCGGGCAATGGGACGCCTGGAGGAGTAGTCCATCACTCTTAGCTAAGGGTAGTACCGGGTTCAATCAGGCAGCAGTGTGCGTCAGGCTGGTCTTGCATGTTATCATTAGTCAGGTCATGCGATGCACACAACACATCAAGCATGTTGGGTCGGGCTGGCTAGGCGACAATGCAATTTCAGTTCCTATCAATTTCACGAACAAAAGACATTATGAAATTGAATTCAGATTTCAATTCCATAGAATTCCCTTGAGAATTACCACTCTAACTAAACATACCCTTAGGGGGCGTTTGGTTCGTGGATTGTAATGAAAATGGAATTGAAAAGTTTTCCTTTCAAAATTGTGCTTAGTTGGGTAACAAAAGAATTTAAAATGCAATGAAATCCTTTAATCAATGAAATTTAGTATTATTTCAACATTCTTTAGAAATCCTTCACTTTAATGAAGGAAATTTACATAACCTCAAATTCCATTAGTTAAAGGGATTCATTCCAATTTAAATTTGTCCCTAACCCAGCTAAGCATAATTTAAAAGGAAAATTTTGCAATCCAATTCCATTACATTCCACTAACCAAACGCCCCTTAGGGTTGTTTGATAAGTTTTTACCGGGTCCGGTAAGAGCTAACCACTGACCTGGTAAGTAGTCAGTGCATTTGTTAGCACCTGACCGAGCCCCTCACCGAGTAAGTGCTTCTGACCCATGCTTTTATTTGGCTCTTACCGGGTAAGGGATTAAATCGTCACTGACCGAGTCAAAGGGAGGCTTCCTCTATCAAACAGGGCCTTAGTCTTAGTATGGAATGCTTAATTACGTGGAAGTTTAGGAACGTAAATACAAATTAAAATAGTTGATCCGTGGGTGGGAATGATCTTCATCTTCAAGGATAAATATAAGTAGTTCTCGTTACGTACATGTTAGGTTGTTGGATACATTTCTTTCAGGACTTCCTTGAATCTAAGGAATACGATTAACGATCTTAATCTTAGAGTGTGTTTCTATGAAGACCCCGTTATATATGTTGAATATCACTATATCTTTCTATTTTAAGAAACAATCGTGAGGATGACATAAGTCACATAACCATATATGTACACAACTAAAATGAATGTGCATGTGTCTATGATTTCTTTACATGTTTGTTATTTGGGATAACGAACTTCAATTCATTTGGGATTGCGAATCTAACGTAATGATGGAGGTCGCTATTTCTAATCACAAACCACCCTATAATCAAATATCAACCATTTTCCACCTACATACCAAATGAATCGGAAGAGGTGCATCATTTTCTAGAAATAAAAGTTTCTTAAATAGTTACCACGAAGCTACCGTTAATGGGCTTACAAATAAGTTCCTATCCGTCTATTGTGGACTTTCATTTCGTATCCATTGGGCCACACATCCACTCCCATTTGGACTTCTTTGTAAGTCTACGTAGGCCACATCTTTTCACCGACGAATGTATAGGTGCAAATTCCAACCGGTCCAAACCGAAAACTGTAATGGATTGTAACTGGTTTTACCCCAGTCGCTTCTATCCGGCCGGTTAGGGACCGGTTCTTATATTTTGGGTACAAACCGGTTATGCTCAAACCGGTTTCAGCATAACCGGTATCTAACCGGTTTGTACACGTGCATTTTAGAGCCGTTGATATAGCCGTTGGTAATCGCATTATAGGCGTTTTATTACCGATTGAGCTTATTTTATTTTTTTTACCTATTTTGACCCTACTTTTTTATTGTATATATAGCACCATGGTGTGTTAGTTTCATCACTCAATTTCTCTATCTCTCAAAAACACTCAAACACACTACTTTTTTCATTCCAAATGACAAGTTTTAGTGTTCAAAGTAATGCCAACATTGATACTAGTGGGGTTGGCGGTGATGGATACACCATTGTGAAGATCATACCAACGAAGAGAGACTCGTTGTTTTGCCATGTCGACTTGTGGGAGTTGGAAAACGGTTTCACAAGGGTTCGATACAAGTATTGTGGAAACTTTCTGAAGGGAGATTCCAACTCGTATTTGCGAAGTCATTTTATATTACAAGGCGAAGAAGAATAACCCGAGTACGGATCACACTAAAATTGGACCCGGTGGAGGCATATGGAATTTCGATGCGGATGCGGTTCGGGAACAAATGGCTAACTTCGTGATTCAAGAAAGCTTACCATTTGACAACTTCGACAACCCGCTCTTGACACGCTTCATTCAACAAACGTTTTAACCACATTATCATCAAGTAAGTCGTACAAATCTTAGAAACGATTGTGTAAAAAGATGGAAGCAAGCAAAAAAAAACAAATAATTTTGGGTTTTGAAAATTTAAATACCATAGTTAACTTAACTACCGATTTTTGCTCGGCTCCGCATGGTTCACCCGATTCGAAGCTTTGCGTGACCGCGCATTGGGTTAATCCTGATACGTGACAAATGATGAAACGAATCATAGCTTTTGAAAGGTTTGATTATCCGCACGACGGTGAAAACTTATTTTATATTTTTAATAATGTTATTCAATATTTTAAACTTGAAGGAAAAAATGTTTTCAATCTCTTTTGATAACGCTTCGAACAACACAAGTGCGGTTCAAAAGCTAAAATACCCACCGATGTGTAACTGTGTGTTCTTCATACCCGTTGTGTCACACATATCAATAACTTGGTTATGTGATACGTGTCTCCACTTGGAAAGTTGGATATCGACTTCCTCATCCCACGTTTCCCATTATTGCAAATTAAATGCATGTCTTCTTTATTTTCTACATGATCTCCTAATATTTAGTAACAAGCAATTGTGTTTCTATATTTATATGCAATGTACGGTTCATTTGGAGTAGGAAGAAAATGAATCAAGTTTATTAATTTTAGTCTATTCTTTTGTTTTCTTGGGAGTGTTTGCCTACTAGAAAAGGCTAAATTACTTGGGAGATTGACCATCTCGAATCGGTTTATAACAAATGGTGCTTTCATTCTCGACCTCTCCTCTCCATCATGAAGATTTCTGTGAATGGAAATAGGAATTTTGGTCTCAGTTATATTACCATGCTCCAAGTGGGTTTTATCATGACCCAGTTGTCGGATGGTATTATAGCACCCATAATAATCTCTATTACCGGTTTGAACACGTAAGCTACGTGCCATGGGAATCAGCACCACCACCTGCACCGGTTGAATCACCACCGACATTCTCACCGCCATAAAACAACTCCTTCATATCCACGTTCATGTCACTAACCCCTGCCTCATCTCTTGTCCCATTTGCATCAACCCATTTGACACAAATATTGGATCCGATTTCTTCCACTACAACGCACCCAAACGGAAGTCTCAAAATTGAGACCTTTTACCATGACCAAGTCCCCAACAACGTCAATAATCATTACCTACAGCCGAAGACAAAAGATGTTGGAACATTGGGTGCTTGTGTTGGTTTCCCTAATCACGAACTTTTTGGAATCATTTCTATAGGTCCGGATCCGGTTCTGATTGAAATTGGCGACAAAGTGGCTCAAGAGAAACATCAAATACTAACTTTATCTCATTTTGACACCTCTGGCAAGCTCGCATTCTCAGTCGCCGACTCGCTAGCCTATCCTACCATGAACTTTCAAGTGGGTCGACTAGACATCAACCATTGCGGGTCTCGAATCCCACAAATTCTCAGTGAAGGCATATGGCGAGAGTGGCGACCACCATGGCGATATTTGTGGCGCTACGTTGAGACCGCTCCTAACGCTATTGCACGTTTTGAATGGCGACCACCATGGCCAACTCATCCCGTTCTTGAGGACAAGAACGTTTTGAAGCCGTAGGGAATTGATATGTGTCTCCACTTGGAAAGTTGGTTATCAACTTCCTCATCCCACGTTTCCCATTATTGCAAATTAAACGCATGTCTTCTTTAATTCTACATGATTGATGTGTTCGGATTGTACCTAAAAATAATAAAAATATCCTAGACCTAGACACACCTAATTTTAGCAAAACTCCTAAAACTAGACCAAACCTAAGGCAAGTGTACCTATCGGTGATAGTATAGCTACCGAAGACCGGATATCGAACCTAAGGACACTATGAACAAGACTCTAACCTAAGGGAAACAAATAGGAAAATTGAGTAATTTGATATAAATGTGAATAAAGAATTATTATAGCTAAATTAATTAACTACTAACAACTGACAACTAGAGAACTTTAGACGACTTCAAGATGAGAAGGGTACCACCTAGACCTAGAATCCTAATTAATATTGACGACCTCACTCGGCTATGACAATTCTGATGGAACCGGGATCTTCAAACACAACCTATAGAAACCCTACGAGCCCCCGAAACACTCTCCGGACGTCACTGATAGAATACCTATAAACTGGATTACGCTCACCGATTTGATTAGTTCACTTTTTAAGTCCTTCCTAACTGACAACTCTAACGCTCGAACAATTGGTTCACTTTTTAAGTCCTTCCCACTTTAACTAAATCTAGCCACCGTCGAATTTATCTAAGACACCCTAGACTAGCAGGAGCTACCATTAATTTCTCTAATTAACACGGAATAGCAAATTAATTAACATCCTAGGGAATTTCCTTTTGGGATAATTTTATCATAGATTATTAATTAACCAACCCGACTACCCGACAACTATCATCCTTTTAAGCTTATTTAGAGAGCAACACAAAAAATTCAAGGCAACAATTAATATTCAATTCTATAGTCAATTTGAGTTAACTAACCACATTAATTTGCAAACACAAAGTCACAAGAATTAATTACTCAACCCGAACCGGAAGACATCCGCATATCAAGCAAGCATTGAATACCAATTAAAACCCTAAATTAAGCACACATATGCATCAACTACAGAAAATCAATGGAATTTAAAGAGAGTCAAATCCATCACAAGTTTGTTATAAAACCGAATAAAGTTGCAAATATTAAAAATTCATCATATAGTCTAGGTGATAACAAAAACTTAACCAACAATCATATTCTTGACAGAAAAATTAATGAAATCTAAAACTTGGTTCAAGAATATAGTTTGGTCAAGTAATTACAAGAAACGAGAAAGAAATTAAATCCCGAAATTGAGATTAATAGTCGAATGATTTTATCTCGAGCTTCCTCTCGATCTTAGGCTGTCCATCACGTCCGAGAACTCGTCCCCCCAAAACCTCCTAAGTCGGCTGGAAAAAAATCGATGTGCGGACCTGGGACCTCCAATTAAATGCCGAATTGTTGCTCCTTCCAATCCCCCTTGCTGCGGTCCTTTTTATTTCTTTTTGCGCAGCCCAATAACATGTTCTATGTGGCCCACGTGGAATGTCACTTGCAGCCCAAATTATGTTTTATTATTTTTTTAGTAGCTCACATAAGGCCGGACGGAGTGGGCGGCGAAAACCGAGCGGCGCCGCAATCTTCCGCAGCAAACACTGCCGCCGGTCTAGCGGCTTTGGCGAAATCGTGGCTGCGAAACTAGTTATCGCCGCTGTTTTGGTTTTGTGGTTTTCAAGATTGTGACCGTTGAACGGTCTTAATCTTTAAAATAAAAAAATAAAAAAATTTTATAATCAAACTCTCTTTCACTCTTTCTCTCTACACCATTTCTACTTCACTCTTCTCTTCTACACTCTCTTCTACACCATTTCTACCACTTCCACAATCAAACTCTTTCACTCAAACAATGGATCGATCAAACCCGAGCTCTTCGAAGGGTCAAGCCAAGAAAAAAATACGACCTCGTTCGTTAAACCCGCAACAACAAAGAGACTCGATGCCACCACCATCTTCAAACCCGATGAACTACCCTTTCTACCCACCTTCTCCGGGTATGCCGATTCAAATCGAACCCGGTCGATTCGTCTTACCCGAATCGAGCCAATACCAAAATTTCGTCCACCAACAACAATACCAAAGCCGACAATTTCGTGACCAATACCGTGACCCCCATCATGAAGACGACGACGAGGATGACGAAGATGAAGATAATGTCGAACAATTTCGGGAGCATCAACATTTCGTCAACCAACAACAATACCAACAACCCCATCACGAAGCCGACGATGATGATGATGATGATGAAACCGTACCCGAAACTCAACAAACAACACAAAATGTTTCGGGTCGAGCGACACGTGTCAACTGGAACGGTGCCGAAGAGGCATGTTTGGCAAAAGCTTGGCTCTTCGTTTCCAAAGACAAGATTATCGGAAACCAACAAAAGTCCGATCGTTTTTGGGCTTGAGTTCTCAAACACTTCAACCAACAAAGAGGTGGTACGAACAGAACCGTCCACCAATTGAACTCAAAATGGAACAAGATGTTAACGAAGGTTAACAATTTTAACGGTCTCTACCAACAAATGGTAAATATATAGTTTTTATAGTTTTTATTTTTTTTACTTTTATAGTTTTTATTTTTTTACTTTTATAGTTTTTATTTTTTTACTTTTATAGTTTTTTGACGTTATATACTTATATAAATGTAGAGTCTTGCTCGGGCAAGCCGGTCGTCGGATGTCGATGTTTTGAATAAAGCTCACTCCCAATACAAGCTGCTTTACGAGAGGAAATGTTTCACCAACATCGAAGCGTGGAACGAAATGAAGGGCCACTTGAAGTGGGCGCCCGTTGAGAGGGTTTGCGGTTAGATTGACGAGTCGTCCTCCAAACGGAGGAAGAATACCGAGACGGACCAATACTCGACTTCAAACGACTCTCCTAGGCATGACATGCCCGACTTAAATGAAAACTCTAATCCAACACCCCCAACTAGAAAGGGGAAGAAGTCGGTCGATTCCGCGTCGAGCACCACAAGTTTGGTTGACGAGGTTATGAATTTCAACCTCCTCAAACAAACGGATTTGGAAAAAAAAAGCAGTTGCACACGAGGCTAAAGTTGAACGAGAGAGGTCGTTTAAGTTGGCAATGGACCGACACGTGGAGATGATAGAGGCGCAAAAGGCAATGCTCGAACAAGAAGCATTCGACCGCGACGTGGTGACTTTTACAACTCCACACGCCCACTTGAGGGGATCCTCTTGCAAGTCAAACTCGCCCAAAAACGAAAGATAGCGGAGAAATATGGTTGGGAGTGTGACTTTTAGTGTGTTTTTTTTAAAAAATTAAAAGTAATGTAGTGTTTAGTGTGTGTGTGTTTTTTTTTAAGTAATGTAATTTTTTTTAAAGTAATGTAATGTTGTCGAGCACCACAAGTTTGGTTGACGAGGTTATGAATTTCAACCTCCTCAAACAAACAGATTTGGAAAAAAAAAGCAGTTGCACACGAGGCTAAAGTTGAACGAGAGAGGTCGTTTAAGTTGGCAATGGACCGACACGTGGAGATGATAGAGGCGCAAAAGGCAATGCTCGAACAAGAAGCATTCGACCGCGACGTGACGACTTTTACAACTCCACACGCCCACTTGAGGGGATCCTCTTTGCAGTCAAACTCGCCCAAAAACGAAAGATAGCGGAGAAATATGGTTGGGAGTGTGACTTTTAGTGTGTTTTTTTTTTAAATTAAAAGTAATGTAGTGTTTAGTGTGTGTGTGTTTTTTTTAAGTAATGTAATGTTTTTATATTAATGTAATGTTTTTTTTAAATAAATGTAGTGTTTTTATAAAATAAATATAGTGTTTTAAAACTAATTACAAAATATATATAACTCAAAAACATTAAAATATATTAACCTACAATTCTTCATAATCCTCACCACTCCCTCCCAAAATCCTTCAAAATTCTTGAAAATTCTTTCTTTTCCTCTTTCCTGCGTGGCACCGTCCTATTGGTTACAACCCATTCTTCAAAATCCTAAAAATTCTACCACTCCCCCCTCCCTAAGGCACTTAAGCCTATTATTGCTTTGCTGTCCACGTTAAAAGCACAAGTCCCCATCATCAATTTGTATACTTGTTGATGTATATTTACTACATTACTAGCCACTTACCCGGGTAAATACCCGGGTCTAAAACATAAAAAAATATATAGATATATATACTATCCAAAAAAATCTTATCGATAAAACAATATTCAATAATAATAATAAAAATTCAATAACAATTACAAATTTGAGAAGATAGATTTATACACTATATTTCTTGTTACATTTGTTGGATGACCGTCTTCATCCAAAATTAAGATCTTCAGACCCTTCTTGCTCTTCACCTTTGATAAAGCAACATATAATTGACCATGAGAGAAGACGGGATCTTTCAAGTACAATCCAACTCTCGAAAGAGATTGACCTTGGCTTTTGTTTATCGTCATTGCAAACAAACAAAGATCGAAAACTACCTTCTCTGAAACTGAAAAGCAATTCTTTTATCTGTTGGAACCAAGGAAAGTCTAGGAATAAAAGTCCTGAATCCAATGTTGCTTCCAGAGATAATAACCGCTTCAATCACGTGCTTTCCTAGAGATACGATCTGAAGGCGTGTTCCATTACATAGGCCATTCCTCTGATCAATAAGCAACATTACAGGAACACCGACTTTCAACACAAGTCGATGATTTGGAATGCCAGATTTATGTAAAGAATTCCGGACGTCTGGTGAGTATATGTTACGATCAAAGCTGTCACCTACCATCTCATCTTAACATACAGAGTATGAGCTTAAATACTCATGCTCTTCACCGGGAACCAAAGAAAGTAGACGATTGTTGATATCATTGACAACTTCATTAGTGGTGCGAGAACAACTCTTTCTGACTAAAAATCTCGATGACCGAAGTTGTCAAGAAGCGAAGGGTAAACAAACTCAATAAGATCACTGATGGATCCGATGAATCATGAATAAGAATAGCAGGAGGAATATCTATATTTGACTCACCATCATTATCTCCACCGACTTTTCCTTCTCCAATATCCAAAAGCCATCGAGCAAAATCAGTTGTTTCTTGTATTTCTGATGGATCGTTACCTTGAAGAAGACGTATGTTTTTTGTTAACTTTAAAACCTTACACTCTCTCCAAATGTAAGACGAAGTAAGACATCAAGTAACAACATCTAAATTTAAAGCGTCTTGAAGGACGGAAGAATCTGTCTGAAATTTCCACAAAAAACATGAAATGAAATATAACATAGAACTAAATTCGAAATAAAAACTAAAAGGAATAATACATAAAACTAAAAATGTAAGAAATATTAAATAAGAGTAACTTACAAATTTGATAAAAGAAACTTAAATGTTTTTTATTGCATTTGTTTGTCGATCGTTTTCATCTAAACTAAAGATTTAATACATTTTTTGTTCTTCACTCTTGATAAAGCAACGTATAACTATCCATGCGAGAATACTGGGTTCTTTAAAAACAATCAAACTTTGGAAAGAGATTTACATTGCTTTTGTTTATAGTCATTGCAAAACAAACTGAAATTGCAAACTGACTTCTTTGAAACTTAAAAGCAATTTACTTATCTGCTGCAATCAATATGTTAATATTACTAAAGAAACATATTAAAGGTATGCTAACACTGCCAAAGGACCTATGTTATTACAATAACAATTTAATTTTGGGTGATTGGTGACCTTTTATGATCTTAATATGATCTGACAAACACCTCTTAATATCTAGTTTACAGACTTACAATTGCGCCATGGACCATGGGGATGAACAACATTTGGGTAAATACCCGATGTTATAATATAAAATTGAATACAAAGTAAAAGATTGCATAAAACTACATATGAAATAAAACAGAAAAGAAGATAAATAAGACAAAAAATGAAATAAATATTAAGTAAAAGTTAACTTGGTAGTTTGAAAAAAGAGATTTTAAAAAATGTTCTTTGTTACATATGTTAGTTTTTAATACACGTGCATCGTATGGCTGGGGTTTTTAACAATGACAATTATTATAATCTATTATAGTAAATTTTGAAGGTAAAATAGATTGCAACCAAATTAACACATAAGTTGGTTATCATTCCAAAAACCAAAATAAAATTTTCGAAAACTAAATTCAACATGAAAGTGGACCTAAATTCATTCCAAAGACCAAAACAAAATTTTAGATGTCATCTAAATGATCCTAGAAACCAAAACCAAAATGGAGATTGATCTAATACATCACCATGCCCACATGATATTGTACAACTGAGAAGAGAGTGCCATTTATATTATGTAGCAAATGAAGAACCTAAAAAGAAATAAATAGAAGAAACGATTAGGTACACCATTTAAGAACTAAATCTACATATTTAACCATTATTTGGCAGCAACATTTATGAACAAATTGTACCTAATTAAGCATTTTGGCACACAGTGACACAGCTGAAGAAAATATAAAACAACCATATGTTCATATCGCCTGCTAGAGCCGGTTCAATATATTCAGCTACAACTAAAGCAAAAAGTAAAAACATTTATAAATTAGCTCTATACTTACGTTACATTTTTAATAATCAATAGCATACCACTCTCCAAAAATCATTACAATTATACAACATGTTATGGCATAACAAAGTTGTGATTTAGATCAAACCGTTAAGTCTTAAAAACCTCAAGCTATAACTATGGAGATTGATGTGTGTACTAATTTAAAGCAACAATAATTAATAATTAATTAGTTGAATGTAAATAATAATAAAATCGAACCACTGGTACGCCTACTAAAATCGACATACCATCCATCCAGAAATTGAAACTACATGTGAATGAAGAATGCAACTTGTCTACATCCACATCAGCATAACCTGCAAGACTACAAAAATTGCTGGCTGCTGTTAAAGATGATATGTACCTCGTGTTCTTAGACCGCCTTTTGTCATTTGAGTCATTGATGAAAAACATTTATAAGTTATCATCTACTTGTAATTCTTGCCTGATGTCTTTTTCCAAGCCATAAGCTAATGCTTGATCAATTTCTGACCCCGATAAGATGGAATAATTCTCTCTGTAGCAGCAAAAGCCCCACTTAGATCCCCTAGCTAGCGTGTTAACCAATCCTGTAAATGAAATATGAATTGAGCAAAGGAAAGAAACCGAATATGAGTACTCACAGCAAATGTCATTGTGAACGTTATCCGATAAAAGAAGCAACAATCAGATTCTAAGTTGAATAAAGAGATAGAGCTTTTGATGTATTGCTAATGATGTACGCAAATACTAACTGGAAATAAATATATTAACAACAAAGAACCCCCAAGTAAATGTAATATATACAATGCCCAACTTAATAAATTTATTTTTTAAAGATTACAAAGTGAATTTAACAATAGATATTGTTATACAGATGTTTTGAAAGTGAAAATAAATTGCACACCTGTAGCTCTGCATTTAAGACATGAATTTCTTGAAATTACCATCTTTGCTCATCTTAATCTAAAGAGAATAAAACAAAACCAACATCAAATGTTAATTTAGTCACCAACAACAATAATGAATGAAGTAAATCTTCAATTTCTCAAAAACAAAGAAACAAATATTTTGCATATTCATTGAATATGGAAGAAGAAAATTAAAGCGCCCGGGGTTGTCTCTGCATGAAAACGACCCGCACAACCAAATCGTACGTAATTTTACAGAATTTAACCTACTGTCCAATCCTTCTATATACATATCCAGAAGTTGGAGCATTGTCCTCAATAAAAGCACCTGAAAATATGATATCCCTTTTTAAAAATACTTGTTTAAGACTCAATGACAGTATAATCAATAGATGAAATACTTGAACATGACATTAACATAGATGATAATTTCTAATGTCTTATAGGAAAATCATAGGTTTAGGACAAAATGATTGTCATATTTTTTTCATCTACAAAAAACTAAATGAAGACACCATGAACATATACAAAATCTAGTACTAAATCTTTACTTAGGAGTTATGACCCAAGAATTCAAAAATTGTTTATCTAAAGAAAACAATATTCATGCAAATCAAAAGATCCTTTAATATGTACAGACTTAAGAAAATTGATTTAAGATGTAGAATTACTTACTTTCCAAGCCGGTAAGAAACAATTTTGTAGGAAACTTAGTATTAAAAGCAAGTATTGGATTAAAATTTAGTCAACCATATTTACGTAAATTTAAATTTCAATCTTAAATGGAGAATTAATTTGACTTTCTTAAAAAAGGTAGGTATTTATTGCTCCGAAGATCATTCCCTATATTTTAAGTTTAATACTTTAGATTTTTAAAAAAATCTAAAAAACTAACAAAATTACACATAGGATTTTAGTGTCATTAGAGGGTACCACATCACCAATTGATGATGTGGACACACTTATTATGTGCCAACTCAACCAAATATGTTTTGTTTAATGTATTGGTAGATAGATTTTTCAAAAACCCACGTGAGCTTTTCTCATGCATCCATTACTTCTTATTTTTTTTCCTACTTGATTTTTGTTTTATTTCTTTTTTTTATTTCAGCCCCCTCACTTTCATAAATTCAATGCCGGTCCTCAAGCTTTCATAATTGACTTCTTTTACCCTTAAACTTTGATGAAATATCATACCATTCTCTTGGGCAATTATAGAAACCTACAATTGAATATATATTGAACAACTTTGAGCACAGGTAAATCACATTTATCCTAATTAAACACAAGACTTAGATATTTAACTAAACTCACACCAAAATATACAAAAATGACTCAATACCACGTTAAGACACAAATGTAGGGATATGATCATGTAATAGTAAGCGTATGTCCGGATATTATTTAAGCCTACGGGGTCACACGTCTCGACACCAAATGTATTAATATTAATTAATGGTTGATTAATATTTATCACGAACATTTAACGAGGTTTCGTTAAAAACTGACAGTTAATTGTTAACAGGGGGCGTTGTAATTAGAGAGAGTTATAATTGGATTATAATTGGGAGAAGGATATGGATAAAGCCTCTAGACCGATTTCGACTAGGGCTCTATGCCTATCCCTATCTTGTTCTCCAAGTATCCAAACACTATAAATAAACCCTCTGGGTTTATGGTTTAGGAGCTGCTTTTATCTGATAAAGGCAAACCCTAATTCTCTCTCTCTCTCTCTCTCGAATTCGGCAACAAGGAAAAACCCAAGGGGTTTTCGATTCCTTGTGTGGTTCGACCAAGCCTACATCAAGAGGAGCTCGTGATCGGTTGCTAGCACATAGCATTGGTGTGTCGTGTGTGCGATCGTAGAGGGATTTGCTTTAAATCCTCCAAGAGATCAAGTCAATCCGAGCTCATAAGGTAAACATGTTCTATCCGGTTAGTTAGATTAATTCATAGGTTTCTTTCCGCTGCGTACTCGTGTTTTGATAAATAGTTATATAACCCAACAACAAATACTATACCTTAGATAAAAACTAAATAAAAACGACTCAAAACCCACTCAAACATTATACAAAATACACGGGAAAAGTATATGTGTTTACAACACATCAATGATCTCCTAATATTTAGTAACAAGCAATTGTGTTTCTATATTTATATGCAATGTATGGTTCATTTGGAGTAGGAAGAAAATGAATCAAGTTTATTAATTTTAGTCTATTCTCTTGTTTTCTTGGGAGTGTTTGCCTACTAGAAAAGGCTAAATTACTTTGGAGATTGACCATCTCGAATCGGTCTATAACATTATGCAAGACGGGTTAAACGTTGAAGGTATTAAAACTATAAAGATGATTTTAGTCAAATGCTAAAAAAGATGCTTTTATTAGTGAAGAGAAACGATATACGGAATATCGTTGTTTTATCGCAATACGGGTTCGCTCTATTTGAGACCGAATTGGGATGTTCCAACCAGGTGGAACTCGACATGGAAAATATTGGATTGTGTCATTAGGCAAAAAACTTTTTCAGAAATGTTTCATGACGGGCTTGCTCAACAAGGTGTCGTTGTGACATTTCCTACTTCGAATCTGAAGGGGAGTTTTTGAAAACATGCTTGGTCCGATAAAAGAAAAGTTTAAAAAAATTTTGAGGATTTGTCGGTCGTCTTCACTTGTGCCCTTGCTTTGAACCCTTTTTTCAATGTGTCTAGTCTTGTGGTCCTAAATGATGATATCACAAGTGCTTTGAACCTAAATGATAATGTTTCTAATTTTTCTAGAAGAAAAAAAGATCATTTTAACTCACATTTTCAATACTTGTATGAAGTTTATTATCAAAAGTATGGAAATATAAGCAACATACATGAATCGATGAGTTCAGCATCGACTAGTAATTCAAACAGTAGCAAAAGCCAAAATCTTTTAAACACGTTAAGAAGCGTGAGTAGTAAATGGGCCAAAAGTAGCACCCTGAGTAGTGAATTTGGGAGATACAAGGGGACGGATTTTATTCAACATCTAAACACCGATGATTTTGATAACTTTGATATTCTGGCTTGGTGAAAAGAACATCAAACACAAGTTCCCATTCTTGCCGCCAGGGCCCGAGACCTACTAAATGTCCAAGCTTCCACGGTAGTTTCGGAATCAACTTTTTCTCTTAGTGGCAGGGTTTTATCTATTCGGAGGATGAGGCTCACTTTCGAGTCGCTAGAGGTTTGTATTTGCTTGAAGGATCACCTAGACGAATTGAAACGTGTACAAACATTTCTAATCTTGAAGGTGAAATTGAACCGGAGTTGGCAGTACATGAAAACGAGATACCAACATGGGATTCTTCTCCACTTTCCGATGAAGAAGAGCAAGCCGACTTACGACAAGCAAAAGATCGAGCTGCGGCGGCGACGACAATGGAATAAACTCGAACCTAAACGTTTAATCGAGTTTCATTTGAATGTTTCGTTTCTTATCAGTTATTATCATTTCGTATTTTCGTTTTAAAAACATCTATTTTTGTAACCGATCTATCTTGAGGTTGCTAGTGTTTGTAGTGGTTTAAGTTTTAAATTCAATAACTATTATGTTTTATTAGTTTATATATTTATTTTAGAAAAAAATAAATATTAAATGAACAAACCAATCCAACCCGGTTTGTACCAAAAACCGGTTCCTAACCCCAACCGGTTAGGCCGGTTCTATGTTATTGTGACATCCCGAATCCGTTTTACTATTAAATATCCCGGTGTAAATAATGGAAATAACATTAGTTACTAAGTTGACATGGTGACTAATAATTAGGCAAGGAAAGTTTAAGGGGCTAAATGTAAATATTTAGTTGAGGCATGATTTAAATCCTCTGCTATAATAAATGGACTAGAACTGTAAATATTATGTTAAAACAAAATAATCTGGAACTCTCCATAGAGAGGAATCGCGACCAGAAAGAGAAGGGGAGGAGAAGCCCTTGTTTTTTAGTGTGGTCATCAAATCAGGAGTTTGGGACGAAATTGGAACGGAGGGAGGTTGAAATTGGGTTAAGGAAGGTGTCTAAATCAATAAATCCTTCTTGTTTGTTGGTTCCATTGTCAAGTAAGTTGTTAATCAAGTTGTGTGTCTTTATGAACTTCATCTTGAGGTTAAATCCGTGTAGGAAATCTGTTGGATGTGTGTTTCCTGCTTAGATATGTTATATGTTTATCTTGCATGCTTGAATTTATGTGTTTTTAGTAGATGTTGTGATGGGGGTTTAGACCCATCACATGCAAATCAATTTTCTAGAAGGTTAGGTGATGGATTTGGTTATTTTGACCATAATAAAGTTTGTATATATGATGAAATTGTTAATTTTCCTTAAGATGACATTTATGCGCTTGTGGTCAATGAAGAGGTAAATTGGCAGGTTGAATGTTTCATATTAGTTAGCATACCATGTATGCACATTAGGTCTTGATGAAATGCCTGAAAGAAAGTGGAAATCTAAAATGGGTTGATTTCACCAAATTTGATTGGGTGATGCTATGTTATATTGTGTGAATTATGATTGTAGAATGGTTAATCTAAATAACCCTAAAAATATAGGGAAGAAAGTGGGAGCTCGGGTCATCAACGCGGCGGAAAAGCTAAGGCTTAGTGTTGGGTCCTGTAGGTCCGGGAATTTCACCTAATCACGATATTTTAATCTAGTACAAGTGCGGAATCCTTGTACAAGACCGATTCAAGAATAAAGATGAAGATAACACAAGAAAACGATGAATGAACGATAAAAGTTTGATATTGCACACAAGTAAACTTGTCGGGTACAAAACACAAATCGTAAACCTCCTTGGCTCTCCACTCAATCGTAATCAGCAACCTACAAAGGAGAACCACATGAGGTTTAAAAAGGATCCCTAATGGGTTTACTATTGGGCCCCCTGTGGATCATAAACCCAATAGTAAACCCAAACCAATCATAAACTAGCCTAAATACAATAGCAAACTAGCCTATGATTCTAATGAATCCCTCTAAGCCCAGCCCAACATGTTTAATATTACAAGCCTTATAATCTAGCCTCTACAATCTTCCCCTAGGCTTGTGATATTAAATGTCTTCGATCTTTGAAATTCTTCTTCTTGAGTGGCTGGCATAGATGCTGATGAAGATTCTTTCCGCAGAAATCTTCAATGGGTTTCATGACGGGCACTTGGGACTTCCTCTTGATCAGCATCAACTTGAACTTCTTGAAATGAACAAGTTAATGAGAGGAGGATTCTCATTGACTTGCTTCTGTTGAAAGAACTGGTTCTTGCTAAATCTTCGGTAAATGTCTTGAATCTCCAAAAATTAGAGGGTAAAATTTTGAAAGCCTCTAACTGTGAAGAACTTGATTGTTGATCTTCAAACTTCATGATCTCTGACTGCTCTCTGCATCATTTTCTTCATCAAAGATCGACTTGAAAACTTCAGCTTCCCCTAAACATGTGAACATCTTCTTTGAAGCTCTTTTGAAGCTTTTGGAAACTTGTAAAGACACCAACAACTTCCCCTGAACAGTTGCTTTTCAGATGGAAGTCTTGTCCGGCTGGTTCTTTAACTTTGAGCAGCAACAGCATCTTTCTCTCATCAACCTGTCTGACACACATTTGAAAAAAAATATATACTCCACCAGACATTTGATGACTGGTCTTTGGGTTAGAAGGTAATTATCATCTGTTCAGTTGATTCAAATTAATATTATTTTAACCAAAAACCCTAATATAGATTACGGGTTTTCTATAAAACTTCCCCTGAACCCAAGACCTCTAAAGACTTCCCCTTAGCTGAATACTTCCCTTCAGCCAAGGACTTCCCCTGAGATAATACATATTATCCTCGAGTTCCCTTCGGATACTATGTATTATGGAAGTCTTTTCGGATAATACTTATTATCCTCCCTCCTTCCCCTAAAAATTTGTCAAGATCTGACGGAGGAAGTCTTTTCCTTTAGATAATAAGTATCATCCTCGAGTTCCCTTCGGATAATACTTATTATCCCATACTCCTTCCCCTAAAAATTTGGCAAGATCTGTCGAGGGCATATTGTCATGCATAAAAACCCATGAAAAACACATTTTGACTTCTCAAATCAACCTGGCCAAGACGAAAACACACCAAAAAGAACTTAACACCTCACACACGAAAGATAAAAATAAACAAATACTTACCAAACCAAACATGAGAAAGTTTACAAGGGATCAAACCGTATGAATCTGACTGAGGAACCCTTTTCAGCTTCAGTTACTCAACTAGGGATCCTATTTAAAAACTTGATTGTTGATCTTCAAACTTCATGATCTCTGACTGCTATCTGCATCATTTTCTTCATCAAAGATCGACTTGAAAACTTCAGCTTCCCCTAAACATGTGAACATCTTCTTTGAAGCTCTTTTGAAGCTTTTGGAAACTTGTAAGGTTTCAAATGCAAGGGCACCTGTGACAAAGCCTAAGGGCAAAGCGAAAGCCGAGCAACAGGTTATGAAACAAAAAGTTGTCGCTCAAACAAAGCAACTTGTGTATACTAAACTAAAACTTGTAAAGACACCAACAACTTCCCCTGAACAGTTGCTTTTCAGATGGAAGTCTTGTCCGGCTGGTTCTTTAACTTTGAGCAGCAGCAGCATCAGCAGCATCTTTCTATCATCAACCTGTCTGACACACATTTGAAAAAATATACTCCACCAGACATTTGATGACTGATCTTTGGGTTAGAGGTTAATTATCATCAGTTCAGTTGATTCAAATTAACAATATTTTAACCAAAAACCCTAATATAGATTACGGGTTTTCTATAAACTTCCCCTGAACCCAAGACCTCTAAAGACTTCCCCTTAGCTGATTACTTCCCCTCAGCTAAGGACTTCCCCTGAGATAATACATATCATCCTTGAGTTCCCTTCGGATACTATGTATTATGGAAGTCTTTTCGGATAATACTTATTATCCTCCCTCCTTCCCCTAAAAATTTGGCAAGATCTGTCGGGGGCATATTGTCATGCATTAAAACCCATGAAAAACACATTTAGACTTCTCAAATCAACCTGGCCAAGACGAAAACACACCAAAAAGAACTTAACGACTCACACACGAAAGATAAAAATAAACAACTACTTACCAATATCAAACATGAGAAAGTTTACGAGGGATCAAACCTTATGAATCTGACTGAGGAATCCTTTTCAGCTTCAGTTACTCGACTAGTCCAGGTGATTGCCGGTATGTTTGTCCGCTTTAAACTCAAACCCGTTTAATCCCAACCGAATGCGTCATGCTTAATATAGTACATTATTACCGTCATGTCTAATTGTCCCCACACCCAAGTGTACACAGCAAAACCTACCCAACCTCAGAGTTTATTGAGGATTCACAAACCCCCAACTTGAGGAACCATGCATCACCGCTATGACTACCACTTATTTTCATTAACCATCAGTTGGTGATCAGGTCGGCCGCTAAGCACGCAAAGAAGACCAACTGAGTGATTATTTATTCTCTTTTCTTTTTCATTTTCTTTTTCTTTTCTTTTTCTTTTTCCTTTCTTTTTCATTTTCTTTTGCTCTGTGGTGTTGTCAAGATAGCATAAACATGGCGTGTGAGAGAGTAAATACTAGGTATAATTACCACTCTCAACCCGTTTTTGTCGGGACTCAGTCTTTTAAACTATGCAACCTAGGATGGGAAGCTAAACATATATAGCTTTTAAGTTCACTGCACTTTCATTGGAGGTCATAAGTTTAGGTCGAGCCTACCGAGCATATCACCGTGGAGCTTGCCTTTCACTTCCGCCTTACGCGTGTCAGCCATCTCCAACCCGAACATTCATTTGACTTCCCCTAAACTTCTCAAAAACAAGAAACAATTAAAAATTGAAAAGCACACTATTTTTGAGGGGTCAACATTTTCATCTTCTTTACATTTCTTCCCCTTGCTTTTTGATTTTTAATGTCACAATTTTGTGAGCATCATCATTTTTTTTTAACAAAATAAAACACACAAACACACAAACAAATTAAATGACTTTACACACATCTGGCCAAGCTAACTTTCAAAGTATTGATTTGAAAAATTTTAGAAAATAGGGTTTCATGACATGCACACTTCATTGCATTTGAAGTCAACCACTTAATCAATCAATTGAAAATTTTAGGAAATTTGGTTTGACTCAAAACACCCTTTGCCACTTCATTCACACAACCAAGTTAAGAACAGTACCTTTCGTGCTGAATTTTACCTTTTACCTCTCAATGAGACATACCTTCCATTTATAGATTACTTGACATGACATGAAGATATGTCTCCTAAACTGTGCCTGGAACAATCACTTATCAACAAACAAATTAGTAATAAAAACGTTAGTGATAATCCTCCTTGATCGTTCCTGCACACAGTGAGAGATTAGTTAGCTAATAGTACCCAGGCCATTGTTTTTCTGGGTACTCCTGAGGAATCAATGAATGAAATTTCTTTTAAAAACATTCCTTTTGAAAGATCAGGAAGTTGGGATGATTCGGTTGTAGCTGCCTTGACTTTTGGCTTCCAAATTCCAGGTGATTTAACATTTGTTTTAGTCACTTTTGGAGTTGTGACCTTAGGTATTTCAACCTTCTTCATTTTAGATTCACTTTTCAAAACAGGTTTTGTTTTAGTCACCTCGTGAGTTGTGACTTTAGGTATTTCAACCTTCTGCATTTTAGAAATATTTTTCAAAACAGTTTTAGTTACCTTGGGAGGGGTAACTTTGGGTTTTTCAAGTTTTGATTGCTTTGAAAATGGTTTCATCACCTTTTTCTGAAAATTTTGGTAACTTGGAAAGCTGTTGTTTTGATTTAAAGATTTTCTTTCAGCTTTGGCAGCGTCCCAATGTTGATCAGAGGGTTTAACCTTAGGAGTAACAGTCTTCATTGCCTTAGGTTTCTGCACCATCATCGGCTTAGACTTCACAGACTCCTGAGATGAAACCCTTTGACTTTTTGGAAAGTAGGGTTCATAGGGGCGATAAAGACAGTTTCTAGCAATATGACCAGCGATGCCACAATTAAAGCAAGTCTGCTTCTTTAGATAGAAGTCAGACGTGTACCCATTTGTCTTTGGTGGCTGATATGGAGCTGGTTTGCTCTGTGTCTGCCTCCTTGGTCCATTTGCTGATCCAAGATTGACTCTTGGCTGGTTCCTCGAAGCCTGTGTCGAACCTGTCTTAACCGTCTTTGTGCTTCCTTGATTCGTTAACGTTGAAGCACCATTCTTGCAATTACAACAACAACTGCATGATCCAACTGAAGAAATGGGAGACACAGCCACTCCCTTGAGTTTTTCATTCTTCACCACAGTTGTTAACTTCACACTTGGATGCTTAATGGTGATCTTTGGCTTCTCAACTTTGGCTTCACCGACCACTCCATCAGTTATTCCCTTGAACTTGGAGGAGAAGGATGGTAAGTCATACCCAACATCTGGTTCTTGGTCAAACATAGATCCAGATGTCATAAAGATCTTCCCCCCAGGCCGTGTCGTCAAGATCACCTTTTCCCTTTTGACTTCGTCAACAACTTTCAAGCATGGGGTTTCAATTTTAGGGTATGGTTTCAACTCTACCCCAACATCATCAGGCTTGGAATTATGACATCTGTTATACTCCTGGCACTCAGCATCATCTCTTGATACGTCCTCTATTCTCCCTTCACCATATGTCATGTTTGCCTCGTTGTCTATTTCCTCTTGAGTCAATGGTGTAGTTCCAACCAAGACACTATCAATAGGAGGAGCAGCTTCTTTATAATCTGCCTTGGTTCGTTCAACTTGGTCCTCACTAAGAAGTATTCCTATAATGTCTCTGGGAACTGGTGGAGGAATAATGCTATTTGCAGCCAAGGCCTTATCAGTCTTTTCTGATCCAAATCCAGGTGTGTGTTTCCCAACTTGACCAGTCACCACAGCATGTGACAATTCCTTTCCAGCTTCAAGCATTCTTTTGCTCCTCATTTGATTCATATCAAGCTTAACCTGCATCTCATTGTTCTTATGCTTCAGGTCATCTATCTGCTTACTTAGCTCAGCTATCTCTAACTTAGCGTTGTCATACAAATAGGCGTTCTCAGTTGCAAGGTTCTTATATTTTGTTATATCTAATTTTTGAGCTTTAACCTTCTCTTCGTTCTTTTGCCATCTACCCTTAAATGAGCTCTTCTCGCATTTTGTCTCAAACAATTCTGACTGAAAATTTCTACACATTTGCTTAAGTTCAGGAATTATACGAGCACAAGTAGGATTGGGGCATATCTCAGCATCATCGTCCTCAAGTATATTCTTTTCTTCAACCACTGAACTCATTTTGCAGCTTCTGAAAATCTTGAAAAAAAAAAATCTGCAAAAACGGCAAAATCGGCAAAAGTACTATTCAAAAAAATAGTGTCAAAAACTTAAAACTGAAAAACGGAGGCCTTCGGAGTGGAATTTGGGGGTCAAAACGGGCTCCCCTGGACATTAGTCTAGGGTAATTCTGGGGCTTGATGTCACGAACGTCGTGTTCAAATTTGAGCTTCTAACTCCAAACGAGTCAAAAGTTACGCCCGTTTCCGTGAAAGTGTGAAAAACTGACTTTTTGCCGCAAACCCTGTTTACGATCGTAATCCCTGTTTACGATCGTAATCCCCTGTTTATGATCGTAATCACCTGTTTACGATCGTAATCACCTTCAGTCATAAACACCAGTCATAAACTCATAATCGGAATCTCAATCATAAACTCCAATAGTAAACTCCGATAGTAAACTCAGTTTATGATTGTGTTGGATCTTAAACCTTCAAATCTTGATCATAAACATTCATATCTTCAAGCCTTGATCATAAACCTTCAAATCTTGATCATAAACATTCATATCTTCAAGCCTTGATCATAAACCTTCAAATCTTCAAGCCTTGATCATAAACCTTCAAATCTTCAAGCCTTGATCATAAACCTTCAAATCTTCAAGCCTTGATCATAAACCTTCAAACCTTCAAGCCTTGATCATAAACCTTCACACCTTCAAATCTTCAAATCTTCAAATCTTCAAATCTTCAAATCTTCAAATCTTCAAATCTTCAAATCTTCAAATCTTCAAATCTTCAAATCTTCAAATCTTCAAATCTTCAAATCTTCAAATCTTCAAATCTTCAAATCTTCAAATCTTCAAATCTTCAAATCTTTAAATCTTCAAATCTTCAAATCTTCAAATCTTCAAATCATCAAATCTTTTTTTTTTTTTTTTGGAAAAAGCTTGAATCCAATATCGTGAGAACCTCGAATCTGTGATTCTTGGCTCTGATACCAATTGTAGGTCCGGGAATTTCACCTAATCACGATATTTTAATCTAGTACAAGTGCGGAATCCTTGTACAAGACCGATTCAAGAATAAAGATGAAGATAACACAAGAAAACGATGAATGAACGATAAAAGTTTGATATTGCACACAAGTAAACTTGTCGGGTACAAAACACAAATCGTAAACCTCCTTGGCTCTCCACTCAATCGTAATCAGCAACCTACAAAGGAGAACCACATGAGGTTTAAATAGGATCCCTAATGGGTTTACTATTGGGCCCCCTGTGGATCATAAACCCAATAGTAAACCCAAACCAATCATAAACTAGCCTAAATACAATAGCAAACTAGCCTATGATTCTAATGAATCCCTCTAAGCCCAGCCCAACATGTTTAATATTACAAGCCTTATAATCTAGCCTCTACAGGTCCCGTGAGGGGATCTTTGACAATATAGGTACAATTTGATTTAATACTATAGTATGTATGTTGCGGAAAGTAAATCAAATTGGAAGATCACAATTCATAAAAAGGTTTTCCTGTATATCTCAAATGTAAATAATGGTTTACACGAGTTTATGCTATAGCAATGAATCAACATAAAGAACTTTTCTATAAGAGTATGTTATAAGTGCTTTGAGCAGCTTGTGAATTGTGAGTGAATGTCTTTCCTTTGTTGGTGAAGATCGCTTGCTATTATAGCAAGTTGTAAAGGAATAATGTAGTTGAGACGGTTGAATTTGGAGTGTGTCAGAGTATATAGAGATAAATTGAGGTTATTCAGTTTATCTCTTTTCAAGTGTCTTCAACTGTATTCGCATTGAATATCAAGTGGGTCTTTATCTTTACTTGTTCTTCACTCATAGCTTTTCTTTACTTCTCACAATCTTTATCTTCTGATAGTCTTGAACTCCTTCAAGACTCTTCATTGAAGAATAGGAATGCTTCTCATTAGAAGCCTTTCACAGAAATAGGGATTTACGTGAAAAATGTATTTTCATAGATCTACTTTGGAATTTTCGAAGTATATATGTGAAAATACAGAATCTGAGATTTATATAGATTCTGTTTTCCTTCTTTGTTGGTGATGTTTCTTATCTTTACTTCTAATACTTTAACTATTTCTATTACATATGGAGGTGTTTCTAACACCTAGAGGTAATTAAGTGTGTTTAATTTCAATATTATAGGGATGTGAGAATTCCATAGATTTTAAGCTAGAAGTAGTTTAATATGATGATAATTGAATGTGTGAAAAATTAAGATGTGAATTCATTCATGGAATGAATCTAAGCTTTTAAAAATGTTAAATGTCCCGTTTGGGTTAGGGTAGAACCTAGTGTGAAATCAAGGTTGAACCTTCGGGTAATATGGGGATTGATGATCATTCATAATCCAAGTTGCACCCTCGGGTGGAAGAGCAGCCTTTGACATAACCTTGCTTGAGTCAAAGATAAAGTCGGTAAATGTTAATTGATGTGGAAGGAAGTAAAACGTAGGATGCATTGTGGTACATGATACTGAAGTAAATACATATCTAATTATCTATGCATCATTTTTGTGAAATTGTTGATAGTGTGATAATAGGTTGGATCACAAGGGTGGGAAAAGGTAAGTTGGTTAATTGTATGAAATTAGGGTTAACGGGTCAAGGGGTTAGAATATACGTTGAGAATTTTCCTTTTGTTATTTTAAAGGATTTGTACTAAACGTATTTGAAACTCACTACATTGGCTTAAAAATGGCATGTGTAGTGGTAAGATAGAATTTAGGATCTAAACATTGCAATTTAACTGAAAAAGGGTCACAATGTGGCCAAGTATGAAAAATCAAGAAAGAAACTGAGTGGTCCCTCAATATCCAGCTCTGGTGATACACCAGGAGCACCCATGTGGTTTAGGCGATACGCCACAGATCTATCAATAACAAACATGAGTAACCCTAGATCTAACTTCAAGATACATGCGTAACATAGATCTAGTCATATTATGTGACACCTCATCCGAAAACCTAGGTCAAACCTTTTTACTTTGACTTTTAATTAAGTATTAATGTGTATTAACTGGTCTGATTACTGTTTAAACTGTTAATTTACTGTGCCTGATCGTTAACTGATGATGTAAACCTAATCCCGCGTTTGTGCTAGGAGCATATACCCGTAAAATGCATAGAGATTTCATGTATTAATCATGGAATTTCAATAACAAGGAAATTAAATATAAAATGTATTTTTATATTTTATCCGTAACTGGTGTCGTACGTTGTTGGGTTATATAACGTTTTATCGATACACGAGTACGCAGCGGAAAATCAATCTATGTATTTAACTAATTAACCAAATATAAAGATTACCTCAAGATCCAGTTTAGAAGCTATGTGATATGGTTTAAAGTAAAACCCCTCTATGATTTCACACACGACACACCGATGTACGTATGCTAGTACTTGATCATGAACACGAGCTTCTCCTTCCTTGATGCTTTGGTCGAACCACTCGAAACCAAAACCCTAAGTGGGTTCGGTTTATTAGCTGAAAATTAGAGGGAAGGAGAGAGAGAATTTGAGTGCCAATTATCTTTATAATTATGTGTAAAGAAAACCATAGGCTAGAGATTATATTTATAGCCTAGATTAACTTGTTTTCCAAGTTGGGTTTAGGGTTAGGAAAGCCCATAGGAGTCGCAGACCCACTCTAGGTATTTCCCTAAGTAATCCTCAACTATATATTAATTGCAGTTCTCTCTTAACAGATAACTAACTACCGTTAACTAGTAACCGTTAGTTTTAACGACCTTTCGTTAAATAGATTCGTGTTCTTTATTAATTAACTTATTAATTAATACAAATACATTTGTGTCGAGACGTGTGACCCCGTAGGTTTAAATATTTTCCGGACATACGTTTATTTTACGTGATCATATTCCTACAGCTCCCACTTGAGCATATAATAATAAAAGTAATAACATTGGTTAGCGTCTAGCAACACACCAATGCTCCCGGAAATATTTAAGTATAGTTTCTTAAAGTATATTTAAATGGCTTAGACATTTACTATCCCTTTGTTACAGATATCGTGTTAAAATGAATATGGATCAAAGTCATTTCATAATTTTAACGATTCTATTTCTCATTCCATAACTAATTAAAGATTACCAAATTTATTGAGACATATCTGGATTTCATTTGGGCACGGCCATGCAAACAATTTAATTAGTCCCAATGAGGGGCCCAGTGGTATCATTCTTCAACGTTTAGCTGAAGGAACAAATCCTATATTGACTACATGTGTAGAGTCACATACTCCACTACACTTTCTGAAAATAGCTCTGTTGTACTACCTTATTCAGGATAGTTAGAACTATATCAAGCAAGTGCAATCCCTACATACATGACCTGCTTGTATCTCAAGTCTAAGGATAAGTAAAGTAACCATTTACGAATTTTACTTAATGACGTCGATCCATAAAGTGATAATTCGTTAGTGGGGTAGTCCGATATGCATCTTATGAATACCATGTGAGTTTGGTGGGACCATCCTTTATATATTCCAAGAATATTACCAATCACTCAGATTTGTCTTAGTTTAACTATATTCCCATATAGTTAATCGACAACGGACAGTTTAGAATATTAATAAATATTCAGGGATTAAACATGCAAATACAGGACACAATTAATACTAAATGAAATCAAACATTTCAAGTACTTTATTTCATTATATAAATAGAAATTGCTTAACATCCCTTATCCAAATACCGAACAACAGATTTACATGAATTAACTAGCTAATTTAAGTCTCATGCCCTCGGCATGCCTTTCAAGCTTTGGTCTAGATAAAGCTTTTGTAAAGGGATCAGCTAAGTTAACATTTGTGTGAACTTTGAGTAGTTTGATCTCCCCTAGTTCGATCTGCTCACGAACATAGTGATAATCTTCTAGCATAATGTCTGGCACCTTTCTGAACTCCAGGTTCCTTGGCAATGATTAATGCACCAGTATTATCACAGTACATATCAATGGGTAAGCTACTTGAAGGGATCATGTCAAGCCCACAAATAAACTTCCTTATCCAGACTGCTTCCATTGCAGCTTCTGAGGCAACAATGTACTCAGACTCTGTTGCAGACGTAGCAACTGTGGTTTACCTCTTGCTTTTCCAATCCACAGCACCTCCATTTAGAATGAAGACGTACCCAGACTGAGACTTCGTGTCATCTCTATCAGTCTGAAATCCAGCATCACAGTATCCGGTCACTTTGAGCTCTAAATCTGGATTTCCTCCATACACCAAAAACAAATCTCTAGTAGCCCGTAGGTACTTAAGAATGGTCTTAACAGCAGTCCAATGACTTTCACCTGGATTCTGTTGGAATCGGCTAACGATATTTTGCGCAAACGCTACATCAGGTCTAGTGCATCTCACTGCATACATTATAGATCCTACAACCGAAGCATAAGGAACTCTATGCATACGCTTCACCTCATCAGGTGTAGAAGCACCTTGTTTGACCGATAGACCAAGTCCTTCCTGCATGGGTACAAGACCACGCTTAGAATTCTCCATCTTGAATCGTTTCAAGATCTTATCGATATAAGCACTTTGACTTAGTCTAAGTAACCGCCTAGTTCTATCTCTATAGATCTTGATTCCAAGAATAAATGCTACTTCACCCAAGTCTTTCATGGCAAAACACTTTCCAAGATGAGATTATACATCTTGCAACATTGGAATGTGTTTTCCTATAATCAATATGTCATCTACATATAAGACAAGGAAAGTAACATTACTCCCACTAGCTTTGCGATATACACATGGCTCATCAGGATTTTAAATGAAACCAAACTTTTTGATTTCTTCATCAAACCGTTTATTCCAACTTCTTGATGCTTGCTTTAGTCCATAAATGGACCTTTGAAGCTTGCATACTTTGTTGGGATGGTTTGGATCAATAAAACCTTCAGGCTGATCCATATAGACTTCTTCATCCAAGTAACCATTTAAGAAAGCAGTCTTAACATCCATTTGCCATATCTCAAAATCATAGAACGCAGCTATGGCTAAGAGATTCCTAATAGCTCTAATGTCAGCAACTGGAGAAAAGGTCTCATCATAGTCAACTCCGAAACGTTGAGTATAACCTTTCACCACGAAACGAGCTTTATAGGTGTGTAGATTTCCATCAATGTCGGTCTTCTTCTTGAAGATCCATTTACACCCAACGGTTTTTGCATTAGGTGGAAGATCAACCAAGCTCCATACTTGATTTTCTTCCATGGATTTCATTTCCACATTCGCAGCTTCAAGCATTTGTCAGATTCCGGATCTGATAATGCAGCATTGAATTTCGGAGGCTCATCGAGATCTCCTGATTCGTGTTCCTCGGATTTGATTTGACCCATCCATCTATCCGGAGTACGTATAGTCCTTTCGGACCTACAAAATGGAATCGCACTCTCATCGACTTGAGGTTCATTACTTTGAACATCCCCCCCCCCCCCCCAAGTTGATGATTGCTAGGAGTTTTAGAAGGTGACACATCTTATAGTAGTTCTATAATTCTCCCACTGTTCTCTTGAGCTATTAAATTATTCTCAAAGAACTCAGCATATCTAGCCACTCGAACAGTGTTTTCGGTAGGATTATAAAAGTAGTAACCCATTGTTTCCTTAGGGTATCCTACAAAGATGCACTTAGTAGTTCTGGGTTGAAGTTTATCAGGTGTATCGCGCTTCACAAGCGCCTCACATCCTCAGACTCTTAAGTAAGACAATTTAGGGACATCTCCATACCACAATTCATGTGGTGTTTTGTCAACCTTCTTGGTTGGAACCATATTGAGAATACGTACAGCAGTCTCTAGATTTTAATCCCAAAATGAAATTTGGAGAGTCGTAAGGTTCATCATTGATCTCACCATTTCTAACAAGGTTCGATTTCTCCTTTCAGAAACTCCATTATGTTGTGGAGTGTATGGAGGAGTGAGCTGTTGGACAATTCCACATGCTTTTAGATAATCCTTAAACTCTTGGCTTAAGTATTGTCCACCACGATCTGAACGAAGGATCTTGATGGTCTTTCCGAGTTGATTTTCTCCTTCATTTTAAAACTCTGTGAATGTTTCAAAAACTTCATGTTTATGTTTAAGCAAGTAAACATAACCATAATGACTGAAATCATCCGTGAAAGTTATGAAGTAGCTAGCACCTTTTTTTGACACATGTCTAAATGGGCCACAAACATCAGTATGAATGAGTCCAAGAAGTCCTTTGGCCCTTTCCGGTTTATGCGGAAAAGGTTTCCTTGTAACACTTCGGTTAATCCATTTGTAAATACCCGACCCGTTTCCTATCATGGTTGATAATCAATAAAGAATCATTTCACATCTTATATTGTTATTTCACTTATTCTATGATTTAATCTTTTAATCACAATATTCGTGACATTTGATATTTATCGCAAATTGGATCTATAACTCGATTGTTTTTGTTATTTATGCAAAACCGGAAAACTCTAGCATTCTAAATATGTACAATACTTGTGGGTAATACTAGTCATACACACAAGTAAATATATATGAAGTTTCGCAAAAGTTCGCAGTTTAAATAAAAAAATAACAAAAATACGAGTTTTCATACGATTTCGGTATTAACCATTCTATTATTCCATAACATTTTATCTAATGAATTCTATATCACAAGTCAATATGGTGAATTATGATGAATTTTAATGAATTTTGGTGATTTTTCATAATTTTTAACAAATAATATACAAATAATAATATATAAATTATATATTTTATACCTCGTTAAACGTATCCCGAGTCTTATGAATCTTAAGAAAGTATTCTAATATCATTTTGAACTAAAAACATTAGTTATATCGAAAGATATAAAGGTAAACTCACAAAACAAAAGTTGAGGGACTAATTGTGCAATTTATCGAAAGTTATGAAGCGCACATCATCGAGCATGTTCCGAGCCTTAAAAACTTTTATAAACATGTTTTATAATATTTTGGTGCATAAAATAACAGTTTCGGTGAAATCTGGGGCTCAAAATGTAACTAATAAACCACAGGGACTAAAACTGCCAAGCAGCAAAGTCCCTCGCGTACCGCCGAGAGCCGGCCTCACCCGGCGCGTAGTGCCGCCCAAATCCACCGCAGGTCGCTATTATCCACGTATTTTGACTTGTTCTCCACGAATTGGCCATCCAGATGTCGATTTTAAGGTGATTAATCGCCATAGCAACGTGTAGGAACATGCTGCGACCTCAAACACTATAAAAGGAAGCCCGATTCATCCGTATTCCTCACCAATTTCGCGAATTACAAACCCAAAAACCCTTAAACTCGTCCGAAACTTCTTCTATCAAATTCGAGCTGCTCGTTTGGAGTTTTGAGCTGAGATTTAGCAGTCAAGGTCCTCTAGGTATGCTTAACAATAACTTCTTTCAGTTTTGCCAAATTCGATTTCTAAGTATGCTTTTTAAATTCATGTCAAAATTAGGGTTCTTGAGATAAATCCTTAATTTTGGGCAATTGGGAATGTATTTGGGTCTGAATTTTTTAGGGTTATTATGTTTTAACATATATTAAAGAACCCCTAAATCAATTTCATGATATCTAATCATTTGGTATTTTATATAAAAATATGCCAAAATTAGGGTTTTCGGGTCGTTGTTCTGCCCAAATCGAGTAAAAGATATTGAATTAAGGTTTAATATTTTGAGAAATATTATAATATATCGTAATGAATAAAAACCCAAGTTTTTATAATTTTATGAATTGTTTTTATATTTATTTAATATTTATGCTTAAGTTAGGGTTTTCAAGTCATTGTTTTGTCAAAACTGGATAAACGACACAAAACTAAGGTTTTGTATTTTCAAGAATGTCATAATATCATATTATGAATAAAAACCTAAGTTTATTCCAAAATCTAGTGAGTTTTGGTAATTATTTAATTATTTTACCAAAATTAGGGTTTTAAATATATTTATTTAATAATTAATAAACCAGAAAGTATTAGGACTTGATTTTTGGTCTTAGAACATATTTATATATATATAATAAGTATATATAAGTCCAAAAGTGTAAAATAAATGAAAATACTAAACAAATACTAAAACCCTAATTTACCTATAAAAGGGTAAAATAGTAATTTTGACCTAATCAAATATAACACTTATCAAATACTTAAAACTTGGTTTATTTTGATTTCCTATATTCATATATCCTATTTGATTCATTAGGATAACCTCTGAGTTACTTACCTTTCACAAATCGGCGATATCTCTTACATCATATCTCCTTATCAAGTGAGTATTCATAGCCCCTTCTATTTTAATACTTTGGGGTGTAACATGTATCTCTATCTCAAAATTTCAAACTCTATATTTACTTATTTAAAACAAAATGCGAATCCTATGCTCGTTACGTGTGTTCTTGATGTGTTACACTTGTTTGGACCATTATTGTTGTTGTATTCTATTACACTAGCATGCGTACTCATTAACATATCGAGTCGGGGTAACAATAATAGATCTATTGGTTTGAAAACCCATTTGGCCTGCCTAGAGGCGCCAAGTGATTGGAAGCCTAATTGTCAAGGGTTTGATACGCGGTTATTTACACTATTACAATACTTGTTTATCATATTCTGTGAACTTTCACCTAACACATAGATCGCATGCTTTATACTGATATTATGTATTAAACCTATGTTTACTCACCAACTACTTTTGTAGTTGACACTTTATCTTATACATGTTGCAGGTAATCGTGTTTGAGCCAATATGTGATCACTATAGGATGCTGGACCTAGTTAAATAATGTTTAATTACAGTACTTATGTTCGTATGTTTTATCAGTTTCCTGTTTGTAAAGTATTCCAATAATTGAAATAAAAAGGGCATGTTAAATATATTTCAACTTTAATTAGTTTTCATGAGCATCTGGACAATCATCATGCCCCGACATATTCCGCCGTCGGTTGGGGTGTGACAGATTGGTATCAGAGCCTTAGTTATAGGGATTTAGGTTATTAGAACTGGATAACCTAGAATATGCCTTAGGTGTCCTACATGATTAACTCATGTTAGTATGCCTATTATATTATATGATTTCCTTATATGCTACTTAACTATGCCTTTCTCAAAATCCCATCTTTCTGTTAATACACTTGACACACACGAAATATTCAGGCTTCCTAGCCTATTTCCTTAGTAATGGTGCCTTACGTACCATTCTAGGTAATTGATTTCTAATTTTGAATCCGTTGGGGTTAGATTCCTGTCAGTAGACATGTAATAACTGGAAGGGGGAAGATGTCGGTAGCTAGGGGTCTATCCAAGTAGGCATTGCGCATAACTCCGGATCAGCCGTATGGAACTGGATGCCTATTTGGAAGCCCTTGGTGAGAGTGTCAGAACCTATTAGGCCAAAGCATGTCACATACTGCCAAGAATTATTAATAACTCTGATTAGTCACGGTTGTAATTTCCCAATCGGGAAACGAGAACCACTCTCTTTTTATCAAAGACAACGTGATCCTATGTTTTACAAAGATCCTTGATATTTTATGATTCTCTAACGATTTATACAACAATCACTTGTGTTCCAAAGTGATTATCAATCATGTCTTATCACTGGTCTCACAAACATTTTTCTTTCTGTTTAGCATGTTGACTCATTTTCGTGGTCAGCGTAAGGGCAACAAGGACCGTAAGATGGCCTCTTTAATCGCCACCCAGATGGCAACCGTCATTCCTAATATGATGGTTCAGCTTCAACAAGGTCTGAATACTAATCACAACAATCACGATGCTGCTACTAATTGCTCATTCAAACATTTCAACTCATGTAATCCTCCCAAATTCTCTGGATCAGAAGGCCCTACCGGTCTACTCCAATGGTTCGAAGGTATAGAGAATACCTTCACCAATAGCGAATGTCCTGAAAACTTGAAAGTCTGTCGTGCTAGCAGTTCTTTGACCAAGAAAGCTCTTACTTGGTGGAATGGCGAAAAATGACTCCGCGGTTCCGATAACGCTCTGGCTTTACCTTGGAGTCAATTCAAGAATCTAATCAAAGAGAAATTCTGCCAGCGTAGTGAAATGAAAATGCTCGAAGATGAATTTCATGACTTGGAACAAGACAGTGGAGAAAGTCAAGCTTATATGGACCGTTTTCAAGAACTAAAACTTTTGTTTCCCGATATGGCCTCTCCTGAATATTTATGCACTGAAAATTACATCGGTGGTCTGCCTATGATCATCCAAAACGCTCTCTGGGCAAGTAAACCCCCAACTCTCGATGAAGCCATGCGCCTTGCTGGAAGGTTGACTGATAACCATGTTAAAGCCGGTAACTTGACTCGGAAAGGGTACAAGAAGGATGTAAAAACCAAGAAAAAGGGGAAGGAAAAGGAGGTTAAAGCTGAGTCCTCGTCTACAAGATCAAACAAAAGAAAGAGGGATGCTAAAAACTTCGCTGTAACCACCACTCCTACCACCGCTACTCCTTCCAAACCCGCTACTCCTCCTGCCAAGAAACCTTATGTTGGACCCCATCCGGAGTGCAATATTTGTAAATATCACCATCCTACCACTACTCCTTGCTGGAAGTGTGTCAATTGCGGACGTTTTGGTCATATGATCAACGTTTGTGGTTTTCCGATGCAAGCTCAACCTTTGAGGACTCATCCTATGACACAACGTCTGGCTCAACCTATGAATGCTCAAGTTCCAAATATCCGAGCCTGCTACAACTGTGGAGACCCTGGTCACTTCCGCAGTACCTGTCCCAGACTTGCAATCACCAACCCTCCGATCAACAATAACCGTGGAGCACCTGCACGTGCTTTCAATCTCAATACCAACCAAGCTCAGGTTAACCAGGAAGTCGTTAACGGTACGTTCTTAGTCAATAATCGTTATGCTTCTGTTTTATTTGATTCGGGTGCCGATAGGAGTTTTGTTTCTTTGGACTTTGAACCTTTACTTGCTATACCACGTACTATTCTTAATCCTTCCATCTCGGTCGAAGTTGCGGACGGAAATCCAATCACTCTCAATTCTATTATTCGTAACTTCACCTTAAACTTCAAAGATCACACCTACTCTATCGATCTAATACCTATGATTCTCGGGAGTTTTGATATTATCATTGGCATGGATTGGTTATCTCAACATCACGCAGAACTTGTTTGCTTTGACAAAATCATCTGTCTCCCTCGTCCGGATAATCAAGTTCTAGTGGTTCATGGCGATAAACCATCAAGTGGGTTGAAGCTTATGTCTTGTACTAAAGCCCGAAAATACTTACGCAGGGAGTATGTGGCATTTCTGGCCCACATCATGGAGGTTCGGGAGGAAGAAAATAAAATCGAAGACATTCCAGTCGTCCAAGATTTTCCTGAAGTGTTTCCTGAAGACATAAAGGGTCTACCTCCCGTTCGTCAAGTCGATTTTCGTATCGATCTTATTCCTGGTGCTACTCCCGTTGCAAAGTCACCTTATCGCCTAGCGCCCTCGGAAATACAGGAGTTATCTAAACAGCTCCAGGAACTTTTCGACAAAGGATTCATTTGACCTAGTTCCTCACCTTGGGGAGCACCTGTCTTATTTGTCAAGAAGAAGGATGGTACATTCCGAATGTTTATCGATTATCGCGAACTCAATAAACTTACCATTAAGAATCGATACCCATTACCTCGAATCAATGACCTTTTTGACCAACTTCAAGGAGCCAATTGTTTTTCAAAAATCGATCTTCGTTCTGGTTATCATCAACTTCGTGTTTCAGAGGAGGATGTTCATAAAACCGCTTTTCGCACTCGTTATGGTCATTTTAAATTCACTGTTATGCCATTTGGATTGACAAATGCACCTGCAGTATTCATGGATCTCATGAATCGCGTTTGTAAACCTTATCTTGACAAGTTCGTCATTGTCTTTATTGACGATATCCTCATTTACTCTAAATCAAGGTCTAAACACGAAATTCACTTACGTCAAATCTTGGAACTCCTAAAGAAAGAACAACTTTACGCCAAATTCTCTAAATGTGAATTTTGGCTTAAGGAAGTTCAATTTAAAGGACACATTTTCAATGACAAGGGTATCCATGTTGATCCTGCCAAAATCCAAGCCATAAAAAGTTGGAGTACCCCAAGTACCCCTACTGAAATCCGCTCATTCCTTGGACTAGCAGGTTATTACCGACGTTTCATTTTAAACTTTTCCAAGATCGCAGTACCACTCACTGCCCTAACACAAAAAGACAGATCATTCGATTGGGGTCCTGCTCAAGAAGAAGCATTTCAAACTCCCAACAGAAGTTATGCAATGCTCCTATTTTAACTCTTCCTGACGGAAACAACAACTTTGTCGTTTACTGCGATGCCTCAAATCTAGGCCTCGGTTGCGTTCTCATGCAACGAGGAAAAGTGATCGCCTACGCTTCAAGACAACTCAAGATTCATGAAAAGAATTATACAACGCACGATCTCGAGCTTGGTGGGGTTGTATTTGCCTTGAAGATTTGGAGACACTACCTTTATGGAACCAAATGCATAATCTATACTGACCACAAAAGCCTCCAACATATTTTCAATCAAAAGGAACTTAACATGCGCCAACGTCGTTGGGTTGAACTTCTAAACGACTATGACTACAATATTCTCTACCACCCAGGTAAGGTAAATGTTGGGGCCGATGCACTTAGTCGTAAGGAACACCTTAAACCAATTCTCTTTCAAACTACTCATCCATTATCTGATCTCCAAACCCGTATTTTTGAGGCTCAACACATATCAGTTACAGAAGGTAACTTGTACGAAGAAATGTCTTGTGGTGATGAACTTCAACTAGAAACTAAATCCAATGGCCTTCTTTATTTCATGAATCATCTCTGGATTCCTAACCGAGACGATCTTCGTACCACCATCATGAACGAGACTCACAAATCTCGTTACTCCATTCATCCCGGTGCAGATAAAATGTACCAGGATCTTCGAACTCATTATTGGTGGCCTGGAATGAAGAAAGACATCGCACTCTTTGTGGCTAAATGTCTTACTTGCTCAAAAGTCAAGGCCGAGCAACAACGACCGTTTGGTTTACTCGAACAACCAGAAATACCTGTCTGGAAATGGGAAAACATCTCAATGGATTTCATCACTAAACTCCCGCGTACTTCTAGTGGTCATGATAGCATTTGGGTCATTGTCGACTGTTTAACCAAATCTGCTCACTTTCTCCCTATTTGTGAAAACGATGGAGCCGAGAAACTAGCCCGTATTTAAGTCAAACAGGTCGTTTGTCATCACGGTACTCCTTTAAGCATCATATCAGATCGAGACGGTCGTTTTATTTCTCATTTTTTGGCAATCTCTTCAATCTACCTTGGGAACTCGTTTGGATCTCAGCAGTGCTTATCATCCACAAACTGATGGTCAGACTGAACGCACAATCCAAACTCTAGAGGATATGCTTCGCGCCTGTGTCCTTGAGTTTGGTGGAAACTGGGATTCTCATTTACCATTAGCCGAATTTTCATATAACAACAGTTATCACTCGAGCATCAGCATGGCACCGTTTGAAGCACTCTATGGTAGAAAATGTCGTTCGCCCGTGTGTTGGAATGAGATTGGTGAAGCCCAAATCACTGGTCCCGAACTAATACAAGAAACGACTGACAGAATTTCTCAAGTTCGTGACAACTTACTCGCTGCTAGAAGTCGTCAGAAAAGCTATGCTGATAAACGACGAAAACCCCTTGAATTCAAAGTCGGCGATTTAGTCCTGAAAATGCGTGAGCATCGGATCGTCTACTCGATCTAGCTATCCGGACATCGAAACGTAATTAACCGATTGTTTTATTGATCAAAACGAACAATTACAACCAGTGTAAACACAGAGAATTGACACAGAGATTATACACTCAGAAACACACACTTAAGATTTGCTCACACGCTCAGAACACTAAACACAAAGACCAAACTACTATATATACCCGATCGGCCGAACTCCCACCGAACCCCAGGTTCGGCCGGTCCGAACTTCAGGTTCGGACCTAGTTCGGCCAACCCTATATTGGCTTGAACTTGGTCTTCGTTCGATACTTCACACGACGCACATTTCAGGTATCAACAAACTCCCCCTCGTCGTGTGCAGTATCTCTTCTCATTTCTTCTCAACATCATCAAATATGTATCATCAATCAAGCTCCCCCTCAAGTAAAGAATCCGTTTATCCAATGAAATGAATCCTCGAACAAACTCCTCCTCAACTCAATCGTAGCTTGATCTTGAATACTTGATGATATTTAGTATATCTCTTGGTCTTTATCAACAGCTTCAAAAGACTTGAAGTTGTGATAGCTTGCACAACAGCATCCTGCATTAACACTTAAATAATCTTGGCGCAAAACGTCTCTTCGAGACTCCAAAATATGATTTTGAAAATTGATTTTATATCACGTGTTGATCAGATCGAAAATAAAGCAGAAACAAAATCTTTTTGGCTTTTTGAAAGTTTATATCAAAACACACCTAAAATCTTTTTGATCTTTTCTAAAATGAAATGAAATTGCAATACAGAATCAGACACTATTTTTGATATGAGAAAGATCACTATATGGGATCATATTGATCATAACGCACTGAACTACACTTCAATTTCAATTAATTGAAACACATAAGTCATGTCGATTGCTGGTATAATTTGTCCATCTTAAGCTCAGACAGAATCATACTCATAACATCTGGATATGTTAAGGTATTGATTAGATTTGCTTTGACCAGTGTACCCCATACTATCAGACATAATCAGACATTTTCTGTTTTTCTTTCTTTTTCTTTTGTGTGATTGCATTTGTGAACTTTCACATTGCATACTATTTTTCATGATACAGTCAACTATGTTCCATGCAAAAAGAAATAAGAACATTAAATCGTCTACCTTAAGGTCGATCTTTCGATACGCAGATAAGGCCTCGGATTTAACAAAAAAAGAAAAATAAAACAAGTTGAAGTTGTATAACTCAACAACAATCAGGTCGGTACTCCCGTACACGCAGAGAAAGTCCGATGAGTTATACGAAACACCAAAGAAAATAAAGCAGAACGTCAAACGAACAACGATCAGGTCGATCTTCCGATACGCAGAGAAAGTCCGATCGTTTGACAAAATAAAGAAAATCAAACAAGATTAAATTTTTGCAAAATGAACACATGTATACACAGTGACTTCTCATTTTGAATTTCACACTTATTTTTCTTTTTGTGTCATGAAATATGCATCAAGATGTTATCCACATGGTCAAGCATTAGTATTTAGTGTATATCACATCTGAATACTTTCTGATTTGTCAAGCCTACCAAGCACATCAAACAATGATCTTATGGCCCTTTCATCTACTTTATCCGTAAGTCAGATACGTATGCCAATGTACCATCATTTCCCAATGATCAATTTCTCACAATTTTATATTTTGAAAGTATTCACCTTCTCCCCATACCATGCATTTTCTCAATTACTCCCCCTTACTTACAATTCTCCCCCTTAAAATGAAAACTCTATTTTTGGATTTTCATTTTACACAAAAATAAGACTCTATTTGTGGCTTTTTGAGAAAAAATGTAAGCAAAGAAAATTGATCAATCAACACGGATATGTTTCAGATTTTGAGAAAACTTTGTCATTAAATTTAAATTAAGCAGAATACTCCTCCATCAACAATTTTTCAATCGTCGATAAGTCTTCTAGAAGTACCTGCACACTGGACAACCTGATTAGTTCACAAATGACCCGAAGCGAATCGCTTCTGGTCGACCAGTGTCCTGATTTTGCTTTGAAACCACCTTAGGTTTCCATTCCTGTGGTTTTGGTAATACAGTTTTCGATGAAACGGTCACAGGTAACTGTGATGATGAACCTACATTTTGATCCTTTGAAAACTTTGGAACAAAACGTTTTTGTGTTTGAAAGAATGTAGGTTCAAATTCATCAAAAACTCTGCCTTTTTCATCAAAGAACTTTTTGTTGGCAGGTTTACCAAAAACTGATTTCTTGTGAAATCTATGGGATGAATCAGCAGGTGAGGGACATTCTTTTGCCATATGCCCTGGGCGACGGCAAATATAACAAATTCTTGTCGTTTGATCCCATCTTTGATGTACCTGCGAAGAACACACATGAATATCTCTAACATGATCAGAATAAGAATCATATACCTGATGCCTGTGATCATGTACCCATTTAGAGGTTGGGCTACGAGATTGAGAGCTTTCAGAAGAAATATCAGCTTTCACAAATACTTCAGAAATTTTCCGAGCATCCACGCAGTGAAGAGGAAATTCCTTGTCAGAAAATAGCTGCTCAGAACCTTTGAGCTTGTAAAATCTCTCAGGTTGGACCTTATCAGCTTTGAAAACATCTTTCTTCACTTGCTTCTTCTTAAGCTTCTTTAGATTTGATGATTCAGATGCTGGACCCTTCTCAACGTGAACATGCTTTTCTTGAAATCCCAAACCACCACTCTTCCCAGATCCTTTCACCTCCGATATAGAATGTCCATTCTTTGCTAATCTTGTGAATTCAGCTTTGACATCAGAAATTTTCTTTTGTTCATAGAAAATTGTTTTATCAAATTCAGGTTGAGACTGAATCTTGTCACTTGATGTAGCCGATTTCTCATTATCAGCAGACGACGAACCTGATACAAACTTTGGTGCTGGAGGAATCTCAGATTTCAAGACCTTTTTCTTGTTTTTCTTGGGTTTCTTGTTCTTTACAACCTTGACTTCTTCTGAAGTAGAAGATAATATCTTTGAATAATCAAAATCATCAACCTGTTCCTTCACTTGTTTGACAGCTTCCTTGATATGAGCAGGGGGTGATGCAGTTTTATCAAACATTCTTTCAAAATTTGCATCATTTGCTAAGAAGCTTGTGAAAACCTGAGAATTAGAAACATTGTTGAGCAATCTTTTTGCATCAAGAACTTGAATTTTGAGATCAGAAATTTGCTGTTGAGCCTCTGCAAATTCTTTTTCTTTAGCAATCAAGCGCTTGGCAACTTTATGAGTTTCAAACTTTTGCAAGCGAAGATTGTCAAGTCCTTCATGTAGCTCCTTCTTCAGTTTATCTTCATTTCTCTTTTGAATTTCCAGATTTGCAGTTTGAACCTTGTTAACCCTAACCAACTCACGCTTGTCATCCAACAACTTTTCCATATCAACTTGATATGCTTTGATTTTAGCATCAGATTCTTCAACACGCTTAATAAGCAAATCAAGCTTAATCTTGGATTTATCAAACAAATTCTGAAAATCATTTGCAGCATCTTCTGCCTCTTCCTTCCATTTCTTCACTTCTTTGACTAACTCACCCTTTTCTTCACAAATTTCAGCTTTCGAAGTTTCTGCATTCTTCTTATCTTGCTTCAATACTTCTAAAACTTCATTCAACATTTTGATTTCAGTAGTCAAATCCTCATTCTTCAAAACCAAACCCTTTTCACGTTCTTTAGAAATCTTCAATTCAGATTTAATCACCTCAAATTCTTCAATCAATTGTTGAAATTTATTCATCAACAAAGCATTTTCTTTCATCAAACTCTCCAAATTTTCAGCAGATTCATAAGAACTTGGAATTGAACTAGTATCTGAACTAGTATCTGATTACAGAACAAACCAAAATATTGCATAGAACCATCTTTTAATAACTCAGGTGTACAGAAAAAGTATTTTGATATTCATGCAAAAAAATACAATATAAATGTGACTAACAGGGGCAGGGACTGAACAAGTTAAACATGCTGCTGTTCTGCTGCTGTTCTGCTGCTGTTTTGCTGCTGCTTTGCTGTTGTTTTGCTGCTGTTTGCCACCACAGAGTTAAACACTACAGAGAAACCAGGATGACCAAAAGAATGCTAATGCTAATGGTGGTACATACCTCTCTCGCCCGACATGTTATCTAGTATGCATTAATATGCATTAATATGATCGATTAGATACAGCTGCATTAAAAACAAAGATAATTATACTTGAACATTTACACTACAGCTCGAATCCATTTCAAAAGCATACTTTGCAAAGGCTTACTGTATGCTTAATATTCATTCTCTTATTGTTTATCTTATAGATTTTCCTTCCTGTGCAGGTTATTGCAGTTTTTATTCGTAGTCTAGATATATATTTCTTATTTCGTATGGTATATTGTGATTTTAAATCATAATCAGAAAAATTTTAATTTAAAGTCCCAGATTCAGCCATTAGTCTACCTTTTGTTGAGCAAAGTATCCACTAAACATACAATCAGAGAAGATATATACAAAAGATAACTAAGTGTATCAACTTCGGTTAACCATGAAATCAAGAACGAAAAGATTATAGTGGGCACACAAAGTCACTTAATTTCTAGGACAAATTATCAAGATATGTATGAGGATTCTTAAGACCCCTCTTGGGCATTTTATGGCTCATACAGGTATTGAATTCTATTTTGTCTTTTTTTTTTGTAAAGGAGATTGTAAGTAGTAGTACCTTGTACCTTCAGTTGTTTAACAAAATGAGGAATGAAACCCTTGGAGTTTGTCAGTTCTGTTTTTCTTTCAACTTCTTTGCACTTCCTTGTTTGTCATCTGCATGTTTTGTTAATAGTGTTAAAAAATGAGATTTAAACAAATTCAGGTATAGGTTTCTAAATGTGGAGAAAATTACCTGGAGATGGTGCATTATGTATGTGCAAGGACTTTCCAACCGGTGATTTGGGTGCTGTTGGAGATGTGAGGAGTAGATTCTTGCCATGTTCGATCTCTTTGTTCACTTTAGAGATGAACTCCATGTTCGATCTCTTTGTGGCGACGACCAGAGGAGGAGCAGAGTGGCGAGCTACTTACGTTAACTTTCTCTCCCCTGTTCTCTTCTATCTAGTCATTACATCTCTACATATATAAAGTACAATATACATGTTAGAATCCATAACAATAAGTAAATATATCACATATACATATTATGATTTGTAAAACACAATAAACCAAACCCTACAACAAATCACACTAAAACACATATACATAAGGTATAGTTGTAAATTCTTAGAAAGTTAGAATTCTATACATCATGTGCTCTAAAGCTCAATAAATACATGCATAGATTTTCTTTATGTAATACCACAATGGTACTACTTTTCTTTCTGTTTGATGTATTATTAATCAAGAATATCACAATTTAGTTGAATAAAAAAGAAAGGAGCAAGTGGTAAACATGCTAAATGAAACAATGAAATAAAAGAGAGAACAAAGAGTAGGTGCAAACCATTAAGTTGATATACCATTATACAATAGAATTGGTTAAAATGGTTTAAAACTTCCAAAGTACAAAGATAATAAGTTGATAACAAATAGTTGTATCTAGTAGACACGTTTCCTGCAACAAACATCAACCACAAGTGTGATATGGACTGAATTAGGAATAACAGAAATGCTCAACTAACATTTGATTAAATTTTACTATGAGGTCACCAGTAACACACTACACAAAACAAGTTCATGAACAAGGATGCTTACAGCCTCTCAATTCAAAATGGGTCAAACTAACGTGAAAGCATATGAACAAATCAGGAAGTTTATGATGAAAAATCATTAACTTAACACCAATTTCCATTTTGGAAACATGTAATCAAGCATTAGAGACCATCCGCGAATAAATTAATTGCAAAGCCAGAAGATTTAACAGAAACCTCATGAACAACGTAACTAGGTCACAGAAACGTGCAATATAAATGGGGGAAATCATACCTGATTTGGTGTTCAATAGATGTTACGAACTAAAATCAAGATAATCTACACATATTCAAGCACAAAGAAAATATTAGTTAACCTAATTTTGATGCCAGAGTGTTTGGTTTCAACAAGAACAGTCGAGTCACAAATCGTGGTAAAAATAAAAGATTAATCGGAAGAACGCTTACCACATATGCGACTTGAGTAACCCAAATATAAATCACACGCAATGGTGAAGAATCCAGCAGTAATGAGCCAATTAGGGTTCCAAATTCTCCTTTTTCGTCGCCGATTCGGGCTCGCGTTCGGTGGTTTTGGTTGCCGTTGGTAGTGGTAGCGAATGGTAGTCTTGGTCGCCGTTGGTAGCGGCGGCGAATGGTGCTTGCGAGTGGTATTAATCGTGGTCGGAGGGAAGATGAAAAATTGAAGGAGGGAGAACTTTGGGGGAAAATGCAGATGGAAATTAGGGCAAAGGAGCGGGAGCTATTATATATTCAGATATTTCATTGGGCGGGAAAAAAAATAAAACGCGACACTTTATTTTTTACAATTGACGCGCACAAAATTTTAGTCCTCTGTGCTTTTATTTTTTTTATTAAATGACACAACTTTTATGACGCGCAGAAAAGCGCGTCATCTATCAATAGAATTCTGTAAAATACGACAGTTTTTTTATGACGCTTGTTTTTGCGCGTCATAAATTACCGAGTGTCATTGTTCGCGCGTCAAGGAAGGGGCTTTTTCTAGTAGTGAATCTTCTTGTTGAACATGAGTAACTATTAAAGCAGATGAATCATACCCAAACTGTTGACCCCAATCATATACACCATCATTTTGAGCAATCAAAGCAGAGGTCTTACTTGTGCTACTAGTAGATGGTTGAGTAAAACCAGGCTTTGGTGATATAGGAACAACAGACTTACTTGCATGTGCCTGATGACAATCTTTAGCAAAATGTCCAAGTTGTGAACATTTATAACACTTTAATTTGGACTTGTCAAAACCCAATTTATCACCAGAAATATTCCTTCCATGCTTCTTAAAGAATCTTTTAGATCTTTGACATAACATAGCATATTGCCAAGATACATCCAATTCGGTTAGTTGATCATCATCAAGAGCATCAAGATCCTCACTAGTTAACTTTGCATCAGCAACATTTTTGAGAATCAATCCAAAGGATGATGAAATCAACACAGAAATCATTTTGGCACAATCATCGGTTGATTCCGCTGAAAAAGCATTTTGACTTGAAAAATTTGGAATTGTAAAATTGCAACCTCTTGAAGAATTATTATCAGAATTTCCTAAAGCTCCAGCTATAAAAGCAACACTTGGTGCTGTATTCTGATTTGGTTTAGACTTTGCACTCATGCTTGCACTATTTTCACCATGATACAACTCAGGATGTTGCAAGGTAGCGGTTGACTTCTTTGAGTTTAACATTTCCATTTCTCGAGCATGAAGTTTTCCAGTAAGCTCGTGAAATGTCATTGGAGAATAATCCTTGTCATGAGTGAGTAACAAAACATAATTTTCCCACTTTTCAGGTAATGCTTCCATAATCTTTTCTTTTAAATCAGCATCAGATTTTTCTATTCCAACAACCTTCAACTCACTAATCAAATGTGAAAATCTTGAAACTAGAGCAGTAATTTTTTCGTTGTCATAATTCTGAAAGTTATCAAATTCTTTGTTTAAAACTTTCTTTCGACTCTTCTTATAATCAGCGTTCCCTTCACATCTTGCGGATAAAGCATCCCATAATTGCTTAGATTTCTTGCAAGTGCTAAATTGATGAAGCAATTCAGTAGGTAATGCCATAGTAAGATAACCATAAACTTTCTGCTCAAGTTCATAACTTTTTCGTTCAGTAGCATCAAAATCTTGAACTTCCTTAAAATCTCCATCTTCAGTTGGTCGTTCATACAATTTTCGAATTGGAATCCATAAATCAATGTCATTCGTGCTAATATAAGCAGAAAACCGTTTCTTCCGATTTTGGTAATCTTCAAGCTTTAACAATTTGGGAACTTTCTGACTTGTTCCAATTTCATTGTCAAAATTGAGCATAGTTTGCATTGCACTCTGCATTGCGGCAAATGCTTGAAATTCCGACATCGTTGAAAATCTGAACAAATCTGCCCTCCGAACTTGCTCCGAACTTAGTCTGTCGTCCGAACCTACTCCGAACTTAGTCCGAACCTAAATCAGACTCCGAACGAGCTCCGAACCTTCACCGAACGTACTCCGAACCTATGAAGACTCCGATCTACCTCCGAACCTCAAATCTCACCGAACCTAGACCGATACACCACCGAACTCTCGCCGAACTCTCTCCGAGTCACCTCCGAACCTCAAGTTCAGAGCGGTTACTCCGAGCTTGCCCAGTAACCTCCGAACCTCGAAGACATTTTTCGAAAACTCGTGAAAACGGACTGATTTTGATGAAACTTGATATAGTGGACGAGAAAAACTGATAGAAATGGTTTAGAAACAGTTTTGGCACAAAACACCCGTGAGAAATGATAGAAAACACGCAATGAAGCGTGAGAAAACTTCAAAAACGCTCAATAATCCGAGAATAGCAACCCACAGATCAGTAGAGTGAACCAGAAAACTCTGATACCACTTGAAAATGCGTGAGCATCGGATCGTCTACTCGATCTAGCTATCCGAACATCGAAACGTAATTAACCGATTGTTTTATTGATCAAAACGAACAATTACAACCAGTGTAAACACAGAGAATTGACACAGAGATTACACACTCAGAAACACACACTTAAGATTTGCTCACACGCTCAGAACACTAAACACAAAGACCAAACTACTATATATACCCGATCGGCCGAACTCCCACCGAACCCCAGGTTCGGCCGGTCCGAACTTCAGGTTCGGACCTAGTTCGGCCAACCCTATATTGGCTTGAACTTAGTCTTCGTTCGATACTTCACACGACGCACATTTCAGGTATCAACAAGTCCTTCTCAAGGTATCCCCTTGGAAAGGAATCGTTCGATTTGGTAAGAAAGGGAAACTAGCACTTCGTTATGTAGGTCCATTCAAAATTTCTCGAAAAAGTTGGTAAAGTAGCCTATCGACTTGAACTACCTCCAGAGTTAGCCAATGTTCATCCTACGTTTCATGTGTCAAATCTTCGCAAGTGTCTAGCTAATGAAAATCTTCATGTTCCTCTTAATGACATTCGTATTGACGAAACCATGCAATTCATCGAAAAACCCGTGGAAATCATGGATCGCGAAGTCAAACAACTCAAACGTAGTCGCATACCGATTATCAAGGTTCGTTGGGAGTCTAAACGTGGACCAGAGTTTACCTGGGAACGTGAAGACCAAATGAAGATAAAATATCCTCATTTGTTCACACAGTCTTCTCGAATTTAATTTCGAGACTAAATTTCTTAAAGTAGGGGAGACTGTAACACTTCGGTTAATCCATTTGTAAATACCCGACCCGTTTCCTATCATGGTTGATAATCAATAAAGAATCATTTCACATCTTATATTGTTATTTCACTTATTCTATGATTTAATCTTTTAATCACAATATTCGTGACATTTGATATTTATCGCAAATTGGATCTATAACTCGATTGTTTTTGTTATTTATGCAAAACCGGAAAACTCTAGCATTCTAAATATGTACAATACTTGTGGGTAATACTAGTCATACACACAAGTAAATATATATGAAGTTTCGCAAAAGTTCGCAGTTTAAATAAAAAATAACAAAAATACGAGTTTTCATACGATTTCGGTATTAACCATTCTATTATTCCATAACATTTTATCTAATGAATTCTATATCACAAGTCAATATGGTGAATTATGATGAATTTTAATGAATTTTGGTGATTTTTCATAATTTTTAACAAATAATATACAAATAATAATATATAAATTATATATTTTATACCTCGTTAAACGTATCCCGAGTCTTATGAATCTTAAGAAAGTATTCTAATATCATTTTGAACTAAAAACATTAGTTACATCGAAAGATATAAAGGTAAAACTCACAAAACAAAAGTTGAGGGACTAATTGTGCAATTTATTGAAAGTTATGAAGCGCACATCATCGAGCATGTTCCGAGCCTTAAAAACTTTTATAAACATGTTTTATAATATTTTGGTGCATAAAATAATAGTTTCGGTGAAATATGGGGCTCAAAATGTAATTAATAAACCACAGGGACTAAAACTGCCAAAGCAGCAAAGTCCCTCGTGTACCGCCGAGAGCCGGCCTCACCCGGCGCGTAACGTCGCCCAAATCCACCGCAGGTCGCTATCATCCACGTATTTCGACTTGTTCTCCACGAATTGGCCATCCAGATGTCGATTTTAAGGTGATTAATCGCCATAGCAACGTGTAGGAACATGCTGCGACCTCAAACACTATAAAAGGAAGCCCGATTCATCCGTATTCCTCACCAATTTCGCGAATTACAAAGCCAAAAACCCTTAAACTCGTCCGAAACTTTCTCTATCAAATTTGAGCTGCTCGTTTGGAGTTTTGAGCTGAGATTCAGCAGTCAAGGTCCTCTAGGTATGCTGAACAATAACCTCTTTCAGTTTTGCCAAATTCGATTTCTAAGTATGCTTTTTAAATTCATGTCAAAATTAGGGTTCTTGCGATAAATCCTTAATTTTGGGCAATTGGGAATGTATTTGGGTCTGAATTTTTTAGGGTTATTATGTTTTAACATATATTAAAGAACCCCTAAATCAATTTCATGATATCTAATCATTTGGTATTTTATATAAAAATGTGCCAAAATTAGGGTTTTCGGGTCGTTGTTCTGCCCAAATCGAGTAAAAGATATTGAATTAAGGTTTAATATTTTGAGGAATATTATAATATATCGTAATGAATAATACCCTAAGTTTTTATAATTTTATGAATTGTTTTGATATTTATTTAATATTTATGCTTAAATTAGGGTTTTCAAGTCATTGTTTTGTCAAAACTGGATAAACGACACAAAACTAAGGTTTTGTATTTTGAAGAATGTCATAATATCATATTATGAATAAAAACCTAAGTTTATTCCAAAATCAAGTGAGTTTTGGTAATTATTTAATTATTTTATCAAAATTAGGGTTTTGAATATATTTATTTAATAATAAATAAACCAGAAAGTATTAGGACTTGATTTTTGGTCTTAGAACATATTTATATATATATATAATAAGTATATATAAGTCTAAAAGTGTTAAATAAATGAAAATACTAAACAAATACTAAAACCCTAATTTACCTATAAAAGGGTAAAATAGTAATTTTGACCTAATCAAATATAACACTTATCAAATACTTAAAACTTGGTTTATCTTGATTTCCTATATTCATATATCCTATTTGATTCATTAGGATAACCTCTGAGTTACTTACCTTTAACAAATTGGCGATATCTCTTACATCATATCTCCTTATCAAGTGAGTATTCATAGCCCCTTCTCTTTTAATACTTTGGGGTGTAACATGTATCTCTATCTCAAAATTTCAAACTCTATATTTACTTATTTAAAACAAAATGCGAATCCTATGCTCGTTACGTGTGTTCTTGATGTGTTAAACTTGTTTGGACTATTATTGTTGTTGTATTCTATTACACTAGCATGCGTACTCATTAACATACCGAGCCGGGGTAACAATAATAGATCTATTGGTTTGAAAACCCATTTGGCCTGCCTAGAGGCGTCAAGTGATTGGAAGCCTAATTGTCAAGGGTTTGATACGCGGTTATTTACACTATTACAATACTTGTTTATCATATTCTATGAACTTTCACCTAACACATAGATCGCATGCTTTATACTGATATTATGTATTAAACCTATGTTTACTCACCAACTACTTTTGTAGTTGACACTTTATCTTATACATGTTGTAGGTAATCGTGTTTGAGCCAATATGTGATCACTATAGGATGCTGGACCTAGTTAAATAATGTTTAATTACAGTACTTATGTTCGTATGTTTTGTATGTTTCCTGTTTGTAAAATATTCCAATAAATGTAATAAAAAGGGCATGTTAAATATATTTCAACTTTAATTAGTTGTCATGAGCATCTGGACAATCATCATGCCCCGACATATTCCGCCGTCGGTTGGGGTGTGACATTCCTTGTCATCTTGCCTGAAATACAAGAAACACATCTATCAAATGATTCATCACTTGATTGTAAGATTCCTTCACGTTGAAGTCTTTCAATGCGGTTCTTGCCTACATGAGCAAGACGACAGTGCCACAGATAGGTAGAGTCCAAATTTTTCTTGACTCTTTTACTAATACTATACATCGAATTATTTGAGTCATAACCACGCATAACAATTTCATAAATACCATTACAAGGAATAGCATCAAAATAATGAACATTATTTTTAGAAACTGAAATACCGATATTATTAAAAACATTAATAAATCCATGGTTTTTCAACAAGGAAACTGAAATGACACCTCTAGTAATAGAAGGTGCATAATGACAATTGTCTAAAATAAGAATTAAACCGGAAGGAAGAACTAAATGATATTCTCCTATTACTTCAACAGGTGCTGGTAGACCATTGTCCACGAACAGTTGCAAAGCTCCATCTGTCAGCTTCCTTCCTTTTCTAAGTCTCTGTAACGAATTACAGATATGAATTCCACAGCTAGTGTCATAAACCCATGAATTTTGCTTAGAAAAAGAAAATAATTCAATTGTGAAGATACCTGAAGTACTAGTCCCTCTAGCTTACTTCTTGTTCTTGTTCAACTCAGCTAGGTAGACAGGACAATTCCTCTTCCAGGGTCCCACTTCACCGCAGTGGTGACAAATCTGGTCTTTAGTCGGATGCTCCTTTTTAGGTGGAGGGGTCTTCTTGGGTTTTGGAACATAAGCAACTTGTTTGCATTTTCCTTTCCCATCATACTTGCCCTTTTCCTTTTGCGGTTGTTTAGCCTTTTGGATCTTCCCCCTTTTTATCAAGAGTACTTGGGAGGTTTCAGTGGCTTTCTTTGGAATGGTCTTCTCATACTCAACAAGCATGTCATGAAGCTCAGGTATGGTTTTAGTCATACTATGCATGTTGTAGTTGCGCACAAAACCCTCATAATCCTTTGTAAGAGATTTGAGAATCATGCCAACCGCAACAGCTTGATTGTATCCATAGTTGAGTGATCCCAATTTGTCAAAGTAGCTCTTTATTTTGAGCACATGACTACTGACCGATTTACCAGCTTCAAGCTTTAAGTCGTGGAGTTCCACAACCAAGTCGAACAATTCAACTCCATCTTGTTTTTCATACATCTTCTTTAATTCTCTGATCATATCATAAGGAGTATGAAGTTCGTATTACTTTTGAAGATTAGGAGTCATACTAGAGATCATCAAACAAGCAACTTCATCATATCTGCTATATTCAGTGTTGTAGTGCGCTTTTTCTTGATCACTAGCAGTAGCAGCTGGTTCGGTCGGCCACTGATTTTCAAGGACATCGGTTCTTCTTTCAACTCTTAGGACAATCCTCAGTTGACGATACCAGTCATTGAAATTCAATCCATTGAGCTTTTCCCTTTCAAACATTTGACGAAAAGCATGACCAACGGTGTTTTGAGGAGGGTTCATTGTTGCCATCTACAAAACAGATAAAGTTCAAAAATCAGTATTTTCGATAGTTATTTCTTAACAAAGTTAATTACCCAATGTTTAAACTATTTAAACAATTAATTTTATTAAGGCTAGGATCCAATTGACATACCATCATTTCATCAGTTGATCTGCTAGAAATGATGTACTCAAAAGGTAAGTGACGATCAGTAATTGCATTACTAGTGCTATTCCTAGATAGAATGGGACTTACAAACAACACTTGTGTACTTGCATCAAGTTATTTGTAGTCATGTTTTGTCTCATCTTATGCCACGGGTCAAGGTCTCACCGCTTAACTCGCTTTAAGTCGTCCAACCAAAAACGCACAAATTGTCCACCACTATGTACTAGTGAGTGAAAATTTGCCATGTAAGTGCTATTTTACCATTGTGTACCAATAAGTAAAACAACATCCACAAGTGTCCTTTACAAGTTGGGTGGCATAGACTTAAGTTTTAAATATGGGTCAAACAATTTGATGTGTGATCAAAATGTTATGTATGAAGATTCATGCATATCTTCAATACATAATTTGTTTATAAAAATCTTTTTAAGTTGCCTTCAATTCAAAAGAGCTCGGTAGCTCCATTTGAACACACAAAGAAGCGTAGAAGTGAGGTTTGAGCGTAGCAATTAAGTACATACCTTCATGAGGGAAGCAGAGCGACTCGACTTATACCTCTCTTAGAGTGTGATCAAATGGGTGAGCTGGTGTTTCTTTTGATTTTAGGGCACAAATTTTATTTATAAACAAAAATATTATTTCATAAATTATTATGCAAGTTTATATTTTCCAAAAACTAAACTTTTGTAACAAACTTATCTAAAAATTAGGATCATACTATCCTTTATAACAAACTTATAGAAAAGTTAGAATCTCAATTATCTTTTATAACTAACTTATAGAAAAGTTAAGATCTCAATTATCTTTTATAAATAACTTGTAGAAAAGTTAGGATCTCAATTATCTTTTATAACAAACTTATCTACAAATCATAGAAAAATTCGGATCTCAAAATTCCATCAGATTCAAGACCTGATCGGACTCCGAAGATGGTCGAACTGGGCTTAGGTCAAAAGACGAAAGTTGTAGCTCTATGAGTCGAGCATCTACTGTGAAATTTTCAGCCTCTAACTCAAAAACCCATGATTTTTAGCGATTTTTTAGGTGAACTGGTGTCAACCAGGATTTTCACAATATCTTTTTAAAGAAAAACTTTGATTAGGTTTTCAAAAATCCAATTTTTACTAAATTTCGAAAATTTTATTAGAACCCTAACCCCCCTTCAAGTTTTATCTTTTTGGTAATTAAAAAATAACATAGGTGGCTCGTGATACCACTGTTGGGTTATATAACGTTTTATCGATACACGAGTACGCAGCGGAAAATCAATCTATGTATTTAACTAATTAACCAAATATAAAGATTACCTCAAGATCCAGTTTAGAAGCTATGTGATATGGTTTAAAGTAAAACCCCTCTACGATTTCACACACGACACACCGATGTACGTATGCTATTACTTGATCACGAACACGAGCTTCTCCTTCCTTGATGCTTTGGTCGAACCACTCGAAACCAAAACCCTAAGTGGGTTCGGTTTATTAGCCGAAAATTAGAGGGAGGGAGAGAGAGAATTTGAGTGTCAAATATCTTTATAATTATGTGTAAAGAAAACCATAGGCTAGAGATTATATTTATAGCCTAGATTAACTTGTTTTCCAAGTTGGGTTTAGGGTTAGGAAAGCCCATAGGAGTCGCAGACCCACTCTAGGTATTTCCCTAAGTAATCCTCAACTATATATTAATTGCAGTTCTCTCTTAACTGATAACTAACCACCGTTAACTAGTAACCATTAGTTTTAACGACCTTTCGTTAAATAGATTCGTGTTCTTTATTAATTAACTTATTAATTAATACAACTACATTTGTGTCGAGACGTGTGACCCCTCCGGACATAGTTTTATTTTACGTGATCATATTCCTACATACGCTTGTATAACCGACACGGCAAACTGATAAACGATCGTATGTTTAAAACTATTCGGTTTTAAACAAATCTGGACAGTCGAGCTTCAAACTGTCGCGAACTGGCAAAACTAGAAACGTTAACCGTAAAACGTGTGAAGAACTGAAAACTGAAACCGATTTCTGAAAGACTGATGTAACCGACTCGAAACAATTATTTTACGAAACAAAAACATCACAAACTGAAATAGTTGTCAAGACTTAAGCTAAATCCTCAACCGTTAACCCCGTTGGGCCCAACTAGGCCCAATAGGCCCAATAATCCGAAAAAATGAAACCGAGCCTGAAACCTTGACCCGTTACATAGACTTGATATTCCGAATGATCGTGGCGATCCATAACCTCAACGGGCCAAAGACTCAAACCGGCGCCCTGTTTGGACCCGTACGGCCCATAACCGACGAACCGACCCAACTACTTTTCTTTTAAATGTTTTGGCCGAAACTCAAGCCCAGTTCAAATGGGTTTATTTTTATAAATTTAAGCCCATCAACTTTGTATTAATTTTTATAAAACGGTTACCACCTTTTATTTTTATAAAAATTAGTCATCACTTTTTATTCATTTTTATACTTTGTGATTTATCAAAGGAACGATTTTAATCATCACCAGTCCCTTATATATTTTATAAAAATCTTTCAATGCATAATCAATTTTATAAAACATGACAAGTTTTATAAAATATATCACCTACCCTTATGTAAATGTGATAGCCACCAATTTATAAAAGATGTGATGATCAATGAGGCCACCTCCTCCAAATTAATCCTTCATGACACAACACCCTATCACACCACATCCTTCACCAACTTCTCTACCAACCCTCTCCCTCTCTTGCACACTTGCCCCCCCCCCCCCCCTTCCTTTCTTCTTCTTCCACGTAAAACAACAGCACCATCCACCTCCATCCATTCTTCTTTTTCTTTCTTTTTCTCGGTGAGCACAAGCAAGAGCAAACCCAATCCTCTCCTTTCCCTTCTTCTTTCTACCATGAACAAGCAACACAACCACTTCATCCATTTGTTTTCCTTCCGGTGAAACAACCACCGCCACCACTGCTGGCCACCACCACCTCCTTTAGCTGCCGCCACCGCCACCTCCTTCTTTTCCCTTCCTCCTTTCGGTTGAAGAACACAGCCACCACCACCCTCCGTCTTACTGCTGCCGCCACTGAACCAACCCACCACCGCCGCTAGACTGCTCCTGCACCGCCGAGCTGCTGCAGTTAGGCAGTCGTGAACCGCCATCACATCGCCACCCTCTCCTCTCCTCCTTTCCCTTTCTCTCGGCAGCCCCACAACCCACCATCACCATCGCGATTTCTGCTGCTGCCGCTGTTCCCGTCGCCACTGCCACTGCCAGCGAGATGGTGGTGGCAGCAGCCTTGCGCCGCTGGAAATTACAGCTGTTGTCTAGCCACCATGAGCCACCAACCCGAGCCACTACCTTTCTCGTTACCTTTCGATTTCCAACCCCCTCCATTGTGAGTCTTTTAACCGTTATCGTTTATGTTTTTAACACGTTATTAATGTCCCAACGATCCCCCGAGTCTTGACAATCGATCTTTTAAAACCCGAGTTTTCTAACGATAAAAAACACCTAACTACGTTCTCTATTCTTTTTCTTTGTTTTCTTAAACCTTAGTATTGTAAGTTTTGAAAATGTGATTATTATATGGTTACTTGATGATTTAAATCCATGGAAATTAAGTTTTATAACTTGATCATCTTATAAGTTTCTAGCATAATAGTGTGGTGTTTTGATTTAAAACAGAAAATCTATGGGTTAATTTCCTAGTTAAATGGTTTAGTTAAATCGTTTGATGATTTTATGATAATTTACATATTTTGCATGATTAATAATTATTAATATCGTGATTTAGTAAATTATAAGTTGTTGAAATTGTTAATTGTTAAGCATCTTGTTTATAAGTTAATATATGCTAATGACAATAACATGAACAAATGACGTTTAGTGACATACATGGAACTAATATGGACGTTAGATGTGTTCCCTTGATCTTTAGACATAAAATCATAGCTTAAAACACTATAAATGGATTTTTATGGTTTAATGACAAAGTTGGTAATTTTATAAAAATTACTTGGATAATATAAACCATGAAATCTCATCATGGAATTTATTATATAAAATGGTCACATTTTATAAAAATATAATTTTTAAAAACACAAGACATAAAATGCTTGTTTTGGATTTTATAAAAATAAAATGGATAAAAATATATATAAATATATTTTATACAAAAAAAATGATAAAAGATTCATGTTTATGACACATGACTTAAAAGAGTATAAATCTTGGATTTTATACAAAAAGTGGAAAATATTTTTATGTTGGGAATATTCTATAAAAAGTCTTTAATTTATAACCCTAGCTTTATTTGATAAAATAAAGTTATTTAAAAATGATTTTATAAAAAAAATAAAATCAAAAAACTTATAGAAATTATGAAAAACATATTTTGAACATTTTTTATTATTTTAATAAATCAAAATAATCAAAACATTTTAAACGGAACAAATGTTCATTTTTAAACGTTTGGAATAAACGAAATCTTTAAAACGATTTAAAACGTCCTACGACATAACACAACGCAGATAATTATTTTCGTCAAATAATTATCCATATGAGTTTGGAAACTCTAATTTGAGCTAAACTCATCATAATTGTTAATATTAATTATTTTGATAATAATTATATATATTAACTTAAAACCCTAATTTTTCTGGCATGAATTTAAATATTAAAGAACTTTTAATATTTTCCTAACTTGTGTTTAAATTCTTTAATCGTTAACTTGTAATAATTTTATAGAATTATTTCGACTAGTTAGAATAATTATTTTAATAATAATTGTGAATCCTAGTTATATATTTATAACCTGACGCGATTAAATATATGATCAATCGAGCGAACTAAAAATAATATAAATATTATTATTTAAAACAATGTTCAAACTTGATTGAACTGGTCTTCATGATACGTTATCGCATGTTCATTTCTTGTATCCAATTTACATAAATGCCTTTATACCTAACGTTCGCATTTACTGATTTCGTAAACTGATTAACTAACGGGTTTTCAAACGCTACAAACGGGATTATACGTCAAGACTTGACCGGTATCATTTGGGTAACGTTCGTTACTCAAATGATTATGTAGACCCTTATGCATATTGTCTTATGTTTTATTTGGACTTTACTTGCTAGATGCCACTCGGTAATCCATCATCATCACTGAATCATGTGAGTTTCACGGCCCTTTTTCTTTTAACTGTTTTACACTTATAGGGGAGAAATCATGAACTGATAAATGATTTTTACTTAATGTTATGGTTTACCTGTTAGCCTTATGATTACATGTTCCTTTCCGTATCCCAAACTCTGGTACATTATTGTTGTAAACGTTTGTATAACCAAATCTCACTATTAATTGAATTCGATTAGTTATGCTCGAAACGATAACTAGTGAATAGATTTATTTGGGTTGACAACCCTACCCGGTTTGGTCGCTCCAATCCTGATTCCGTACATTGTCAAGGGGTACACGTCAGTTATTCTGCTCTTTTCGGTATTCTTGGGATAAAATACCATGAGTGGGTAATCCGTTAGTATTCAAATTTGAGGTTCATGTGAGATATTAAACCCACAACAATAAACCAACGTAACATTTAAGTGTACTGTAAACTTTTTTACAAACTTACTGTAGAGTCATAAACCTGTGAACCTCACCAACTTTATGTTGACCTTTTAAACTCATGATTTCTCAGGTATCTAAGCTTATTATGGAAGACGTGCAAATGGGGCTTCACTGTAACTTTCGAACCTGCTTTATCGAAGTCGTAGTCCCGACCTATCTTAAATAAACTGCTTTATGATTTCAATATCAAACTAAGACTTTTATTCAAATGTAAGAAAATATCATTTCACCACAACTTTGGCTGCAACATGAATGGTATTGTGTCTTAAAGGACGTTTGGATTTAGTAGAAGTTGTTCTGTATATCTGCGACTATGATTTCGTCTCGCTCACATCCAAACCATTGACCGGGGTGTGACATATTACCACATAAAGATCAAATCTTGATGATGCATCACATAGATCTATCAATAACAAACATGTGTGGCATAGATCTAACCCTAATTCAACATAAAAAATGCAATCTTGACCATGAATCACATAGATCTAGCAAAAGTCATCATGCATGACATAGTTCTAGCCCTAATCTATCATAAAAATACATTTTTTGATCACGAATCACATAGATCTAGCAAGAATCATCATGCATGAAATAGATCTAGCCCTAATCTATCATAAAAATACAATCTTGATCATGAATCACATAGATCTAGCAAGAATTAACATGCATGACATAGATCTAGCCCTAATCCATCATAAAAATGCAATCTTGATCATAATTCACATAGATCTAGCAAGGATCATCATGCATGACATAGATCTAGCCCTAATCTATCATAAACTTTTAATCTTGATCAAATAATCCATAGATCTATCATCATACATCATGTATGGCACAAATCTATCCTAAAGGCATGATAAAGCTCAGATCTTGACATGTAATTTTAAAGGATTACAAGGAACTTACCAAAAACCGAAAAGAAGGGATGAGATGGGGTGAAACAAGCTTGGAACCTTGATGATTTGGCTCCAAAATCAAGATGGAATGAGGGATGGATGAAGATCAGCTCTCTACAGCCGTCTGGGAGGTGTGGGAGGTGAGAAATGAGGAGCATGGGGGGCTAATGGGGTTTAAATAGGAGAGAATTATGGTTCTGCTGAAATCTTCACTCTAGGCGTATTGCCTAGAGAATGGGTATGCTCCAAGCGATACGCTTGGAGCTCCCCCGAATCTTGGGATGCCAAATTCCTCGTTTCGCATGCTCGTTTTGCCGTTTTTCGATGTATTCGAGTCCCTTTTCCACCCAAATTACCAAATTCATCATTCCATCATGTTAACCACATTTAATCTACTCAAAACAAATAAATACGTTACACAACTCATAACGATGCATAAATTAGGTCAAATTACACATTTTGGTCTGTTTTGACGTACGTATCAATTTTAGGCAATTCACCAACGTTTCGTGACTCAATTAAGTGTGTGATGACTCGTGACATTATAAAGGATTATTAGATTCATAATTATACCTAATTTGACTTACGATAACCAATTACGAAATTCCCGGTAAATGACGGATCACGTATCGAAATCGCGTAAAATCCGCATATTGCTTTATGTTCGATTTAAGGCATCCAATTTGAGTCCAATTGATTTTAATTAAGTATTTCATTTTGGAAAACAATTATAAATCATTTAAAAACATTATTTGGGTTATAAACGCCCGAAAATTCTCCCGGTACTTAACAATCCGCAAATCGTTAAAACGCGGGGTTTCGAAATGGGTCAGGTTTATAATTGGAAAATTGCAGATGTTACAGTCTCCACCAAAAAGAGAGTCCCAGTACGACATGGTTAACATGTAGTATCACTTCAAATGACGGGTGAATGTTTTTTGTTTTAAAACTCAGAGGGAAATACATAGCAATGGATGGAAGAATGAACGAATTGTTTGATATATAAGGTTCAAATTGGATAAGTCAATACACGGCGTATAGGGCTATACGCCGCGTATAACCTGCCAGACAAGACACCACCAGCCTGACAAGTCGTCCATTACTAGCCCTATACGCCCCGTATAATACTAAACGTGACATATAAAAACCCTAACTACCACCAATACGCCCCATATAACTCCATACGCAACGTTGACTGAATATTCCTCATATTAACACAAAAGATTGGCAGGAGGAATTCTGTTTTTAACCCTAGACCCAACGTATAGGGCCTGTAAATTAGATTAAGGGGTGTAAGTATGTATAGGATTCTTAAATTAGATTAAGGTGTGTAAGTATAGTAGGACCATTTCTATATAACTTATGGATGAGGATGAAGAGAGTTTAATAAAACCCAAATAATAAGTCATCATTTGATTGGGTTAGGCTATTAGGCTATTTTTATCTGATCGTCTTTACCACCACCCCTCCTCCCTAATTGCTCTTACATGGAGTCATAAAACTCAAATAATAACAACTTCATTGCGAGCCGTTATTCTTTTTTTTTTGAACGAGATGTTTGGCTCAGAAACATTACTTCCTTATATACGCATCTTCAATTCTAAAAAAAAAACTTGATTATTTTTGACAAAACCCATGCCTGCCAGAGAAGCATTTTGCTCCTACGCGGAAAAACCCAAATCCCCTCATTCTTATTTTGATGATGAAATTTATCAAAATTTGCATGGTTGATAAAATTTTTTTTAAAAAATAAAATTAAAAAGAGCCAATTAAGAGTTACAAATTTCTTTTATAGGACCATGTGACCCTCAATGCCTTTTGCTGGGTTACAACGTAAAGAATTCTTGCCATCCAAATCAGAATTCACCCAATCATTTAAATGAACCAAATTTCATCACGATCAGTACAAGATTTCACCCATTTGCTTAAAACATGCATTTCCCACAGAGATCTCCTAACCGGAAAATCACTGCACACCATCTACCTCAAGAACCTCCTCATCCCTCATTCCACCTATCTTTCCAATCACTTCATCCTCCTTTACTCCAAATGCCGCCGTCTCTCCGCCGCACGCTGCGCCTTCGATTCCGTCCCACACCCAAATGTATTCTCCTTCAACACCATCGTCTCTGCATACGCCAAAGAATCCCAAACCCTCATTGCCCACCAACTGTTCGACCAAATGCCTCAACCAGACCTTGTGTCTTACAACACCCTCATTTCAGCCTACGCTGATCGTGGCCAAACGCAGCCTGCTCTACGCCTATTTGCGGAAATGCGTGAGTTGGGTTTTTACATGGATGGGTTTACATTCTCTGCTGCGGTCACTGCCGCTTGTAAAGATATTCGATTGATTCGGCAGTTTCATAAGATGGCAATTTCGGGCGGGTTTATTGCGTATACTTCTGTGAATAACAGCCTCATCACATACTATAGCAAAAACGGGTTGCTGGGTGAGGCTAAGTGGATCTTTAATCATATGGGTTGCAAGAAAGATGAGGTGACTTGGAATTCGATGATCGTGGCGTATAGCCAGCATCGAGAAGGACTGAAAGCTCTGGCATTGTACCGTGAAATGATTCATATGGATGTAAAAGTTGATATCTTTACTTTAGCTAGCGTTTTAACTGCGTTTACCTGCCTGGAAGATCTGCGTGGTGGGCTTCAGTTTCATTGTCAGTTGATCAAGAAAGGTTTCCACCAGAATACTCATGTGGGAAGTGGTTTGATTGATTTGTATTCAAAATGTCAAGGTTGTATGTCAGATTGCCAAAAAGTATTTGCAGAGATTATAGAACCGGATTTGGTTCTCTGGAACACCATGGTTTCCGGGTATTCTCAGAATGTGTATCTCTCAGAGGAGGCTATCTCTTGTTTTAAGCAAATGCAGCGAGAAGGTTACCGACCAGATGATTGCACGTTTGTTTGTGTTATTAGTGCAAGCTCTAATCTTTCATCGCCAACTCAAGGAAAGCAAATTCATTGTCTTGCACTTAAATCCGATATCCCCTCAAATAAGATCTCGGTAAATAATGCTCTAATCACCATGTACTCTAAATGTGGAAATTTGAAAGATGCGAGACGAGTATTTGATAAAATGCCAGAACAGAATACTGTCACATTCAACTCATTGATCACTGGTTACGCACAACATGGCTTTCCAATGGAAGCGTTGAATCTTTTCGATCACATGCTTGAAACGAACATAGCCCCTACAAATATCACCTTCATATCAATCCTGTCTGCGTGTGCACATACAGGAAAAGTGAAGGAAGGAAGAAAGTATTTTAGCTTAATGACTGATAAATTTGGTATAGAACCAGAGGAAGAACACTTTTCATGCATGATTGACCTTTTGGGACGAGCAGGTCAACTTGGGGAAGCTGAAAGACTCATTGAGTCAATGCCATTCAACCCTGGGACTGTAGGATGGGGTGCTTTACTTGGATCATGTAGAACACATGGCAACTTGGAATTAGCAGTCAAAGCGGCCAAACAATGTCTTGTTCTAGAACCTTCTAATGCAGCCCCGTATGTGATTCTCGCACACATGTATGCCAAAGCTAACAAATGGGAAGAAGTGGCAACAATTAGAAAGTGTATGAGAAATAACGGAGTGAAAAAGAATCCGGGTTGTAGTTGGATTGAGATAAACAAGAAGATTCATGTATTTGTTGCAGAAGATAGCTCTCACCCGATGTTGAAGGAGATTACACGGTTTTGGGAAGAGTTGTTGAACAAGATGAAGCGAGTTGGATATGTGGCCGAGGTGGTTAGGAATGATGGAATAAGGGAAGATGAAAAAGGGCGACATAGTGAAAAACTAGCCATTGTGTTTGGACTGTTATCAACTAAAGATGGAGAACCTCTTTATGTGGTAAAGAATTTAAGAATATGTGGTGACTGTCATAATGCGATCAAGATTATATCAGGTTTAACACGAAGGGAGATAACAGTAAGAGATGCCCGCAGATTTCATTGTTTTAAGGACGGACGATGTTCGTGTGGAGATTATTGGTGAACATGTTACATGATAGTAGAAATGGTCTTATTATACTAAGAAAATGATGCAAGGCAGATTAAAGAGATACAGTGGGACTAAGGTGGTTTGCCTCAACTGTCAACCCAAAATTCTGGAGGTTGGTTTTCTTTATTTTTTTCATCAAAATAGTATATTAGTTTTATTTAATTTTGTATATTATTCTTTTTTTTTTTTGGAAAGACTAACACACACATACAATAAATCCCACATCTTTGTGCCAAGTCAGACTTGAACCCTAAATGGGACATCTTTGGTGCGCCTTGATATCGTTAAACTAAAGACCCTTTAGGTGAATGTTTTGATATCAACAATTCCTTAATTCAACTTGAGGTGAAGATAAAGGACCTATAACCTAAGCATCATATAGAATGAGTATAAATCACTAATGCTGACTTACATATGGTCAGCAGTGCTATTGACAATTATCTCAAGCCTTCCAAAAAAAAAAACTCACTCAAGCAGTAAGATCTGAGGAGCGTGAGATTGAGTTAGATGACTCCTACTGTGATGAAATGAAAGATGCCTAATCTGATTAAAAATTGTTAGCTCATAAGTTGACTGACATGGGACTAAAAGGTATTTTGTCATCATCAAATCACCATTTAACCCAAACAATAGATGTGCATACACGTGAAATACTAATTAGTATCTGCTCTACTGCATCAAAGTGATAAAAACGATTAAATATCGAATTCGGTGTATATCAAATTTATCACAGTTTTATCACAATGAATCTGTTTGGTTTCACTTATTGTTATCACCATCATCTGGAAAAAATTAAAGCATTTTTCTATTGTGTAGGAGGGTTGCACTCTATTTTGTCAATCCATTTGTTATTATTGTTATGGTGATGCTTATGAGTCAGCTTTATCAAAGCAGAAATGAGAGAAACAAAGTTGTATAACATATACAACTATGGCATTAGAATTTGTTGTTGCTTTGGTTTATCAAGAATGGAATAGCTAAGAGACTTGTTAGTAATCACACCCTAATTGGGTTGTTTATGGTTTGATCTAAGACTGTGAAACTGTCCCCACGGGTAATCAGTTTGATTTCCATTTGGTATTAAAAAGTTTTAAATTGTTCCAGTTCAAGTTTCAAACTGTAGCGAACGCTTTGGTTTACAACTTCGACTAAAAACCGGCATGGACCATATAGAACTTTTTCTCGAAACAGTTTGATTCTTAATCCGAACTGGTTTGGTCAACGTAAGTCAATACCGGTTTGAGGGGTAAATAGGTTAGGGTCCAAATCGAATTGGGTTTTGGAAAACCCAACCCTATACAAACCCCCTGCTTCACTCATGCACCCTCTTTTAACCCTCCTACTCCTGGTAAAGCTAGCAGGCTCGCTTTGGAAACCGACGATCTGGTCATTTTTCAATGCTTAATATTGATCTTCTTGGTCATCAAAATGCTAAAGGAGCCGGACGCTATCGGAAGAAGGTGAAGAACATCAAGCACAGCGGTAATATTTCTCTATGCTTAATATTGATCTTCTTGATGCAATACAACCGTACTAATTGTTTCAATTTTACTTGATAGTAAACTCAGATTCATGTTAAACTGATTGTTAGAATGCAAGCTAAAAAGGTAGTTTGGTTTTCATTATGCTGTATCTAATGTTTCTACTTTCTAATAATCTCATTACCCGTTGAATATGGAGTTGATTTGGATTATACACAAGAGTCCTACTTTGCAGATGCAACACCATGGTACGCATTTTCATATATATATTGGAAAAAGATTAAGTCTAATGATTATTGTCGAAAGGAATTGTATTCTGTTAAGGATTTTGATTGGTGATAGATTTACATTTTTGTTTTTGCTTTAGTTCCTACCATGAAGAGGTTTTGGTAATAATTTTTTCATAGTTTTAATAATTACTGACTGGATATTCCAAATTGCTCAACTAAAGCAGGTGCATTGATTTCTTTTGTTTTAGGTTCTCAAGATCCCATTGGTGGTGCTGATGCTGTTCTGCAAAAAAAATATGGGTTTAAGATGAATTTCTAACTGATTTGAGATTAAAAATCCTTGATCAATCCGGATTGGAAGCCAATTTCTAGCAGCAGTACAGAAGATGCTACAGATCAAAACCATGTGACAAATATTTGTATGGGTGTAAGTGGAGATATTTGTTTTCTGCACTTCGCACTTGTCCTGGTAGAAACTCACTGATTATAAGCGGCTGCTTGAATCTAACTTCTGTTCATTGTGCTTGTGCTTTCCAAGCGCATCGTGCAGTCAACACACTTACCCCTCATGCTTATTGAGGTCGGTGGGTGGTCAATCATCAATGGGTTCTTGTGTTTTCGGTTATGACCATGTAAATATAGTTATTTGTTTAAGCAATTAACCTTGAACGAATCACATGTGACAAATAAGGTTCTTATAAAAACCTTTTAAATAAGTCTATGATCAAAACTATGTTAAAGTTATTTGTTTGCTGGAACATATCATGCGGACGAGCCATGTTTATGTGTCTGTTAGGATGTAGCTCTAAGTTGTAAGATATTCTGCACGTATTACCACCACCACTACTACTACATGCTTTCTGATTCTTGTCTTATAACTTTTTGTTTAAATTATGCACAGATATGTCATGTTTCCAAGGACTATTTGTTCAGTCTCAAAGCGGCTTCTTAGTTACTACAATATATCTGCATTTATCGCATTACCCCACTGGGTCTCGAGGTCTCCAAATATAACAGCAAACCGCCATGGATGATCTCTTATTTAAAATTTGTTTTACCTCTATGTATTTATGTTTTACCACCACTACTACTACATGGATGAATCCAACAAGGTTTGTACTACTTGTATATGTGCATACTATTTTAGTACTATAATGATTACTGGAATATGTAATCTGTCTTTTTGTGATCTTATCTCGACTGCTTCCTCTTGAGAAACTTTGATCACCATGAAAGTAGATTAATTGTTTAATAAGCTAGCTTTTTTAAAAGCCCCGTTTGGTAACGTCAAAAAGCTAGCTTATAAGCTAGCTTTTGAAAAGCTAGTTGGAATAGCGTTTCAACTAGCTTTTATAATATTTCCAGTTTTATCCTTCCCTAACTTATAAATAAATATCTTTATTTACATTTATGACATGTACTTTTATGTCATTTTATATTTTTAAGCTAGTTTATCAGCTAGTTTTTACCAAACGTTATTTTTTATCAGCTAGCTTATAATTTATCAGCTAGCAACTAGCTTGTCAGCTAGCTTATCAGCTAACAGCTAGTTTATCAGCTAGCAGCTAGCTTTTCAGCTAGTGCGCCAAACGCGGCCTTAGTGTATTTTTTTCGTAGTCATTTTCTATTGTTTTACTGTGATTTAATGTACATACTTTGCTTAAATTTTTTGTAAATTTATTAATGTTTTGGTGTGATGATTCATAATGAATAACATTCTATCCATTTTGTTGGGAACATGAGTCATATCTTAAACTTTGTTTTGGAAATTTGAAGTTTCTTTATTGTGATTTATAAATATTTTTCAACCAGTGCGTTGTTTGGACCAGGGCTTGTCTGCTGGGTTGCTAATAAGGCAAGCCATATACATGACTGCGAGACTTGGTACATTCACAAACATTCACAGCCCATTTCCTATCCTTATCCCTATAATTTATATATTTATCATTATTTTTTCTCTCTTCCACTCACAACCACAATTAAATAATACTTTTCTATACCTTTATCATTATCTTTTCCCTCTCTTCAAACCTTAAATTTTAAAGATTTACCAGATTTTTCCTCATTTTTCCTGAAAAATAAGGATTCCGCAGATTTTTCCTTAAATATTTTTCTCTCCTCTACTCACAACCACTCAAAACTATACCTTAAATTTTAAGGTTTACACTCACAACCATTATAGGGAATGGGTTGTGAATGCTCAGAGTTAACAAATATGCTTCTCCATATTTAGAGAATCTTCATTTATGAAACTCTATATTTTAGAGATAAAATTAGAGATGGAGATTCCAATGAAGATGAAAATAAGAAGAAAACTCTATATATTAGAGATAGAAATAAAGATGGAGAATCCATTATGAATGCTCTTACTTAAGGTATATCACTAGAATTAAGGCTTGCAAACCAAAATACTTTAGATAATGAGCGACTTGCAAGTAAGCTCAGCTACAAATTCAGCAGCTTTTAAGCATCCATAAAACTTGTGAAAAAAATTGCACGCAAAAATAATAATTACAAAATAATTAAATCCAGATAATAAGTTACCAGATAATAAGTTATATGGTCTAAAAGGGAACATTTTGCATTTATTACAACCAAGTGCAGGCAATATAGAAACTTAAACTCTGGTAACATATCCAAATGAATATTCACTTATGGACCAAACTAAAGTATGTGTTTTGATATATATAATAAAGTCAAATTGACAACAAAAATGAATGTCGCCTATCCTTAACATTTTTCTGCACAGGCTGGAGACAGGACACGCCGAGACTGGGCAGTGGTGACATCTGGTGAGTGATGGTGTCTGGCGGTAGCAGACAGCGACAGTGCAACAAAGACATTAAGGGGGATTTTGATGGTATGTAGGGTTTTTGTGTCAGGTTAGTGGGTTAACAGTTGGCAACACATTCACGACACAAACACGCCACGAATGAAGTGTAGGTTGTCATGACTAACCCGTTCTTTAAACATGTGCATATTAACATGTTTGACCTATTCAACTATATGGTTTGTAACTGGTATGATATGCTTAACCCAAGTTGGACGACTTGTCAAATCATTTAAAATTAGATTTTTTTTTTTAAAATTATTAATAGATCAACATCTTGACTCATTTAGAATATTTATATATTGTATGTTGGTGAATGATGTTGCTGCTACAAAAATGGTAACATGTTCCATTGTAATTGTGTATGGAATGAGAGTTATCCATTTTATTTTAGTCACGTGTGTTCAAAGGGGTTTTTAGGTTGGACATGAATAGGATTATTACGCTTTCAAATGTGTTTTGTCAGCTGCTGCATTTACAGCTTCAAAATTTGATTTCATTGGTCTGAGGGCCCCGCTCTGGGGCTGGTTTTAAACATCAAGAAAACCGAAGTCTTTTGGCCGTCGTGCAATGGGGTGAAGTTACAAGCTGGTTTGTTTCCGGACGACATCGGGAGGCCAGAGTTGGGTGTCAAACTCCTTGGAGGGGCTGTTAGCTGTGATGTTGGGTTCATTAGCAGCTTGGCTGTGAAGAGGGCGTCCTCTGCTGTGGACCTAATGCGTTGTCTTCCACGGCTGCGGGATCCTCAATGCGAGCTCCTGCTGCTTCGCTCATGCATGGGGGTTGCTAAGTTGTTGTTTGGCCTCCGGACGTGCCAACCTACACACGTCGGGGAAGCTGTTTCTGTTTTTGACAAGGGTCTCCGGGAGGCCATCGAGGACATCGTGGTTTGTGGGGGCGCTTTTTTTGGGGATCTCCAATGGAGGCTGGCTTCCCTTCCAACCCGTTTTGGGGGACTTGGGTTATGCTCGGCGGGAGATGTTTCCACATATGCTTTTGTGGCATCAAGGGTCCAGTCGTGGGGTTTGCAGGACCACATTCTTCGTGGGTGTGGCCTTAACGGGATGGACTCTGATTTCGAGTGTGCGTTGGGACGTGTACGTGTTTCACTTCCTGAATTCGATTTGGGCGGGTTTTCTTGCAGGGACACCGCCCCCCCTAAAACTCAGGATACTTTGGCGAGTGCCCTGTTTAGCAAAATTGCCCAGAGTTTGGAAGTGAACTTTGCCCTATCCCCTCGCCAAAAAGCGGTGTTGGCCTGTCTTCGTGCCCCCCATGCTCAAGACTTCCTGTCCGTCATTCCCATCGAAGGTTTAGGTCAGCGCATGTCCGCTGTCGAGTACCGGGCTATCCTCAAGTACAGGCTCATGATCCCAATTTTTCCTAATGATGAGCCATGCCCCGTCTGCCGCAAGGCCTGTCTGGACTCCTTCGGCGAGCATGCGGTCCACTGTAAGGAACTGCCGGGGTTTAAATACAGACATGACTGGGTCAGAGACGTGTTGTTCGATGTCCTGAAGCGTGCTGGTATCTCTGCTAAAAAGGAGGCTCCTGTTAATTTTCTGACGGATCCGCTTGAAGGTAGGTCTACCTTACGGCCGGCTGATGTGCTTGTGGCTGGATGGGCAGGGGGAAAACACGCTTGTGTTGACCTTACTGGCGTGTCTCCTCTTGTTGGGCTTAGGGACACCGGGTTCGTCGCGGGGCAGGCTGCGCAGAAGGCCGAGGCTGGCAAAGTCGCTAAGCACGAGAGAGCTTGTCTCGAAAATCAACACGTGTTTATCCCCTTTGCCTTTGATACTTTTGGGTTCCTTGCGCCGGAGGCGGTCGATTTCCTACGACGGGTTCAACGGGTCGTGCACAACAATTCGGCATCCCCTAAGGCTCATAACTTTGTTTTCAGTAGAATTGGGTTTGCCATCCAAAAAGGGCTCGCGGCGCAGCTTGTTGCCCGCTTACCCGCCGCCTCTTTGTAATTTGTTGTGTTGAAATGAAAATTGCGTCTTTGACTTAAATTATTTGTTTATACCTTTATTTTAATGTTTGTATACATGACAGTCCTGACAGGTTCGTGTGGGCTTCATCACTCATCGGGTTTAACGCACATGGGATTGACAAGTTTACCTAAGAGAAAAGAGGTTGGCATGCGAAGGACACATCAGTACTGAATAGCGAGCATGTTTATTTGGCATCACAATATCACACCATTACAATACATGCCTTGTGCGCTTCCTTTGAAGTCATCATCAAATGAAAAGCGAACAGAAACCTCCAATGTTGACATCATCCATCTTTATTACTTTTTCTTCATCATCTTTGGTGTATCGAATTCAGAATATGCTTACAGACTCATTCATCATCTTGAGGAAAGAAATACTTGAAAATGGTTTAACCAGTGTTTCAATTAGAAATGACACATTGACTTCGTATTTGGAATGATGTGAATTTTACTGATATATCCATTGCCTTGGCTCTTGAAGTTTTAAAAGATGGTAGCTATGTTCCCAATTTAGATCACCAATCTGTTTTTGCATTTCTTCCTCTTAGAACATATGGTTTAAAACTTATCATTCAAGGTGACTTTGTTCTTCATTCATAAAAAAAAAGAAGTTGACGGTTATAGTCCATGGAATTATCGGGTACCCGGATATTAGTTAGAAATAAACCTTCTTGGAATATCTGTTTTGTTGTAAAAACCCTATGGCAGCCTCTAGAGTTCTACCTTTTGTTGTAAATGTTTATTGTTTTACGTTCATACATTTAGCTTATTCCTTTTTTTCTTTTAGGAAAAATAGGATTTAAATAATCTCATCTTTTGTCTATTTGCAAATAAAAATCCGTCTTTTAACCTTGGCAACTACCACTCCCACCTTTATACTTATTTGTTTTCACGGTCATCCATTTTTTCCAACCCAAATATTTGATTCACCATAACTTCTTCAAATCTTAATGATAATTCAATCCGTAAGTTGCTATGAACCTGTGACGAAAAATTAAACAAGAGTTGTGCTTCCGATGATCATAAACCAAGCATGAGGTGTGAAGGTTTGAAGAAATTGGATGAGAATCAAAGATCATTTTTAATTTCCTTTTTTAGCCCCGAGGAAATCAAGGAGGCGGTTTGGTCGTGCGGTTCTGAAAAGGCCACAGGGCCGGACGACTTCAATTTTGGTCTTATAAAGAAATTTGGGATGTGCTCGATAAGCATTTTGTGGATACTGTGAATTTCTTTCATTTCAGGGCTGAATTTAGTAGAGGGTGCACTTCTTCTTTTTTATGTCTCATTCCGAAAAAATCAAACCCTCAAAATTTTGAAGACTATAGCTAGACCTATATGTCTTTTGGGTTGCATTGTGAAAGTTATGTCAAAGTTATTGGCAAACATGATGAAATTGGTGTTAGTCTCTATCATCTCAGAAAATCAAATGTCGTTTGTCGCCAATCGGAACATCGTGGACGGTCAGCTTATTATCAACGAAGTGCTATCTTGGTTGAAACGGGCAAAACTCCAAGAATTGTTTTTCAAGATTGATTTCCACAAGGCCTACGACTCACTTGAATGGGATTTTTTGGATTCAATTCTTGAACAAATGAACTTTCCGGATTTATGGCGAAAATGGGTTAGGGGCATTCTAAAAGCTTCTCGCACTTCGGTTATCATCAACGGCTCGCCCATGGGGGAGTTTGATTGTCACAAAGGGGTTCGACAAGGCGACCCCTTATCACCCTTTCTTTTTGTCGTGGCAGTGGAAGCCTTCGAGTGGATGATGAACAAAGCTTGTTCTTTGGGTATTTTTCATGGGATTGACATACCAAATAATGGCCCAAGGATTTCTCACCTCCTTTTTGCGGATGACGTAATGATTCTTGGAAAATGGTCAGAGGCGAATTTCATGAATCTTAGAAGACTTCTTTAGTGTTTCTTCTTAACATCGGGCCTTCGTGTTAATCTCCGAAAATGTGGTATATATGGTGTTAATGTGGAGCATGGGATTATGGAGAATAAGGCTAATTTTCTGGGTTGTGAAGTTTGCGAGTTTCCCTTTAGTTACTTGGGATTAAACGTGGGAGTGAATATGAACCACAAAATCCATTGGCAACCGGTGATTGAGGCCTTTAGAAACCGCCTTTCTTCATGGAAGGCAAGACATTAACACCCAACTTATTTTTTTTTCCCAACTTATTTTTTTTTCCCAACTTATTTTCTCCCAACTTGAGGCCTTTAGAAACCGCCTTTCTTCATGGAAGCCTTCGAAACCGCCTTTCTTCATGGAAGCCTTCGACTTACTTTAATTAAGGTGGTTTTAGATTTTCTCCCAACTTATTTTTTTTTCTTTATACCGGGCGCAAAAAAATGTGTTAATTCTTGAGAAAATTATATTCAATTTCCTTTGGGGTGGAGACGAAGATAAATCAAACATACATTGGGTCGCTCGGGAACAAGTGTGCAAGCCCAAGCACCTGGGAGGTCTGGGATTAGCGTCTTTTGAGTCTATTAATATAGCTCTTATTACCAAATGGTATTGGAGGTACAAAAATGAACTGGGTAGACTTTGGCGGCGGGTTATCTCGGGTCTTCATACTAGCTCACATGAGCAGGGCGTTGTCCCGTTGAGAAATGTCAATGGCGGTGTTTGGAAAGCAATCGCTAGGGTGGATTCAGATCTTTCGGGTCGGGGTATTAATTTTAGTAATTGGGTGGAGGAGGATAATGGTATGTGGAAATGGCTTGGAAGGGGGGATGGCATGTTCACTGTGAAATCTGTGTGTGATATCATTGGGGGGGGGGGGGGGGGGGTTTACAATGTTCATCTTCAGCAACCTTTGTTTTCTTGGTGCAAAACAGTCCCCATCAAGGTTAATATTATGATGTGGCGCGCAATGTTAAATCGTCTTCTGACGGTGGACTTGCTTGCCAAAAGGAACATAGCGATGAGTTCCTTGGCGTGCAAATTTTGTAACGATGGTGAGGAAACTTTGGACCATATCATGACAGGCTGCCCCTTTACTAATTATATATGGACCTTGGTGCTACAATGGATTCAAAGACCCCTACTCCCTTTTTCTCCATCAAGGACATTATCAATCTTCACAAAGGTTCGGCTGTGAATCCTTCGAAGGAATTGGCGATCAACACCATTATGTTTACATGTGAGTGGTGTATTTGGAAAGAGAGGAACAAGATTTGCTTCGAGAGGTGCTCCCCTTCTATCTATAGAGTGATGAACGAAATTAAAGCTTGGATTTTTTTATGGTTTTCCAACTGTTATAAGTCCCATGTAGTCGATTGGAATACTTGGTTTTCTTTTTCTTTGTAATGCCCCTCTTTGGCTCTTTCTGGCTCCTTGCTAGGGAGTTGCTTTTTAATAAAATTTGTTCCAAAACAAAATGCATAAAGTCTTCCGTTGCGGCGGCTACATGCGGGTCAAAACACATGAAAAACAAATGGTTAGGACAAAATGAAAAAAAAAAGAAAAGAAAAGAAAGCAATCATTTATTTATAAATGATAGATAGCCATGTAAAAGAAACATAACTATAGAAATTAGACCACCCACATCGGTTGAGGTACATACGAGGTACATACGTCTGCCACGTCACGTTTTTTCCACATACCACAAAATCCACTTTTTTCCACATCAATAAAATACCCGTACTTCCCACATACCACCATATTAAAATAATATGATTTAATATTATGTGAGAGGAAAAAGAAAAAAAAAATTAAAAAAAAACAAAAACCACGTACGTGAAGGTACGTGGTTACATACGTACCAAACAAAAACCAATTCCCACATCAATTTGGTTGTACGTACGTGAAGGCCACGTAGGCCACGTACCCACCGTTGTGGGTGGTCTTAGATAGTAATGTATTAAAGAAATAAAATATATGAAAGTAATTAAACAAACAACAATTTTCTTTAACAATAAGCATTATTCAAGATAAATGTTTGCCTGATAAATATTAAAATTACGCAAGAGGTGAAGGTTGGATACTTAGATTCTAATCGAATTTATGAACCTAATATCTTAAAAAAATTCTGAAAAAGGAAAAAAGTTGAAGTAGAGGTGTTTCTTAAACATAAATACACAAAGAAAATTAGAAAAAAAAAGTAAAGAAATAGGTAAGATATTAACCTAAGACCTTAAGAGCCTTACAATTTAAAGGCTCACGGTAACTACAACCATACAAAAAATCTATACTACGTCGGCTTCAATTTAGTGTTATATCTTGTACTAGGTTAGGAACCCGTATATTACACGGGCTGAATATAGATTTATAATATTAGATAAATACAAAGAAAAATATAATGATTAAGAAAGTTGAAAATTTGATTGATATAAAATTCATATAATATATTAAATAATAATTTATTACATTTAAGAAGTTTATTATGTGTGAAGTTCTTGATTACTTTTCACAAAAACACTAAAATTATTGAGTAAATTAATCAAATCTATATTATTTTTTAAAAATTTACTTTTGATAAAATTGGTAATTAGTCTTAATTAATGATTTACTAAATTGGTAATTCAATGTGAGCTTGACATGTGGCATGGTGATGTAGACCTTTTATAAATGAGACATGTGGCACAAATTTTATTGCTTTATTAGGATTATAAGATAAGATTAAAGTTTATTCACTTTAACTTGAAAGGGAAAAAATAATTCAATAAATAAAATCCATCAATACTTTACTAACCCTATTTGTATATGATGGGTAGTCAAAACACATCAATTGAGCACATCCTAGAAAAAAAAACCATCGTCCGAAGCCTCACTGTGATAAAACTTGAATGCTTTAGAGATCGACAAGCAGGGCGCGGAACTAGAAAACTATTTAAGAAGGTGCACAAAAAAAAAATCTCGAACATTGATATATAAGAAAAAAAAATTAAAATTATGATTTCATTAGATAAGTACAAATGAATGCAGAAGTCTTACATTTTTAAGTTACCTTTTCGGTTACCCATTTCGAAAGCGCTCCATCACTCATTCGGTCCTGACATCCATAAGTGTTTTTTTTTCTACACGACAAATAAAAGCATCGATCATAAATTCATCACGTATTTTATTACGCAAGTTGGTCTTGATCAAGAGCTTCATTGCGAGAAAAACATCTTTTAACGCTTGCAGTTGTGAGTTGTGACGGGTAAAACCAAAGTTAACTTTAATAACTTATAAACCAAAGAAAAATAATGATGTTTTCCGCTTTCCACCATCAAACGAGAAAGGTCCGCGATGCTCTTCAAATTAGCAAATCTCTCATCACCAATCAAAGAGTGATAATATATATCAAATTAACCTTCAAGATACACCTTTCGAAATCATCAAAATCCATTTTGTACAACTCACTTAGCTTCACCAACTTCATTTGTCAAACTTAGAAACTGAATTACAAGGACTCAAAGCTGCCATGCATCCTAGCAAGTCGGTGGTCACTTCACTAAAACGGTCCCCGAATTCTTAATTTGCATATTCATAACCGTGTTGAAAATATAAACTTTAATTAACATATAAAGTTAGACTCTTAATTAAACGTATAAAGATAAAAGGGTTTTATTTATTTATTTTTTAAATGGGTATTCAGGTAGCGGGCTATCGTTAGATAATGAGTTAAATGATAAAATTGGTATTAGTTAGGTAATAGATTAAAGGTTTTTTAATGTGTAGAATGGCTTACGAGATTTTTTTAGAAGTAACACATATAAAATTAAAGAAAAAACTAAAAAAAAAAATATGCTTCGCGTATAAAATTAAGGGGTTGTCATGCACCCCGCCCGGACTTTCGCACTTGTCGCAATTGTGATATCTCAGTCTCAATTCTGCTCTCATCGTCAATAACCATTAGGACAAGTCTAATAGTTGAGAAACCCACTAGTTAACTTTATTTATAAATTTATAGAGTAATTTTTTTTTGAAAGGCATTTATAGAATAAGTATATTTACCTTTCAAAAGTTTACTCTGAAAAACATTCTTCCTTCCATGGTCCAAAGTTGAATATCTACAGCTTTACGTACAAATCTGCTTTTGCATGGAATAATATTCCTCTTTTTCACAAATTTTGGAGACATAAATTGGAAAAAGTTTGAAAAATGTTGCTGCCCGAAAAGACATAAATGTTCTTTATTACAAATTAATTATGTATATATTTTTTAAGAAAAGAAATCAGCTATAGAAAATTCTCTATAATCAACCAGTTATTTATCATAAAGGTTAGAATTAGTTACGGTTCGAGTTCTTGAAGTTTGTTTACTCAAACCATATATCCGACAATCATTTTTAAATTATTATTTAGTTATTTTAGGTTTTTAATTTATAACGATTTGAGTCATTTTAACCAACTAGATTAGAATTTTTTATTAAATTAAAAGGTAATCAGTCATTTTACATTTTACACGTAAAGGCCCGTTTACATACAATCATTTTACACGTAAAGGCCCATTTACATTTGTATGTTGTACAAAAGTAGATTGATTATTTGAGTAATTACTTAAAAAAATTAACACTTAAAAAATTCATAAATATACCAAACAATTTCACCACCACTTATCCATCCAATCTGCAACCAATCGCCCTCTCTTTTCCGACGAGAGAAATTGATGTCAATTAGTGTTTTGAAGCTTTGAATCTCGATGGTATAGATCAAGACGGAGATCCAAAGTAAAAGCACCTTCAACATACACAAACAACACCTTGAACCACCACCTTCTGCAACCTTAGAATAAAATTGAACCCTATCATCGCATCCCTAAAATCAAATATGGATTAAAGCCCATGTCAATTGGTGTTTTGAAGCTTTGAATCTCAACTAGATAAATAAAAAAGGAGATCCAAGTAAAAGCACCTACATACTACTTCCAACGGGTGGTGAAGGATATTTTGTACTATAGCTGCCAAAGTAAAAACCTGTATCATAAGATAGATCACGTGTAAAGCACCTTCAACATAGATAGGCTATCTGTAAAAGCACCTTCAATGTACTACGTTTCAGATCATTGTGTCTTATGTTCAGTTCATTATGTCTTATGTTTCAGGTTATTGTGTGATATGTATTTATCATTGTGTTTTATGTTTTAACTAATTTATTTTTTTCATGTAATTTAAAAAAAAAAATATCGTATATAAAAGTTATGATGGTTTAAAAAAACACGAGGAATTTGATAAAAAGTCCACAAAAGTGGACAAGACTAAAATGCTCACACTTGGTTTATCACTAAATAGATAACACAAAAACAATAAGAAGCATGTGTTGTTAGAGATTATTAGAGAATACTCGAACCATTTAGGGAACATTTTGAACACAGAATATTGAAACCTACGAGTATGCGTCTTTGAACATTTATCTTGATACTCTGTAAGACATACTTGGTAAGGTCCTAAAGAAAGATAAGTCTGTCTTACTTGTTCCTTTAAATAAATTGGATACTCCCACATTTGTTTTCGTTTAGCTGGATCTCCTTCAAAATGGTTAAGATCCACTTCATTAGTATTTGACTGTGGTTGTGGAGCTTTAGAATTACCATGCTTTTCTTCTAGATTTACATGCCCTTGTGGCTCACTTGTTGAAGCTTTATGACGTTTATTCTCCCATCACCATTTCTTTTGAAAAAGAATCAATAGTTTTATTCTTTCTCATAATATAGCAAATAAAAAAGAATCAATAGGTTTATAAAATGACAAAAACAATAAAATCACAAAAATACTAAAATGCCAAGTTTTTCCTCAAATTCAACATCTTCCTCATATTCTCCATATGAACCCTAACTTGATTTACTGAATAACAATCATAATAGATACAACTAAATAATCAAAAAATCATAGCAAGTGGCATAATAAAGGTTTAATGAACAATAATTATTATAGAACATCCAATTTTATCATAAATTTCGTTCCTTTAAAAACCCTAGTTTGCAACTCCATACCTACACTAATTAATAAATAACAATGGTGAAAAGACGATGTGATGGAGACAATTACCTTAGGGTTATGATTACCCAAGCTCTCTTACTCTCTAGTCTCTTCCTCCCTTTCCTTCTCGGGTTCAACTTCACTCTTCAAGTCGCCATGTCTGATCTCCTTTGCGTTTTTTTCCTTTCTACTGCGTCTCGATTTCTCAAGTTATTTGTCTGTTATATTCTTTTATTTTATTTAATAATGTTTCAAATTACCCCCTAAACTTAAAACTCTTATTTTTAAATAACACAAACTTTATATATAATTTATAAAGAAACAATGTTTACTTTAGGGGAAAAATTAGGAGGGATCATATCGACTCAATACGTATAAAATTTTTGGACTAAGTACACGTGAAATTTACAATTATGAACGAAGAAAAACATGGGGGGCTCCTGGGCCTTTTCAAAGCCACGCCTCTGTAGAACACCATCACGGTGGTGGATCACTATTCAAATCTCAACACATAAAATCTGTAATCTTCACAAATGAAGGTATGATGATACCATCTTTTTTTAACGGACAATAAAATATATATAAAGAAAACACTACCGAGATGGTAGACAAAAGTTACAACAAGGAAGCGCAAAAGAAACATACACAATTACATCAATTAATATTAAAACGACACCAATCAATCCAATTAACCATATTTTTTGCTCGATTCTTCATCCAAAGATAACTAAGTGTTTGTGTGCCCTCAATGATTTTTTCCAGTGAAATCGAAGCATGGTTAAACACCTTCTCATTCCTTGATTTCCAATTGTTCCAAATGGCTGTGTATATCACAAGTTGCACGATTCTTTTCCAAACTGAATTGCCTCGAATATATCTATGCATATTGAGTAGGTCATGAATGGAGAAGAGATAACTGGGTATTGCACACCACCTACCAACAAACTCCCAGACCGATTGTGTCAAGCCACTTTCATTAAATAGATGACAAGTTGTTTCTTCCAAATCACCACATACTGGGCAAAAAGTGGAAGAGGTATTAACGCCTATTCGAGATAGTGCAGAAGCAGTGGGAATGCGATCCATGTTTAATCTCCAAACAAAGAAACTAACTTTCTTGGGGATCTAATTGTTGTAATTAAGGACACGGTCTAAGCTCATTCCTTTTAAATCATGAATTAAATTCTTTACGCTTTTAACAGAAAATTCACAATTATCACCAGTCATCCATCTCCATTTATCTTCGCCACTCCCAATTTGCACAGATGCTATCATCGATTGCAATTCATAAAGTTATGATAACTCCTCTTGTGTTGCTGGTAATCTCTTCCACCTGAAATCATAATATAACACATTTCCAACAAGGGTAATTCTTTCATCAATTAAGCACTCTTATATGCTTCCAATTCAAACAGTAAAGGCAGTTTAAGTCTTAAAGGGTTTCACACAACCATCGATCCAACCAAAAGGAGATACTCGAGCAACCACTCAGCGATCCTTTAATGTTGCATTGCAAGTTTATGCGAAAGCCTTTTAACTCATTTGTACCTTTTGAGACTTGCTTCCATGGACCAGCTCAAATACTCTTTGCGGGGATATAAGACCATGATCTTGATTTATTGTGAATGTCCCAAATGATCTTCCTCTATAATGCATTTATTTTCTTTTTTGAATCTCCACCACCATTTAGCCATCAATGCTATGTTGTCCTGCTTCAATGATCCCAAACCAAGTCCCCATATTTAGTCAGGACAATTGTTTTTTTCCCATGAAACCCAAGTAATTTTGTTAGAATCACCATTTCCAACCCAAAGAAATTATCTTCTGATTCTCGAGTTTATCTATAACCGCCATTGGAGCACGGTACAATGAGAAAAAGTAAGTAGGCAAACAAGAGAGAACCGACTTTATTAATGTAATTCTTCCATCAAAAGAAAGTGACTTGGCTTTCCATGTAGAAAGCTGATTCCTGAAAACATCAATAATAGGATCCTAGTTTTTTACGAGATTCATATTGGCACCAATTGTTAGCCCAAGATGTTTAAAGGGAGTTTTGCCAACTTTCCAATGTATCATACTAGCCATGGCAGAGATGGATGAGTCATGAACCCCGAATCCAAATAAGGTACATTTAGATAGGTTAATAACTTAATACCCAGTTCTGATATCAAATAAAATTACCGCATGATACGACGTAAATTCAACAAGTTGGTCTCAGGCCATTCTCCTAAGAAAATGACATCATTGGCAAAAATAAGATGGTTGAGTTCCGTACCTGTCATAGAGCAACGAAGTCCATGGTATAGCCCCAATTGGCATCCTTTTTTAATAAAGCATGTTAAGGCCTGCATGGAAAGAATGAACAAGAATGGTGATAAAGCGTCACCTTGGCGTAAACCCCATTGGAAATGAAACTGAGACGTGGGGGAACTGTTTACGAGAACCGAGAACGGAAGCACTCGATCACGAAACAACGGATATGATCCACCTTCTCCAAATTATTGTAAAATTCATCTACTCCATAAGTTTATCATGAAATCCCCCAAAACAAAGAGTCAAAAGCTTTATTAATATCTATTTTAAAGATCATCCGCTTGCTTTTGTTTTTCCTTAACCATGAAATCACTTCATTAAGGAGAAGTAGACAATCCAGAATGCTTCGATTTGTAATGTAGGCCGATTGTTCCTCAGAAACCAATTTGGATATAACACATTTCAATCTGTTAATGAGGAATTTCGAGATTAGCTTGTTGATTCATCCAATAAGGCTGATTGGCCTAAAGTCAACAAAGGAATTAGGCTCACCAACTTTTGGAATCAAAGAAAAAATGATGAGAAAGTATCATGTGTAATATATCCGTTTGCATGGAATCCTTCAAATAGTTTCATGAAGTCAAGTTTGAAAACATCCCAGAATTGCTTCATAAAGTTCATGTTGAAGCCATCCGGTCCAGGGGCACGATCACCTCACATTCTCATAAAGCTTTCCGGACTTCAACCAGAGAAAAAGGAGCAACAAAACCTCCAGATTCATGATCATCAATTTTTGGAACATCAGGGAAAATAAAATCAGGTCTTTGTTCCAACGGTTCCATGAATTTGTTTATTAAAGAATTTGAAGAAATCCAATTTGATCAGAGGAGGGGCCATAACCCAAGACCCATTGATACGGAGACCATTAATTCTATTGCTCTTCAAATTTGCATTAATTATTTCATAAAAAATCTATTATTTTCATCACCATCTAGAGCCCACCTAGTTCTCGCCTTTTGTTGTAAATCTTTATACCGGGCACTGTCGACCTCCATAATAGTTTTTTTTTTTGTTTTTTTACATAGAAGCCTATTATTCCGTTCTTCCTCATTCAAAGGTCTGGACTCAGCAACCGATTGTAGATCAGTAAGTTCCTTGATGGCATTAGTATATTGCTCCTCTTTCCTTCTCTTATCATCAAGAATCCAACCTTTTATTTTCTGCTTGATCCATTTAAGCTTGGTTGCAAGTGCTAAATCAGGTGGACCATTGAAATGAAAAGAATAACATTGGCCAATAACAAAATCGACAAACTCCTGGTTGTCCATCCATGAGTTGAAAATCTTGAATGGAATGGGACCAAATTCAGTAGCCAAGGTAGTCAAAACCACTGGACAATGATCATAGTGAAGTCTAGGAAGACCCAAAGTTGTTGCATCCGGCCAGCGATTGACAAATCCTGGCACACCAGAAATCTATACAGCTTACTCAGTTTTCCACCGAATCAGACATGTATGTAAGCTTAGTTCCATCCATCGGGTATTCCACCAGGTCCGCAGTTCGGATAAAGTCATTGAAAGCGCGGGCATGAGCGGCAATATGTTTAGAACTGACTCTTTTTTCAGGGAATTGCACATCATTAAAATCCCCCATGATAATCCACATTCCATAATACTAAGGCCATAATTTGATTAAGCTCCAACCATAATGTTCTCCGTCTAGCAGGATCATTTGGCGCATAAACATTGCTTAAGTTGATATGCTCACCAGACCCACAAAGATACCAAAAAGGACAAGCTAAAATTTGTTTTTATAGAATTATTAACTGAGAGGATATTAGGGTCCCATACAGAAATTAAGCCCCCTGATCTCCTTGTGGCTTTAATCGTTTAAAAAAAAAATAACGAGATCTCCCCTAAAAATTATGTAAACGCAGCGAGCTATAAGCCTTCGTTTTTGTTTCCTAAATGGCAATAAAATTGATACCATGTTGTAACACCCGCATACAATTTAGTGCCAAATCTTAACGATTTATGTCATAAAAACCGGTCCTAGAAAATTTGTGTACAAACATCAAATATAACATTTACAAAAGACGCTATTTTAAATTTGGCATCCATAAGTTTGTTTAACAATGTTTACAATGATTTCATAAACCCAAAATGCGAAATGGGATCTTCGGTCTTCATGTGATCGGTTCTCCATCCGCTTGACGAGCATCCATTAAGCCTTCCCCTTACCTACAACATACTCACTTTCAATAGTGAGTTTCTATTGCAATACAAGCATAAACAAATGATAGCAATCAACAAAATTGAAAATTTCAACTTAAAAATCCTTCGCGGGCCGGGAAGGTTTGTCACTGGGTCGCGAAGCTCCACACGTATCGCTTAGAGCTTCATGTGCTCCAAGCGATACGCTTGGAGCGATTTTTCCAGGGATCCGGCTAAATTACGCCAGTCCCATACTTAGCCAATTTTGGCACCCGTTTCCCTTGTTTCCACCAGGTTTAAGAAACCATTCAAGGTCTGATTTTCCTGCCTTCTTGACATCCAAAAATACTTCTAAACATGTGTTCATGTATAATAGTATACCTTAGCCACAATCAACTTCATGTCTAGCATTAACGGGTTCAAACTAACCTGTTTAACCCATTTAATCAGCAGTTTCTATGGAGCTGATATCCTGTCTAAACATTTGGGTTATTATACCCACCACCCTTTGATATTTATAAAAGATAAGTCAATTTCAACATTTAAACCTACATTTGGTTCTATGCACTTTATGTGCTTACAACTACACGGAATGACACAATTTTCATTGGTTTATGATCCTAACTAAGTGACCACCTCATTATGCATCAATTAACCTTTAGGAGTTACTACTTATCCGCTTATCCCTTTATGGGTATGTGAACCTGTTTGAGCCGTTAAGACGGGTCCTAAGCCTTTAGTGTCACCCAACTCATCCATTGACCATAAGCTTATCTATTGGGGATCTATGGTTCTATAAACCATTTTTGATGACCAATCACCCGTTACTTGGCGATGGTTTCATTTCACCATTTCCACACATTGTAATGTGTTCATCTATATTGTGATTCCTAGGAATCTTATTTATGGCCAATTTCTCTAGTTGGTGAACCTTTGGCATTAAGGCTTCATGGTTCCTAGAACCATTCATAATCTATTCGATTAGCCCATGGTTTGTTCTATATAATGGGAAATAACACAAATTACATTATCAAAGATCAATTCTTGTAACATAAACATTGTTACCTCGTAGGTTTGAGCCTCTGCTTCCGCCTGCACCTTGGTTGTTTCCTTGATCAATTGATCACCTAACGGGGGCACTAATCAAGTTAGGACCTTTATCATGAACACAATCATCTATTATAGATTTTCCAATCACACACAAATTTATATTTGCACACAATTGGAAAGCAAGCATATTCACCATGTTTTTCTTACTAGCATGGTTTCATCAACAACACACTATCAATTAGGAGCATTCATTAACCAAGGTAACATTTGATCATTATTTCATCAATGATGGGTCATCATTTTAGGCGTATTGTTTTCTTTGTGCATTCAAGCTCTATACTAACAATTTGGCCATATTTCAAGAAATAATATTCATGTGGCCATTTTATCAAACACCTTGTGTGCATACATATACACACACTTGTGATTAAAACCTAAGTATTCAAAGTTACCTTTTTTAACATGATTTAGGTGGAATCACCTCCAACCCATCATAAATTCACCATAGTCCATCACATTCATACAAGAATTCAAGTTATACTACCAATTTCACCATCCAATTAGGTAGTTAACAAACATGAGAATTTATCTAGTGAACTAGGTGACTTAACCATAAATTTCATCTCATTCCAAGTTCCTACAAGTAGAAACATAATCCTAGCATCTTAATATGCAAACATCATACATTAATTTCAGATGTTTAGTCACTAAATTTCGAGACATAAGCATGCATGGATCAAAGGATACACTTACTTGTTACAAGAATGAGTTTAGGCAAAGGAATAGACTTCCAATCCACACTTGATGACCAAAATAGCAGCCCTAAGCCACTTGATTGCAGAATTTTGAATTTTTGGGGAGGAGGAGGGGTGAGGTCGATCTCCAAGTCATGTATGCAACCTCCTCCTTCTTTCCCCCCCTTTTTTTGTTTATTCTACATTTGATTAATTACACTTCTGGCCCCTCTAATTTCAGCCTTTTATTTCTAATTACCCTAAACTCCACTTTACACAACAAACACTATAATGTTCACATAAGCACAAAAACTTACTAACTTAGTGGTTTATTCCGCTCATTTTATTTAAATACTTGACGTTAACGGTCATTTCAATTATCAAAACCAACCCGTTTAACCAGTTTAGTCACCAGTTTCTATGGAGCTAATATCCTGTACATTTGGGATATTATGTTGGGTTTTACAGTGGTGTTCGGGTTCCCGTTTAGTAACATTTTTTTACTAAACGTAAATATATATATTTATGTTAAACCAGATAAATATATATTAACAGATTAACGTAGAGAAAATAATTAATTGTATAAAACGCGAAAACCGTAAAATCATTACATGATCAAATCACCAGTTACATGCAAACACGAAAATAAATACATCGACAAAAATTAATATCTAAATAAATATATTTTAATTATACCTTAACCAGATCCGAACAACTGTTCGAGACACCGGGATTCAACGTGTCGACATCTATAGTCTTGCCCGGAGATGTAGCAGCAATAACTTTGTCACCAAGAAACGGGGTGACCGGTGGATCTTGATCCATGAATTCCGGTAAAGGCGGAATCGTCCCAAAATACAAACCGGAACTGGGTTTGGTAACCCCGTGCTCGACGGTCACCAACGGTGGCGCCATGGTGACCGGCGGTGGCGGTGCTCCGGTCGCCGGAGGCAGGGCGGCGATGTAATCCGGTGACAGTTTAACCAGATAAAGTGGGCAAGGCCACGATCGGACGGGATCGGCAAAGGGGCAGCGACGGCGACGAGAGACGGCGACGACGATCGGTAAGGCGGTGGCGGCAGTTGCTTTGCTGCGAATGAGCAGCGGCGACGGCTATGCGGTATGCTGCTGCGGTGGTCATGGCGGCGGTGGTGGTTGACGGTGACGACATGGAGGCGGTGTGCGACCATGCTGAACGGCGGCGAGGCGGTGGCATACGGGAGGCAGCGGCAACCGGAGCGGCAGTGTACGGTGGGGCATCGGCGAACAAGGGAGGCCTGTTGGCGGCGGACGGCGGACCAGGGGGTTGGTCTTGGCCGGAAGTCGCAGAGAGGGGAGAGAGAGAGAGAAAGAGAGAGAGAGATAGAGAGAGAGAGAGAGAGAGAGAGAGAGAGAGAGAGATATTTTGGGTTTTTGCTTTTGCCTTCTGGATTGATTACCTTTTATCTCTCAGAATCAATTATATTTATAACTGACCCTAAACCCTATTTGAATCCTATCCAAAATTGGTTTAATCTCATTTATCTACAAATTAAATCCTTTTAATTTAACCTCTCAATTATCCACTAACTAATTAATTTAATCAATTTAATTTAAATTCATAATTTAATTAAAATCAACTAATTAATTAATTAACTAACCTTTTATTTAATTACTACACAATTTTAGTAAACTAATAATTATTGTTGGTACATGGTTCCTGATCGTCATGTGAAGTATCGAGAACAAGACGGAACGTGCAAGTTTAGGTCTGGCCGAACCTTGGCCGAACTCCAGGTTCGGAGCCGCCGAAGCTTGGCCGAACCTGAGGTTCGGCCAGTCGTAATTTCAGCCTACAAATAGTTCATCTTGTATAGTTTAGAAGGGGCTTCCGTGTCATATACTTTCTAAGTGTACTCTGTGGTCTCTATGGTTAATACAAGTCTCATTTGTATTTACTCTTTGTGTCTCTATTCATTTTACATTGATTTCTATACGACTAAGTATAAGTTCCTCACGCTCAGGCAATTTCAAGTGGTATCAGAGCTTTTGGTTTGTTCTACTAGTCGGAGATCAGTGTTTGTTCGTGTTTTCGAGTTCAAATTCACGTTTTTGAGTTTCAAAATTCTTTTATCATCTTCATTTCTCAAAATTATCGTTCAAAACATCATGTTTCACGTCAAATATGTATGTGGTTGCTCATTTTCAGTTGATTGAGTGTTTACTGCTCGAGAGGTGTCGATTTCAGTGTGTTTCTCCAAATTTTTCCGAAAATTCGCGTTTGGCCGAACTCCACGTTCGGTCTAACCGCTCCGAACTCCAGGTTCGGAGTACGCTCGGCATAATCGCTCCGAACACCAGGTTCGGAGTACGTTCGGAGGAGTTCGGTGAAGGATTCGGAGTCTGTTTCGTAGTTCGGTGAAAGTTCGGAGCTCGTTCGGAGAGCATTCGGACTATATATCTCGTTCGGTGAGAGTTCGGACTAGGATCGGAGGGTCTTCGGTGTTTACAAGGTTCGGTGAGAGTTCGGAGATAGTTCGGACTATATTTCTGAGTTCGGATCAAGTTCGGTGGAAGTTCGGATGGTATATTAGGTTCGGACGAGGTTCGGAGTGAACAGTAACCAGTTTTTCGAAAATGAGTGCATCACAAGCTAGTTCTATGATACCTATCTTGGTAAAATGGGAAGATTATGATAATTGGAAAGTTGATTTTAAGATTTACATCAACGAATATTTCGAAGAGTTTTGGAAAATAATCAATAAGCAATTCAAATGGCCTACTGATACAAGAGGAGATGCAATACTTCATCGACATCTTTCTTTCGAACAAAGGGATTATACAAATAATGAGAAACAAGCAAGAGATATTATTCAAGCTGCTCTTTCAAGAGATTTATGTCTTGAAATCACAAAGTATTGTACTGCTACAGATAAATGGAATGCATTGAAAGAAAAAGGTGAGGCATGTGCACACAATCAGATCATGACAATTGATTCAGATTCTACTGATTCTAAATCATATGATTCTGCATCGAGTGGTTTGGAATCAGGAAGTGATAAATTGACTGACAAAAAGGATTGTGATATTGTTTTCAATTCTGGACAAATTGATGGTTGTATCATTGATTCTGATTCAGCTTCTGATTCTGAAACAAGTTCTAGTGTTATATATGACAAAGGGGATGAAAGTGACATAGAAGAAGTTCAGAATGGAAGTTTGTTAGTATGTTCAATGTGTGCAAACCTTACTAAGATTAACAAGAATTTGATGAAAGAAAAGGATAAATTGTTGGTTGAATGTGAAAACGCAAAAGCTGAAGCTAAAGATGTTGCTGCAGATTTTGAAGCATTGTTCAACAAGGCTTATCCTGTGCAACAGAAGTATGAAAAGGCTAATACTCTTGTGATTGAATCAGCAGCTACAATTGAAAAACTTCAGCACAAGATTTCTATGCTTCAAGATGAAAATGTTCTTTATCGCGACAAGAATGAAGTGTTGACAAAAGATATTGAGATTTACAAAAAGAAAAGAGAAAGTGTGCTTGAAGAATTATTTGCTGAATGTGACATTCGTAAAGTGCAGATTTATGAATATGATGAGCTTAACGCAAAGTTTATTAAGTCACAAAAGGAAGTGTTTGATGCTCAACAGAAAATCAATGATTTGAAGTTAGAAATTTTGGAGTTAAAAAGGCAAGTGAAGAATTGCAATTCGTCACCAACATTGTTAAATTTCTTATATAAACAGGATCAAAGTGAAGATAGTTCTAAGAAAGATGATATTCACATGGTTCCTTCACCGGTGGATTTATCTGAAGTTACATCTGCTCCGCTTGATCCTAAGGACGAATTGCATGATTATTCGAAGTTTGCCACTTCATCCAAGAAAAAGAAATTAAAATCTGAGAAAAAGCACAAACCATTGGGTGAAGCTCCAAAGATTACTTCAAACTCTGTTCTCCTGGAAAATGAACAAATTTTGATTAAAGTTGTTTCAAGTACTTCTTCTGCAACTGATGAAGGAAAAGTGTGGATTGCAAAGAATAAACTGAAGGACATCAAAGAAAAATTCACTAGAGAAGCTAAAGGGAGAGATGCTTCTGGTTCTTCGTCTGTATTTACAAAGGGTTCTGGATTCAAGTATAAAGGTTTGGGTTATGAAGTCAAGGATGTATTAGTGCAACAGACAACAAAGAAACCAAAGAAAGTTGTTGTTCGGCATGTTCCTCGACTTCAGCAACAATCAAAGAAACAATCTGTTCAGACTCAGCAAAAACAAGCTCATCGGAAAAAGCCGAATAGTTCTACATCAAGAAATCGATGTTATCATTCTGGAGGTTCATCGAGTGATTCATATTCTTTACCACAAAGATCTCCTAGGTATGATTCATCTGACAATTTCTTTGATTCATTTGCTTCTGATCATTCTTTTGGTTACTATGGTTCTCCTGCTACGAATCATAGTTGGAAACCAAATACTGTTTTCAAGTTCTTTTCAAAATTTCGTGAAAGAATTTGCTATGCATGTCGTCGACCTGGACATATGGCTGCAAATTGTCCGACGACTGCATATGTTCACAAAAATGCAAAATATGTGGATAATAATGGTAAAATTTTTGATGAACCATGGTTTTCTAAATCTAAAACAACTAGTAAGTCGTCTTCGTCAAAGACGCCAGTTGAAACATTTTCAGGTTCTGATCAAACATTAAAATCTTCAATGCACTGGAAACCGAAAGTTGTTTCCAAGGCCAACATCGACTTTGTGGAAGACACCGGGCGACCCGAGGTTGTTAAATCGGGTCGATCCCAAAGCATCTAATGTTTTATTTGGTGTCAAGCAGGTATTTCAGGAAGACCTTTCGGTGATTGGGAAATTGCTGATTGTGAAATATCTGTTCTAATTAAACTGAATTTCCAAGTCATTTTTGTTTTCACAACGCTACACTGCAAGTATTTGTGTTGGTTGATCAATTTTTCTTGTTTTTCACTCCGTCTCATTCTGAGTGGGAGTTTGTTTTTGCAAAAATATAAAAATAGTGTCTTGTTTTTAAATAGTAAAAATGAAAATCTATAAATAGAGTTGTCATTCTTAGGGGGAGAAATTTGAAAAAGACAAAAACATTGAAAAATGCAAAAAGCCAAAAACATTGAAAAATGAGAAATTGTATCCGACATGATTGGGAAATGATGGTACATTGGCTGACATCGTCTGACTCATGGATAAAATAGATGAAAAAGCCATAAGACCATTTGATCGGTGTGTAAGGTAGGCTCGACAAATCAGAAAGTATACGTATGTGATATACACTAAATCTGATGCTTGACCTAGTGGACAACATCTTGATGCATATCTCATGATATATCAAGAAAAAGATATGTGAAAAATAAAAAAAGAAGTCACTGTGTATACATGTGTTCATTTTACAAAGATTTAAACTTGTTTGATTTACTTTATTTTGTCAAACGATCGGACTTTCTCTGCGTGTCGAAAGACCGACCTGATTGTTGTTCGTTTGACGTTCTGCTTTATTTTCTTTGGTGTTTCGTATAACTCATTGGACTTTCTCTGCGTGTACGGGAGTACCGACCTGATTGTTGTTGAGTTATACAATTTCAACTTGTTTTATTTTCTTATTTTGTTAAATCCGAGGCCTTATCTGCGTATCGAAAGATCGACCTTAAGGTAGACGATTTAACGTTCTTATTTCTTTTTGCATGGAACACAGTTGACTATATCATGAATACAATCATTATGTGATTAATATCATAAGTGAAATCACAAAATGTGATAAGCATAGCATATCTGAGTATGTCTGATAGTGTGGGGTACACTGGTCAATGCAAATCTAATAAATACATTAACATATCCAGATGTTATGAGTATGATTGTGCCAGAGTTTAAAGTTGGACAAAGTATATCTGCAATCGGCATGGCTTATGTGCTACAATAATCGAAATTGAAGTGTAGTTCAGCATGTTATGACCAATATGATCCTAAGTCGTGATCTTTCTCACAAAAGACAAAAATAGTGTCTGATTCTGTATGGCATTTACTTTCTTATCAGAAAATATCAAAAAGATTTTAGGTGTGTTTTGTTATAAAGTTTCTAAAAGCCAAAAAGATTTTGTTTCTGATTTGTTTTCGATTGATCAACACGGAATACAAAATCATTTTCAAAATCAAGATATCTTGGAGTCTCGAAGAGACGTTTTGCGCCAGGATTATTTATGTTGGCAGGTTTCTAAGTGGAAGAGAACATCACAACTTCAAGTCTTCTGAAGGTTGTTGATAAAGAGGCTATACACGTTGCAATATCAAGTATTCAAGATTGAATTCTTCGTCTAGATAGAGGAAGAGTTTGATTGAAGATACAAGATACAAGTTTTATTAAGAGGAGATGATACTGCACATACCGAGGGGGAGTTTGTTGGTACATGGTTCCTGATCGTCATGTGAAGTATAGAGAACAAGACGGAACGTGCAAGTTTAGGTCTGGCCGAACCTTGGCCGAACTCCAGGTTCGGAGCCGCCAAAGCTTGGCCGAACCTGAGGTTCGGCCAGTCGTAATTTCAGCCTATAAATAGTTCATCTTGTATAGTTTAGAAGGGGCTTCCGTGTCATATACTTTCTAAGTGTACTCTGTGGTCTCTGTGGTTAATACAAGTCTCATTTGTATTTACTCTTTGTGTCTCTATTCATTTTACATTGATTTCTATACGACTAAGTAGAAGATCCTCACGCTCAGGCAATTTCAATTATCCACCAAAATTACTAAACTTAGTAATTAAGTTCATTCGGTTACCGATTACTAAATTAATCGGATTTAATGACACGTTGACCCCAATGTAACTCTTACGGGTCAATGACCAAGTCGGCAGTGGCGAAGCTTGACCAGAAAATTAGCCCGGGCCGAAACTCAAGGGTCAAATTTTTTTTAGGTTGTCGCTAGGTTTTGAACTTGGTTTATATGTTCGGGTCGGATATTCAGTTCAAGTCGGGTCACACAACAAAAAATTTAAAAAAAAAAACTAATTGCAATAGTTCATTAAAATAACCATTGTTTAACAATTAACATAAAAAAACAAAGTAAACAATGCGAGAGTCCGAGAGAAATGAAGATTACCTGGGAGCATGATCATAGGTCAGCCCAACGATCTTTGAATTCATCTATTATGCAATCCGGATCAAACATTTCAGCAAGTTCTTTTTCTACGTAAATCAACAGGCTATTCACTAGATATTCATCCGACATCCTATTGCGTAGACGAGTCTTTATTAATTTCATTGCTGAAAACCCCCTCTCCGTTGTTGCAGTAGAAACTGGAAGCGTCAAGATAAGCCGAATCACTCTATCAAGCAAATAGTACGTATCACGTTTCATGGTTGTCACGAGACTTTTGCATAGATCAGAAAGTGTTGATACACCACTAAGCCTTGGATATTGAGTTCTATCCGCATTAAATAATCTCAACTGGCATCTTAACTGAAACCTCTCTTAGCTCATTAAAATCTTCTGAGTAATATTTGTCAACAAGAAGACAAATCTGATCAACATTTATCTCTTTTGAAGCCAAACTAGAACTAAGAGATAACAACTCCATCGTTTGCTCACTGAATCTACTTTTCAGTTCATCCTAATGTTTGTCTAATGTGGCAATAAACAAATCTACTCGGTAATAATGCTCATATGTAACATGAAGATCTGTTATACGAGCTCGACACCGACTAGTAGATTTATATGGAGCATTCAGGTTTGGCATTTTTATTTTATGCTTTTTACAAAAATAAGTAACTCCATCCAAAAAAGAAACCCAATTTTTGTTTCTGAAATTATTTAGATCAACCTTCGTTGATCTAACTAAGTCCATAGCATTAAGAATATCTTGGGATTTCTTTTGGAGTTCTTGAGAAAGTGCATCGGTTATTCCCATTACCTCTTTTGTCAGGTGAAGAATGAAGACAAACTCATATGATTGCAAGAAATTGTAAGCTACATCAGCATCTGCACGTTGATTAGGAGTAGCATGATCACGATCATCCATTATTCCCTCGAGGACAATATTAGTGGCAGCAAACATATCAATCATACCACAAATAGAATCATAGTGAGAACCCCAACAAGTATCACCAGATCTTTTCAATGTCCCAACTTGATTCAACCCTTTTCCCGAATTGATCTCACCCAGTTCTATTAACTTTTTAATTTCTTCTGCCTTTTGCTTCTCTAACTCATCATGTCGCTTACTACAAGCACACACCACATTAACTACATAACCTAAGTTTGAAAAGAATTGGTTTACTAGAATAACATCCTTTGAAGCACCAACCAATGTAAGTTATAACCTGTAGAGAAAATAAACAAGTGTTTTAGTCATAGAGACAAATGAAAGAAAAATAAACAAGTAGTCAAGTAGTTTACCTATGTGCAAAGTAGTGAACGTAGTACGCAGAAGGACAATCACCAAGTACCAAGGTGACTTAACAATGCACACTTTTTCCCACCAACTCTTTTCCAACAATCAAATCCTTTTTGGGTAAAAGCATCATAACCATGACTAACACTAGGTTTATCACTAAATAGATAACAAAGAAATAATAAGCCGAATGCGTTGTTAGGAGAATATTCTAACCAATTTTTGTGACTAGCAAACCACCTATACTGGAATCTCCGAGTATGCTTTTCCATACCTTTATTTTCATACTCTTGAAGCTTTATTTGGTAAGGCCCTAAATAAAGATATGCCCGTCTAACTTGTTCTCTTAAAGTACTTTCATGCTCCCACATTGGCTTTCTTTTATCCGGGCCTCTTTCTATACGGTTTGGATAATCCTCATTAGTTTCTGGATCCTCTTGTTAAATTTCATGTTCGTGTTCTTGTTCTTGTGATTTGAATGTAAATAAAAAACATCCCCTGGATAAGCCTCGCACCCAGGTGGTCTTCGTAATAGAAGAGACATTTCGCGATAAGCTTGCTGTACTTGAACTTGAGGTTGTGGCTCACTTGTCGTAGCTTTTTGACGTTTATTATTTTGATTTTCATTGTGAGCTTCTTCATCCATTCTTTTGAAAAATGAATTAATGGTTTTAGACTTTCCCGTTATACCTAAAATATTAAAATCATTATGTTAAGACAACCAACTAGTTGTAACAATCCTAAATGGCTAAATTAACATCCTAAATAAAAATCTAAATAATAATTTACAAAAATCCCCAAATTTTGAACATAAACCTTAAACACAATCACAATTTCTCCAAATTGATGAACCTCAGGTTAAAATTGCATTGAAAACATAAAGAAAACTTACCTAATTGAAGTGTTGGAGATACCGGAGAATTTGAGTAATGGATGATTGGAGCTTGGATGGGGGAAAAACCACATTCGAGGGGTTGGGGAGCGGTGGCGATGGGCTAGTAGGGCCGCCGCAGCTGGCCAGAGGTTGGCTTTTCCGGCGAGTCGCCGGTGATGATATCACGACAGAAGAAGCAGCAGCGACAGCGTGAGTTCGACCCCCCTTTTTTTGGTCTCTGCATCGTGAATGAAGGGAACAAGAATAATATCCATTTTTTAAATCTCTTATTTACATAATTACATTTGGGCCCCTTAACTATTAAACTATATACAATATAATTCATATCTTTTATGTAATTGAGGTTTCAAACAAATAACGATCGTAACTTTTATAAATTTACTAAATAAAATTTTGGTTTGTAAATTAGAGATGGGCCGACTTAGTATAAAAATTTTTTGATTAAAAATTGGATAGGGCCGGACTATATATATAATTTTTTTTGGACTGGATGGGTATAAATCCCTACTTTTGAGCAAAAAAAATAGCCCGGGCCGGGGCCTGGGCTGGCCCTCTCTAACCTGCGTCCCCGCGGGTCGGTAACGTTAATTTATCGGATCCGAACATACAATATCCAACAGTCTCCCACTTGGACTGATCCAAACAAATTAACGTGTACAGTCAGAGGCACTCTAGCTATGCATGACTGCCCAACCAGTTATGACGCTTTAAGTCGTCAACCAAGGTATATCTGTAAACCGGACATAATACTTAGGACTTAAGGTATGCGTAAAGTCAGTTGACCTTTCTGTATAAGACATCTGATGAACTATGAGACATGGCTCTAATACTATGTTCAATCATTTTCTCGTTCTAGACTCATAGTGAGCCAATTAAACACACAGTAAGTTTGGGTGAGGCCTCACACTCATCACTTGAATCAACGAGAGCCATGATTTCTAGCTATTGTGCAATAAATTACACAAAAGTACTGAATCCCATATTGCCCGTATACAACTCCCACTGAACTTCAGATCTATTCCCAAGAGTAGCCTTTATGACTGGCATTTACGCGACAACGGTTGACTACAATCAAAGAATACATCTTGGTAGACGAGAGTTCTAGTATACGTCTCAAGTTAGAGGATACAATTGAGTATACCTGTAATCAAAGAAATCTCTTATTCAATGAGTTTCATTTGATGCGAGTTACGTCCAACGTTATTCTTTAATAAGGCCTTTAAGTTTTAAATGTCAACGCCTTTGAGATTCAAAAGTTAAAACAGTCTTACTTCAAATATCGTTCTCACGATGTTTGATCGACTACGGACATTTTACAACTAATTCTTGGATAATTAAACGTACTAGAAACGAACACAGTTATATAATTCTTTACTTGCATTCTTCAATGGAATAAGAATAATAAATAGATAACTGTTAATGTTCGTACATCCAAATACTAAATGAAACATATTAGCCAATTTAAGTCCTATAGATTCTCTATGAAAGCCATGAGCAGCTTGAGCCCATGGGCTTAATGGATCGACTAAGTTTTGATCTGTGACTACTTTGCTTATGCGGATATCTCCTCGCTCCAGTACTTCTCGAATGTAGTGGAATTTTCTCAGAATGTGCTTGGCTCTGTGATGTGCTCTGGGCTCCCTGGCTTGAGCTATGGCTCCTCTGTTATCATAAAGCACCTCGATCGGTTTCTTTATTGAAGGAACCACATCGAGATATATAATGAACTTCTTCATCCAAGCAGCCTCCTTTGTAGCTTCTAAGGCGGCTATATATTCAGATTCGGTTGTGGAATCAGCCACAACACTCTGTTTTGAGCTCTTCCATGAAATGGCGCCTTCATTCAGAGTAAATACGAATCCAGACTGTGATCGAGAATCATCTCGATCAGTCTGAAAACTCACGTCAGTGTAACATCTTATAGTGAGCACCTCATCCGTTCCTCCGTATACCAAGAACACATCCTTAGTTTTCCTAAGGTATTTTAATATGTTCTTTATAGCAGTCCAGTGCGCAATTCCTAGAGTCTGTTTGTAACAGCTGGTCAAGCTGAGTGCATACGAGACATCTGGCCTTGTACACAACATAGCATACATAATTGACCCAATAGCTGAAGCGTACGAAACCTTTTCCATTTGCTTCTTTTCAAGGTCTGTTGAAGGAACTTGCGATTTGTTCAACATGTTCCTTTAGTCATAGGAACAACTCCTTTCTTGGAATTCTCCATGTTGAACCGAGCTTTTATCTTGTCAATATATGTACTTTAACTGAGTCCAAGAAGTCACTTAGGTCTATCCCTGTGAATCTTTATTCCCAGTATGTAAGCGGCTTCTCCTAAATCCTTCATAGCGAAACAAGTAGATAGCCATTTCTTAACTTCGTTAAGCATGGGTATATCGTTTCCTATGATCAGTATATCATCTACATACAATATGAGAAATGATATAGTGCTCCCACTTGCCTTTCTATAAACACAGGGCTCATCTTCGTTTTTACTAAAACCAAATTCTTTAATTTTCTTATCAAAATGGAGATTCCACCTCCGAGATGCCTGTTTAAGTCCATAAATGGACTTATTCAGTTTGCAAACCCTATTAGGATATTTAGGATCGACAAAACCTTCATACTGTACCATATAGACATCCTCTTCTAGGAGTCCATTTAGGAAAGCGGTTTGGACACCCATCTGCCATATATCGTAGTCATAATACGCGGCTATAACAAGTAATATCCCGATCAATTTGATCATAGCAACATGCGAAAAGGTTTATTGTGGCGACCCTAAAACTTTTGCTTTCTTTCCCCAGCAACGACAGCAACAACGACAGCCGAGGCTGCGAACGCTACAACGCAAGAATAATTTTCGGGACGAAAATTCCATTTACAAGGGGATGATGTGACACCCGAGAATTCCAAGGTTAACTTCCGTTAGACAATCTCCGTTAGTTACGTTATAAGTATTAACTAGGTAACTAATGCTTAACTAGACTGAATACGTCCACGACTCTTGGTTGATCACCAAACCCGTCCACATGTGTTTATTTATTTATTTATTACCACTATGTGGAATTATGTGCAACGTGATTTAAATGCATGATTATTATCAAAAGCATGACTATTTGTTTACTTGTTGAATTATGTGACAAATTGCTTAATTGTGTATTTACGTATTTATTATTATTAGCATGACAAATTGCTTAAATGTGTATTTATGTAATTAATCAAGTAATTAGAGTGTATGCATACATGTTAATCATGGGCTAATCACTTGCTGATCATTGGGTCCCAAATCCCAATGATAAGCCCACCAAAGCCTTAGTATTTAAAGTAAACAAAACCCTAAATCCTCATTTGCATGCTACATCACATAAAACACACACACACACACACACACACACACACACACACACACTCCATCCTCTCTCTCTCTCGTGAAACCTTTCTGGTCAGCCGTGAACCACTAAGGATCACCGTGATCTCAGCCTTGAAGATCATCCATCGAGCTTGGAAAACCAAACCGTGAGTTCCATGAACTTTTTATGCCTTTTCTATGTGTTTTCTTAAAAAGCATGACCAAACCTTCATGGAATCGTGTATGCTTCTGATATGATGCTTAGGAATGTTAGATCTAGCCTAAAGTCAGCAACTTTACGTGTAAAATCATGCCATAATGAAGATCCATGCTAGTTAGGTCATTTTATGCTTAAAAGTGTTCTTGGAACATTAAGAAGACCGAACTTTTCTGGCCGAGTTGCGATGGTAGGAAGACTCTACCGGGGCTTTTCCTTGTTGGCATTAGCAGGCCGCCCTTAGGGGTGAAGCTCTTAGGCGGAGCGGTCAGCAACGATGGGGGGTTTATCCAAGGGTTGGCTTTGAGGAGGGCCAATACAGCTGCTGATCTTATGCGCCTTCTCCCCAAGCTGGGTGATCCCCAATGTGCCCTCCTCCTGCTCCGGTCGTGTATGGGTATCGCCAAAGTTTCCTTTAGCCTCAGAACCTGCTCTCCCGTTCATGTGGCTCTGGCTGCAGTGGCTTTTGACAACGACCTTCGCGCGGCCATTGAAGATATTGTCGTAAGCGGTGGGCCCTTCTTTGGGGACCTCCAATGGCGGATTGCCTCCTTGCCCATCAAGCTGGGTGGGATTGGGGTCTACTCGGCTGCCGAGGCCTCCTCCTACGCTTTCGTGGCCTCGAGGGCCCAATCTTGGGAGCTCCAGGACCACATCCTTCGAGAGTGTGGGGTGTGCCCTATGGACTCGGCATACACAGGCGCGTTGGCTGGCCTCCGTGCCCTTATTCCGGGCTTTGATCTTAGCGGTTTCTCTAACAAGGACACCGCCCCACCCAAAGTCCAACATGTTTTGGCGAATGTCCTTTTTGGTAAAGCCGTGGGAGAAATGGAAGCTGCCTTCGGGATGTCAGCCAGGGATAAAGCGGTGTGGGAATGCCTTCGCCAACCACATGCTCAAGATTTCCTCCTTGCCCTCCCTATTGATGGGCTGGGGCAGCACATGTCGCCAGTCGAATACCGGACGATTCTTAAATATCGGCTTATGATCCCCCTGTACCCGAGGGATGAGAGATGTCCAGTCTGCCGCAAGGCATGCCTGGATGCTTATGGGGAACACACGGTCCATTGCAAAGAGTTGCCCGGTTTAAATACCGGCATGATCTGGTCCGGGACGTCTTATTTGACATTTTCAGAAGAGCCGGGATATCTGCAAAGAAGGAAGCCCCAGTTAAATTTTTGTCGGACCCAATGGACGGGCGTTCCTCCCTTCGACCGACGGACGTCCTTGTCTTTGGGTGGAAGCACGGGAAGCATGCCTGTGTCGACCTTACTGGTGTTTCCCCTCTCGTGGGGTTTAAGGAGTCACGTTTCCGGGCAGGCCAGGCGGCCACGAATGCTGCTGCCGGGAAAGTGCGCAAACATGAGGAAGCATGTCTGGCGAATCAACATGTGTTCGTGCCTTTTGATTTGACACCTTCGGTTACCTTGCCCCGGAAGCTGTGGATACTTTGACCAGCGTCCAGAAGGTCATGAATGGGAATGTGGTGAGTCCTGGGGGTTTGAATGTGGTCTTCACTCGGTTAGGCTTTGCTATTCAGAAAGGGGTGGCGGCGCAGCTTGTTGCCCGCCTCCCTTGTACTTCATGTTGAGTTGTAACCGTTGTTTTTGTAAATGAAGAAGTTATGGTGAAAATCCATGTTTAAGGTGTTAAATTTGCTTGTGTAATGTTGGTAAATGTTTATGCATGCTAGATACTGAATTATATGAAGTATGGAAGCTGTTAGAATGATTTTTTGTCAAATTTACGAGTTTTTAGCGACTAGCGAAACTAACAGATCCGTTAGGCGAAACTGTAGTTTCGCAAACTGTTTGAATATTCATCCAGCGACATTATACAGCGAAACTATAGTGTCGCCTGTGAAACTAAGTGTATTGCTCGAACGAAACTACTGAGCGAAACAACCATAGACTCCTGAACGAAAGTTCAAATCAGTTTCGATGCGAAACTAGATAGCGAAACTGTGTCATCAGTTTCGAGCGAAACTATCTAGCGAAACTGTGCCTTCTATGAACGAAAGTTCAAACCAGTTTCGAGCGAATCTATGCTAGCGAAACAGTGTCATCAGTTTCGAGCGAATCTAGCTAGCGAAACTGTGTCATCGGGTATTCCCGAGCGAAAGTGCGGCCCGTGCATATAGCGAAACTGTGTAGCGAAACTGTGCCAGACCCAAAACCCAAACTTGTGCAACTTATTTGAATGTTATGCCATGACTTACATGATTATGCAATAATGAAACATGCTTTGATTTCTGAGTGATGTGAACCCTCGTTTATGATCAACCATCGGTGTCGTGTGTCGGTATGTCGAGTCGTAGTTCCAACGTGCTATGTTATGGGCCATAGTGACGTAGTTAAAGTTTAGACACAACCTAACACCTAAGACCTTAATGTGATTATTAGGTCTTCGTTAGCAATCTTAATTGGATTATTTGAAGTGTAAGCTGAGCAACCTAAGGTGAGTTTCACTAACCCTTAATTGTGAGCCCGTTTGGGTCACAACGAATTTACTTAATGGAAAACGACGCTGACATTCTGAGGTATTGCCAAATGGGATATCTGTTATGGAAGTTGGAGCGTTTTATAGGAAGCACTTGCAACTGTCCATCCTTGGGGTTTCAAATGAAATCCGCAACCAACTATTTAATACTTAAACTCATTTGGGATTTCAAATGAAATCCGGAACAACCATTTTGACACTTAAACTCTTTTTAGGATTTCAAATGAAATCCAGAATAAACGGTTTTAATATGACTAGTGTAGGTTAAAGTCTAAACCAAACGATATCACATGATTTCTAAGGATGCCTTAAAACTTAAAAGTCCTCAACAATTTAGTACCATTAATTTGCGAAGCGAGGGGATGTTGGGTAGATCTACTGAGGGTTTGACAAACCCTGCTCCGCGGTACACAAATGTGTAGCCAACCGGTTGGAGGCCGAACGGAGTTCAATATCAGCCTATTTTAGTTGTGGGTCCCATGAGGAACACCACTAGAGGCACAAACCATCGGCAAATGCCGAACTCTGTTACGTCAGCTTTGGTACGAACTTCCTTAGTGCATGGAAACCGGATTAGCTACCCGCGATATCGGTTGACCGCTTTAATCTTTACTTAACTAGTGCATATTCGATAATTCAGCACCTGGCATTGTTTGCAAAACTATTACTTATTTATATGTTGATACATACGCTTATGAGACCGGGCCACTGCATGACATGCCCACTGTGAACTCACCAACCGTTAGGTTGACACTTGTGTGGTTTTCACTTTTGCAGATCGCTGAGGAGTATCCACCGGAGGTTGGCATGGCACCCGAAGTTACTTGTTTCATTTTGAACTTAAATTTGGGAATTTAACAACAATTTATGTTTTGTAATTTAAGCACGTGGTTAGTGCTAAGATACTCATGTTTTTCTTTCCGCTGCAAACTTTTAAACTGTTTTATGATGAATGTTTGGACTTTACTCTGATTCGTTTAGTATTTGTAACTAATGGTTGTGGTCCTGGTTTGCTCGCGTCCCTTAATGGTATAAATTCCGTTAGTGGTAATTTTGGGGGTGTGACAAATTGGTATCAGAGCCATAAGTTGCAGAGAACTGGAATCATTTTTGAAAAAACGATTTGGAAACTGCAACTTGAAACCTTAGTTACAAACGAACAAACAAATTCCCAAAACAAAATTTTTACGTGCCAAACAGGGATACTCACTCTGCTGTGTAAGTAAATACTTCATAGGTATATATATATATATATAAATATATACGGACCGTGTCTAAGTAGTCTAACGGAAAACCTTAGGAAAATTGCACACACGAATACGAAATGCGAACGCTAACACGCACACTATTCCGGGGGAAAGCGACAACGAAACGACGCTACACACTACGTCCTGATTTCTACTACGATAACTACGCCGACAATGACTTTTATGGGAAAGCCGACTTTCGACGATAGTACTTACGACTTACGACGTTCTTCGACGACGCCTCAATTTTGCACGAAAATTTTTCTGGACTAATAGTGGGATAACGGGAAATTGTTAATATACATATTATGGGATATGTATAGAGTATAACTGTGACTGAACACTGGCTACTTTAACTGTCCAGAAAATGCCTAGAAGAGGACACGGAAGGAACAACATTAACCTGACACCTGCACAACTGCAAGCTATGATAAACGAACACGTGCAAGCCGCAGTGGCAGCCGTCCAAGCTACATTCGCCGCGCAGGGTAATTATTATGCCGGTTAAGGCACAAAGCGATTATATTTTGACTTGTTTCAACTTAAAACCCGAACTATTTATGCATCAGGAAACTTTCATCACTGCACGTTTAAGTCCTTCATGGACTGCAAGCCGATGACGTTTTCCGGCGAGGAAGGAGCGGTAGGACTCCTCAGGTGGATCGAGAAGTCTGAGAAGGTCTTCTCTATGTGCAACTGCCCTGCTGAGAACAAAGTGAAGTATGCGACTGGTACCTTCGAGGGAGCTGCTCTCTCCTGGTGGAATGCCGAAATCCAGATGATTGGGTTAGATGCGGCTAATGACATGGAATGGGAAGCGTTTAAGGAACTGGTTATGGAGGAGTATTGCCCTCGAGATCAAGTCAAGAAGGTGGAAGGAGAGTTTTTGAACTCCAAGATGTCTGGGTCGGAAATCGAGGAATACACTGCGCGTTACCACGAGTACGCGGTACTATGCCCAACAATGGTTGATGCTGAATTAAACGCATTGAGCGTTATCTGGAGGGTCTCGCACCCCAAATCAAGAGCTTGGTGACAGCTAGCAACCCAACAACCGTGCAGCAAGCCATCCATTTGGCTCATAAGTTAACCGATCAGGAAATCAAGAGGGGTACTCTACCCGCAAAGACCACTGTGAAGACTGCCTTAAGTGGCAAGCGTAAGGCTGAAGAAGAAGCTCCAGCAACATCTGTGAACAATCAAACTGTTGGGAATCAATCTGGGAGATCCTCTAACTCCCAATATCAGAACAAGCGACCTGACAACACAAGGTCCAATTTCAGCAATGGCAGCAACAGTGGAAGTAACAACCGCCAAGGCGGGAATGGAAACTACAAGGGTAAATCCCCGTTTTGTAACAAGTGCGGGAAACACCACAATGGTATGTGTAGCAAAGGTCTGGAGTGTGGAAGATGTGGGAAACCGGGGCATGAGGCCAACAACTGCTGGACCAACTTGCAAAGGTTAAACAACAATGGTCAGAACCAAGGAGGAAATAACAACAACAATCATGGCAATAACAACAACAGGGGAAACCGAAACAACTGCAACGGGCAAGGAAACAATCAGAACAACAACAATGGTGGAGCCCGTGGCTGTTATGAATGTGGTGCGCAAGGCCACATGAGGAAAGATTGCCCGCAATTGCGCAGACAAGGGAATGGTAACAGTGGCAACGGTGGAAACCCGGGCAACGGAAATGGTAGCGGTGGGAATGGTAATGGTGGAAACGGTAATGGTGGGAATGGTAGAGGTCGTGCCTTCGTTATGGGTCAAGGAGAAGCTCGCAACGACGCCAACGTGATTAACGGTAAATTCATGCTTAATGGTTTCTTTGCTACTGTATTGTTTGATTCTGGTGCTAAAAGAAGTTTTATTTCCACTAAGTTTGCTAGGCTAATTAATGCTAAACCGAATAACTTAGATGCTAAATATGTGGTAGAGTTAGCGAATGGTAAACTTCATGATACAACTCAGATAGTTAAAGACTGTAAGTTAGAACTAGCTGGCCATGCGTTAGGAATCGATCTTATGCCTTTCCCGATTGGTAGTTTTGATGTCATAGTAGGAATGGATTGGTTATCTGAAAACCGAGCTAAAATTTTATGTCAAGAAAAAGTGATTCGTATCCCACTCAAAGAAGGTGAAGTGTTAACAGTTCAAGGTGAAAAAGGTGGAACAGTCACCGGTATTATTTCGTTTCTTAAAGCTCAAAAGTGCCTTCGTAAAGGACAGTTCGCGATCCTTGCAAACGTCACCGACACGACACGTCCCGAGCGTAGAATCAACGACTACCCGATAGTCCGCGACTTCCAAGATGTATTTCCTGATGATTTGCCTGGCTTGCCTCCATTTCGACAAGTCGAGTTTGGAATCGACTTAGCTCCCAGAGCGGCTCCGATTGCACGCGCACCGTACCGATTGGCGGTAAGCGAACTCAACGAACTCTCCGTACAACTTCAAGAGTTACTCGACAAAGGATTTATTCGTCCAAGTTCGTCTCCATGGGGAGCACCAGTATTGTTTGTTAAGAAGAAAGATGGAACGTTCCGAATGTGTATCGACTACCGAGAGCTTAACAAGGTTACGATCAATAATCGGTATCCACTTCCTCGAATCGACGAACTTTTCGACCAACTGCAAGGTTCGAGCTACTATTCAAAGATTGATCTACGGTCTGGATATCACCAACTTCGTGTTCGTGATGAGGATATCCCCATGACTGCTTTCAGAACTCGATATGGTCATTACGAGTTTTTAGTTATGCCGTTTGGGCTAACAAATGCGCCTGCTGTGTTTATGGATCTGATGAATCGGGTGTGCAAGCCGTACCTCGATCAGTTTGTGATAGTTTTCATTGACGATATTTTAATCTACTCCAAGTCAAAGGGAGAACACGAGAGTCACCTACGACTTATCTTGGAATTACTCCGCAAGGAACAGCGTTACGCCAACTTTTCAAAGTGCGACTTTTGGATTCGCGAAGTCCAGTTTCTTGGACACATTGTTAATCAGAATGGAATTCATGTCGACCCAGCTAAAGTGGAAGCTATCAAGAATTGGTCTACTCCGAGAGCGCCGACCGAAATCCGACAGTTTTTGGGACTTGCCGGATATTACCGAAGATTCATCAAGGGTTTCTCGCAATTGGCTCAACCCTTAACAGCTTTAACGCACAAAGGAGTGCAATATAGATGGGGTGAAAAAGAAGAACACGCGTTTCAAACTCTTAAGGACATGTTATGTTCAGCTCCGATTCTCTCGTTACCCGAAGGGGTAGACGACTTCGTGGTTTACTGCGATGCATCCATTCAAGGACTCGGTTGCGTGTTGATGCAACGAGACAAAGTGGTTGCCTACGGGTCCAGACAACTGAAGGTTCATGAGAAGAATTACACAACACATGATTTGGAATTAGGAGCCGTTATATTTGCACTCAAGATTTGGAGACATTACCTCTACGGAACAAAGTGCACGATATTTACCGACCACAAAAGCTTACAACACATCTTTGAACAAAAGGATCTCAACATGCGACAACGAAGGTGGGTCGAGCTACTAAATGATTATGACTTAGCGATTAAGTATCACTCGGGAAAAGCCAATGTTGTGTGATGTGTTGCAAACACATCCCATTTCCGGTGTCTTTTAGTTAGATATTTGAGTCAGTTTGAGTCGGTTTTCATTAGTTTCCATTTGTTTTCAGTTAAGTTTGAGTCCGTGGTTCCTTTTTATATTTTTATGTAAGTTTTGCAGTTTTGAGGAATTCCCGAGGCCAAGAAAGAAGTTAACAAGAAAAGAAGGAAAAGAGCTGAACAAGCAGTCCCAGGCGATACGCCTGGGACCTGAATCTCAGTAGGCGATACGCCCGGAAAGGAGAAAGTCAACGGAGCTTTAAGTCGGTTTGACCGACTAAATTGTCGTGTAATGAGCTCTAGGCGTATCGCCTAGGAAGAATACACCTCCAAGCGATACGCTTGGAGGCCTAAAACCCGCAAAAGAAGTAATTCGACTATAAAATCAGTTTTAGGGTTTCTATTCGAGATAATTCGACTTCCAGGCGGCAGAGGACGATCCAGAGACGAAAATTTGAGATAGAGAAGAGCTGGGATCACAAGGAATCATTGGGGAATCGCATATTCATCATCGAGAACATTACCGGTTCTACCGATTTTCCTTGTTATTTTTTTAAACTCTAGTTTTCATTATGGTTTCTGTCAAAGATTTCATCTTTATTATACTTTTAGACTTGACCATGATTGTTGGCTAGATTTTTAGTACCGCCTAGACTCATTGTGATGAATTTTTGCTATTGCTGATTTTAATCCGGTTTATGACTATTGATTGATGCACTTTTTGCCTTCGAATGTCTTTCGGTTTAGGTGAATTATCTAAAGTAGCTAGCTTTAGGGTTGGTTGCGATAGAGTGGTTTAGGAGACGTCTTGAACTATTGTGTTAGTTAATAATTATCTTTTTGATTGCAATTTGCTGCCCTAGTTAGACAAGCTGGAAGGTGATAATTAGGTAGGTTAGTCGGGTTGACTAGTGGAATAGGATCACATCGCCATCGGGAGAGGGATGCCCTAGGAAATTAGGTAACTTGCTAATTCTTGTCTGCCGTAGTAATTCATGGTAGCTCCTGCTAGCTTAGGGTGCCTTAGATTGTTTCGAGGGTGGCTAGGTTTAGTTAAGGTTGGATGTACCCGAAAGGTGAACTCCTGTTCGAGCGTTAGGACTGTCAGCTAGGAAGAACTTGAAAGGTGAACTAGCCGCCATCAGATTAGTCATAACCGATTGAAGTTGTCGTTAGTAATTAGGATTCCGAGTCTAGGTGGTATCTCTCTCTGTTTCTAAAGGTTGTCTTTAGCTCGTTTGTTGTCCGTTTGTTAGTTGCGTTAATTAATTTCAGTTAATCAAATCTTAAAACAAAACCCAAATCAATTTACTCAAATTTCCATTTCTTAGGTTTAGGTTAATTCTTGTCTAGAATAGTGTCCTTAGGGTTCGATATCCGGTCTTGCCTTAGCTTAGCTACAATCCGACAGGTACACTTGCCTTAGGGTTCGGTTTAGTTTAGGTATTTTCGGTAAAATTAGGTGTGTCTAGGTCTAGGTTTAGGTCTAGGTTTTTATTACATTTTTAGGTACGTTCCGAGCACATCATTGTGGCAGATGCCTTAAGCCGAAAAGAGTATGAAAAGCCTCGACGGGTACGAGCGCTGCAACTCACCATTCACACGGGACTGCCGGATCGAATCCGCGATGCCCAACAAGAAGCTTTAAAAGAAGAAAACTTCGCAGCTGAAGCACTGCGAGGGATGGATGGTAACTCTGAAATTAAGTCCGACGGACTCAGATATTACAATGACAGAATTTGGATTCCTTTACTTGGGAATCTCCGTGAGCTCGTGATGGACGAGGCTCACAAATCAAGGTATTCGGTGCACCCTGGATCGGACAAAATGTATCAAGATTTGAAGAACTTGTATTGGTGGCCGAATATGAAAGCCGACATTGCGCGATATGTGGCTAAGTGTTTAACATGCTCAAGAGTTAAGATCGAGTACCAAAAGCCTTCTGGATTATTGCAGCAACCAAAGATCCCGGAATGGAAATGGGAGGATATCTCCATGGATTTCGTAACGGGACTACCTCATCGATCGAATCGACCGGATGCGATTTGGGTTATCATTGATCGACTAACCAAATCTGCACACTTTATTCCAATGAGGGAAGGTGACAATATGGATAAGTTAACGAAGCTGTATATTGACCGAATTGTGGCACTTCATGGGGTGCCTAAGACCATTATCTCTGACCGAGATCCTCGATTTACTTCCCGACTGTGGCAATCTATGCAAGACGCACTGGGAACCAGACTGGATATGAGTACAGCTTATCACCCGCAGACCGATGGTCAGACGGAACGAACTATTCAGACTTTGGAAGACATGCTCCGAGCTTGCGTTCTCGACTTCGGTAAAGACTGGGAGGCTCACCTTCCGTTGGTGGAGTTCTCCTACAACAACAGTTATCATACTAGCATCGGTGCAGCACCTTTTGAAGCTCTTTATGGCAGAAAATGTAGATCGCCCGCGTGTTGGGCCGAAACGGGTGAGAAAGGACTCACCGGACCGGAAATCATTCATGATACAACTGAACGAATTATTCAAATCAGAAATCGGATAGCCGCAGCACGTGACAGGCAAAAGAGCTATGCCGACAAACGCCGTAAACCTTTGAAGTTCGAGGTAGGCGACAAGGTACTATTGAAGGTATCTCCCTGGAAAGGAGTGATACGCTTCGGAAAGCGTGGAAAGCTGAATCCTCGCTATATCGGTCCATTTGAAATCATTGGGGAAGTAGGCCCGGTGGCCTACCGATTACAACTCCATGCAAAACTCGATGGAGTTCACAACGTGTTTCACGTCTCGAATCTGAAGAAATGTCTGGCTGAAGAGACTGAAATAATTCCCTTGGAGGAATTGGAAATTGACGAACATCTGAGATTTATTGAGCAACCAGTAGAAATCATGGGACGCGAGAAGAAAGCCCTCAAACGTAGCAAGATTCCAATCGTAAAGGTTCGATGGAACTCAAGGCGTGGACCTGAATACACATGGGAACGGGAGGATCAAATGAAGAAAAAGTATCCTCACTTGTTCGAGCAAACGTCCACATAAACTCAAGGTATGATTTAATTTTGGGGACCAAAATTCCTTTAACAGGAGGAGGATGTGGCGACCCTAAAACTTTTGCTTTCTTTCCCCAGCAACGACAGCAACAAAGACAGCAACAACGACAGCCGAGGCTGCGAACGCTACAACGCAAGAATAATTTTCGGGACGAAAATTCCATTTACAAGGGGATGATGTGACAACCGAGAATTCCAAGGTTAACTTCCGTTAGACAATCTCCATTAGTTACGTTATAAGTATTAACTAGGTAACTAATGCTTAACTAGACCGAATACGTCCACGACTCTTGGTTGATCACCAAACCCGTCCACATGTGTTTATTTATTTATTTATTTATTACCACTATGTGGAATTATGTGCAACGTGATTTAAATGCATGATTATTATCAAAAGCATGACTATTTGTTTACTTGTTGAATTATGTGACAAATTGCTTAATTGTGTATTTACGTATTTATTATTATTAGCATGACAAATTGCTTAAATGTGTATTTATGTAATTAATCAAGTAATTAGAGTGTATGCATACATGATAATCATGGGCTAATCACTTGCTGATCATTGAGGCCCAAATCCCAATGATAAGCCCACCAAAGCCTTAGTATTTAAAGTAAACAAAACCCTAAATCCTTATTTGCATGCTACATCACATAAAACACACACACACACACACTCTCCATCCTCTCTCTCTCACTCGTGAACCCTTTCTGGTCAGCCGTGAACCACCAAGGATCACCGTGATCTCAGTCTTGAAGATCATCCATCGAGCTTGGAAAACCAAACCGTGAGTTCCATGAACTTTTTATGCCTTTTCTATGTGTTTTCTTAAAAAGCATGATCAAACCTTCATGGAATCGTGTATGCTTCTGATATGATGCTTAGGAATGTTAGATCTAGCCTAAAGTCAGCAACTTTACGTGTAAAATCATGCCATAATGAAGATCCATGCTAGTTAGGTCATTTTATGCTTAAAAGTGTTCTTGGAGATTTGATGGTGAAAATCCATGTTTAAGGTGTTAAATTTGCTTGTGTAATGTTGGTAAATGTTTATGCATTCTAGATACTGAATTATATGAAGTATGGAAGCTGTTAGAATGATTTTTTCTCAAATTTACGAGTTTTCTGCGACTAGCGAAACTAACAGATTCGTTAGGCGAAACTGTAGCTTCGCAAACTGTTTGAATATACATCCAGCGACACTATACAGCGAAACTATAGTGTCGCCTGTGAAACTAAGTGTATTGCACGAACGAAACTACCGAGCGAAACAACCAAAGACTCCTGAACGAAAGTTCAAATCAGTTTCGATGCGAAACTAGATAGCGAAACTGTGTCATCACTTTCGAGCGAAACTATCTAGCGAAACTGTGCCTTCTATGAACGAAAGTTCAAACCAGTTTCGAGCGAATCTATGCTAGCGAAACTGTGTCATCAGTTTCGAGCGAATCTAGCTAGCGAAACTGTGTCATCGGGTATTCCCTAGCGAAAGTGCGGCCCGTGCATATAGCGAAACTGTGTAGCGAAACTGTGCCAGACCCAAAACCCAAACTTGTGCAACTTATTTGAATGTTATGCCATGACTTACATGATTATGCAATAATGAAACATGCTTTGATTTCTGAGTGATGTGAACCCTCGTTTATGATCAACCATCGGTGTCGTGTGTCGGTATGTCGAGTCGTAGTTCCAACGTGCTATGTTATGGGCCATAGTGACGTAGTTAAAGTTTAGACACAACCTAACACCTAAGACCTTAATGTGATTATTAGGTCTTCGTTAGCAATCTTAATTGGATTATTTGAAGTGTAAGCTGAGAAACCTAAGGTGAGTTTCACTAACCCTTAATTGTGAGCCCGTTTGGGTCACAACGAATTTACTTAACGGAAAACGACGCTGACATTCTGAGGTATTGCCAAATGGGATATCTGTTATGGAAGTCGGAGCGTTTTATGGGAAGCACTTGCAACTGTCCATCCTTGGCGTTTCAAATGAAATCCGCAACCAACTATTTAATACTTAAACTCATTTGGGATTTCAAATGAAATCCGGAACAACCATTTTGACACTTAAACTCTTTTTAGGATTTCAAATGAAATCCAGAATAAACGGTTTTAATATGACTAGTGTAGGTTAAAGTCTAAACCAAATGATATCACATGATTTCTAAGGATGCCTTAAAACTTAAAAGTCCTCAACAATTTAGTACCATTAATTTGCGAAGCGAGGGGATGTTGGGTAGATCTACCGAGGGTTTGACAAACCCTGCTCCGCGGTACACAAATGTGTAGCCAACCGGTTGGAGGCCGAACGGAGTTCAATATCAGCCTATTTTAGTTGTGGGTCCCATGAGGAACACAACTAGAGGCACAAACCATCGGCAAATGCCGAACTCTGTTACGTCAGCTTTGGTACGAACTTCCTTAGTGCATGGAAACCGGATTAGCTACCCGCGACATCGATTGACCGCTTTAATCTTTACTTAACTAGTGCATATTCGATAATTCAGCACCTGGCATTGTTTTCAAAACTATTACTTATTTATATGTTGATACATACGCTTATGAGACCGGGCCACTGCATGACATTCCCACTGTGAACTCACCAACCGTTAGGTTGACACTTGTGTGGTTTTCACTTTTGCAGATCGCTGAGGAGTATCCACCGGAGGTTGGCATGGCACCCGAAGTTACTTGTTTCATTTTGAACTTAAATTTGGGAATTTAACAACAATTTATGTTTTGTAATTTAAGCACGTGGTTAGTGCTAAGATACTCATGTTTTTCTTTCCGCTGCAAACTTTTAAACTGTTTTATGATGAATGTTTGGACTTTACTCTGATTCGTTTAGTATTTGTAACTAATGGTTGTGGTCCTGGTTTGCTCGCGTCCCTTAACGGTATAAATTCCGTTAGTGGTAATTTTGGGGGTGTGACATTTATTCATAGTCAATCCCTTAGGTTTTAGTGAAACCTTTCGCACCAAGCCGTGCTTTATAGGTTTGCACAATTCCATGCATGTCGGTCTTCTTCTTGAAGATCCTTTGCTGCCTACGGCTCGAGAACCAGGAGGCAGCTCAATCAAGTCCCATACTTGATTTTCATGTATGGATTGCATCTCAACATTCATGGTTTCTAGCCATTTTTTAGATTTAAAATCTGAAATAGCAGCTTTGTAGTTAAGATGTTCATCAGATGAATCCTCTACGAATAGTACTTCTGGTCCATCTAGATATCCAAGACATCTATCTGGTTGCCATCGTAATCTACTGCTCATGAAAATGCCTGTGTCTATGTTTGATGGTTCAACAATCTCTTGTTGATCACCTCAGGAATTGGTGTTTTGTGAACTTCTTCAAGATCCACCTAGTTATTATCTATTCCTCGTTTTAGAAATTCTTCTTCGAGGAACTTACCTTTCCTTTTGATGGAAATATAATTTGCATCTGGATGGTAGAAATAATAACCACAGTTACCGTAGTAACCGATGAAAGTAACCTTTTTTCCACAGGGATCGAGCTTATTATCAGAATCATTTATGAAATAAGCATCACATCCCCATATCCTGAGGTAGGATAATTTAGGCTTAGTTCCGGACCATATCTCTTACGGTGTTTTATCCAGTATCTTAGTCGGTGCTAGATTAATTAGGTGAGTAGTTGACATAAGGGCAAAACCCCAAAAGGAGTGTGGCAAGTTAGTCCTACACATCATCGACCGAACCATGTTTAACAGGGTTCAATTTCTCCTTTCACTCACACCATTTAGTTGGGGAGTTCCAGGAGGAATGGGTTGTGAAATAATTCCATAGGCCTTAAGATGATAGAGGAATTCAATGCTTAGGTATTCACTGCCTCTATCTGATCGAAGTATTTTAATAGTTCGACTCAACTAATTTTGCACTTCGTTTTGAAATTCTTTGAACTTTTCAAATGTTTCATGCTTATGCTTCATTAGATAAGTGTAAGCAAATCTGCTATAATCATCTATGAAGGTTACGAAGTACCTTTCTTGATTTCTCGTGGCGGTTCTTAAGGGTCCGCATACATCAGTATGTATTAGTCCCAAAAGTCCATCGGCCCGTTCTCCAACATTTGTGAACAGTTACTTAGTTAATTTTCCAGATAAGCATGATTCGCATTCATTGAAGGATTCTGCATTCGTTGATTCAAGAATCCCTACATTTTGTAGCTTCTTGATGTGTGCCTTGCTTATATGACCAAGTCTATAATGCCATAACGAGGAATCATTACAATCAGTTTTGTTTCTTTTAGAAACATGATAGATTTGGTCGTTTGTTTGAACATTTATTTCTTATATACCATGTCTAGGTTTAGCTTCGAAATAAAATATATCATTAAGATAAGCAAGAATAGTCAAACCATCAAACTTATACTTAAATCCCTGTTCAAACAATGAAGAAACAGAAACAATGTTCCTGGATAAACCAGGTGCATATAAACAGTTAACTAGTTTAAACATAAGGCCAGAATGACATGTTAAAGAGTAAACCCCAGTTGCAAGAACCGGGACAACATTAACAATGTGATGACAACATCCAGTATCAAATATCCATGTATTGGAGTAAACAGTGAAAAGTTCAATAACATTTATTGACATACCTGATGAGGAGCTCTATTGATAACTTCTAGTCATCTTAGCTTTGCAAGATAAACGGGACAGTTACCTTTCTAGTGTACCACTTCATTGCACTCAAAGTGATGCGCTCCATTAAAGGTGACGGCTTCGTCATTTCTGCTTTCTTACCCTAAGCACATCGTATGTGGTTCTAATTTTAGCACATGGTAGAATTGCTATGAGCTGGTCCAGTGTTTCCACTAAACAGTTATCGCATGAATGCGATAACATTCGGGCAATTTACTAAGGACTATGTCCAAAGCCATACACTCAGGTATATGTAGCCCTAGCTCAATCAGATGGTCATGATGGGCCTTCATCATCATGACATGTTCATAAATGGAGGAGTCTAGAAATACTTCACTATTCACAAATTTTAAAAAAATAGAGTATCTTTCCTCTCTTTGTGAAAACTCAAAGGAATATTTGAGCTTCCGAACAATGTTGTAGGCACTCATGTCATGAAAGTTGTACCGGAAATCTGGTGACAAGCTGGGTAGGATAAGCTCAGTTACCTCATTTGAATCATTGGTATGCTTATCCAATTCTACCTTAGTACGGTCATTCATTAAAAATGATGGCAGATTTGGTATTGGCCTGTCGAGGACATAGAGTTTGCCAAATACCCTTAGAACATTTCTTAGGGTGGCTTGCCATGAGATGAAGTTGGTCTCGGTCAAAGTGTCCAGTTTTATTATCGACCTTAACGGGTTTGAGTTTTCAATAGCCTTCTGAAAAATAAGAAAAGAATTTTAATTAGTATTTTTGATGTTTGGAATTCTTAAAATAATGTGGTAAGTATTTTATATTTTAAGAATTATGAGAATTTAATCAGTTAATTACTAAAGGTAGCTGTATCATGCAATCAGTAGTAATTAAGTAAAAGACCTGACATCGAATGTCAATTGTGAATAACCGCTCACAACTCTCGTTTATGAGGCCACAATAACATCGAATGTTTTATGCGATACGTTTAGCCTCATCCATGCCCACCATATTTACAAACATTTACGTTACGGTGCTGAAGGCTCCAATAACGCAATTGCTTGCAACTAGAGGAATAGTTATCCGAGGTGGCCACACGTGCAACTACGGTGCTAAAGGCTCCAATAGTTGCACCTTAATTCACACCCTACATGCCAAGTATGGTGCTGAAGGCTCCAATAATGACGTTTCGGTAAATTCAGTCTAGGTTGGGTTTGGCCTAGAACGACATTAACTATTAATTAATAATTTACCAGATAGGGGTATTAAACCAATTTTAATATATTTATTTTTATCGTTGACCGAGAACAAAAAACCCTATCATCACTCTAGACACTTTATTGAATACCTATTATTTAGAATTCCCTAGGCGTTCGCAAATGATTCATATGTGTGTAATCGGCCATTAGGTCACTTAATCTTGCTAGAGCCTGATTAGCAAGATTAATTAGGGTTATGAGGTATATTTTAAATATAAAACAACCACACGGTAGGAAACACTTGCGTCTTGTGTCTTGTTATAGCTTCCACTGACCTCCTGGACTCCTCTAGGCTCCATGTTGGATCTTCAGTCTTTGGTTTACAAAACTAGAAAGTTTACAAAATTGGAAAGTTTCCTAAAATGGAAGGTAACAAAAATAGAAACCCTAATTTCTAATTTTACAAATTTAAAACCAAAATATGGGCCAACAAACCAAAACTGCTAAATTACAATAATGGGCAAAAGAATTAGGGCAAAAGAATTAGGGCAAAAAAATTAGGGCAAAAAAATTAGGGCAAAAAAATTAGGGCCAAAAAAATAAGGCCAAACCATAAACAATCACAATTTGACGCCCACTTCCAGACTTGGCTCTAGAAGGGGTCACGTATCGGATTTACTCATAAACACATAGTACATCAGAGATAACTAAACAATGGAAATTTTAAAACTTTTATTTATATATGCCAAGTCTATAGTAAGAGAGAGACGAATACAAAAGCTAACTACAACTAACCAAGCCAGCTCTTCAAAAGTGTCTTCTCAGGATATCTACTGCCCATTATGCTCTGCTCACCAATGAGCCTTGCCCTTCCGATCCGAAGCTTCAGCTTCATCCGATATACATTATTTTCAAGTGTCAGCTTACGCTGGTGAGTTCTAAGTTTTTAAAGCTTTACCTTTGAACTCACAACACACGTTTGGTTAAACCCTTTTCTGCAAATAGTCATTTAAGTATAAAACATATAGATTTATACATAACATATAACTAGGCACATTTCCAGTAGAACACGTCTACCTCAATATACTTCTAAACCTCGTAAATAGTCTAACTTTCTATTCCTTATCAGACTATCCTTTCTATTCCATATGCTCGAGCGTAACATTACGAACATGTCATAATGTATCTTTCTGTCACTTCTCGTTTCAAGTACCATCTAAGGGAAATAGTATTGCTGCTTGCTATCTGTTTTCACCTCACGAACTAATCGTTCGGTTAGTCACACCACATTGGGAAGCACTATTAAACTCCCTATTTCAGAAGCCCCCACTTAATACTTGGCAACCCTTGTGACCTTGTGGATTACCATTCTTAAGATGTTCTAATCATCTGATCCAAAACATCTTATTAGCAATCCTACCTTTCACTATTCCATTACCCGACCCTAATTAAATGAATACGTGCCTTAGGTTTTGTCAGTGGACTCGTATAAGGTATTCAAGTGTTGCAACTAGTGAAAATCCCCTAACTTACCGTCCACGATTATATATAGGATGTACCGGCGGCATATCCACCTCATTTCTGATAAATAAAAGGCTCCACTTGTTCTCGCACATAACTACCCTATAATGTATAATAACAACTCCTTTACCACTAAATCATTTAAAGGTAAAGTAATACCACATAACATATTCAATACAGTCAATGCATATAATAACAATTATAAACACTTGAAAGAATTTTCATAAGACAATATGTATATCAGCCCAAAACAGTTCAAAATATTCAAAAGTGGGCTCATAGAACTCACCTTAGCTTTGCGAAGCTAATATACTCGGGTTAAGTCCTCGTGAATCAGTTATCTAACAGCTTTAACGTAATCTCCCTATCAAGACATCCTAAAGGTTACGAATAACGTTTTAAGACTAACCCCATTAACAAAAACCTAACTCTTTATTGGTTATAACCCTTAATTGTCAAAATGACCGTTTTGCCCCTTGTAGGGAAAAGTGCATTTTAAATGATAATATGAAGACACACATTCCTATAAGTAAATGCTCACTCCAGGGTCGCCTAGTGAGGTATGCCAAGTCCCAGTTGAGATTTATGCGACAACCTCGCTATGCCAGAAACCCCAGGGTACATGTGCATACCCTTCCGGTCCGCGTGAACTTCTAAATACCCGAATACCTCGGTATAATTTATATTTTATCAATTAACAAAATTGAACTAATATATACTTAATATATATGTAAACATGTTCTAATACCAAAATCCATAACCCCGTCTCCCCGGATTACCCGAATTTGGATTAACATCCTTTGAAACCCTAATTTGACGAAATTCTCAAAGTATCATCAAAACTCTTTTTAATATCAAATAAACTTAGTGATTTTATTCATAATATCATATTATGATATACTTCAAAAGATTAGACCCAAACTTAACTCCGTTTGTAAAATTTTGCCAAAACAACATTAAGAAAACCCTAATTTTGACCCGCTTCTCAAAATCATACCAAACCTTTTCCAATCATGAAATTAACTTAGGGGATTCTTAAAACATGTTATTTTAAGGTTACATACCAAAAATTAGACCTTAATACCAAACAAATTTCTCAATTTTGAAGAATCATGCTCAAGAACCCTAATTTCGGATCTTTTCTAAAAAGCATATCTAGATGTAAATTGATTGAGGGATTTTGAAATACATACCAAATAAAGCTTGACTGCAGAAAATTAGCTTCTAAGACCTCCTGGATCAACTGATTCCGAGCTATGGTTGTTCTTGAGAGTTTTAAGGTTTTTCTATGCTTTGATTTGTGATTTAGCAATGAAATCTTATGAACTAAGGCTTCTATTTATAGTATAAGGTGTTAAATATGGTCTACACACGTCCCATGGTGACTAAGGACCGGTTTTGACATGTTTCAAGGTCCAAAATGGCGGCTGAACTAGATAAACTTGATTCTGTTGTTTCTGCAGTCCTTAGCGGTACGTGAAGCTCTCCAGTAGCAGAATTTTCAATTTCAGCCCTCCTAATTCCATTTGGTGCATTTCTACCCCTTATACTTTTAATGTAATATTATTTTAAGCCACAAAACATATTAGGATATATTCCTAATTATTTCTAACTCTCAAGATACATAAAACGATGATTCTAATCACGTATATTATCATATATTTATCCATTTCTTAACTTTGCAACTACGTATTCACGTATATCATTATGCATGTATACATCTAACTCATATATAATGTATATAACATGTAAATATGCATTTATTAATATTATAACTTGTTAAACACGTAACTATGCATAGTTTTAACCATCAGTTACGCATTTCTCATCGTTTTAACATGTTAACCACATAAACACGTATAAAACCTGATTACTTTCATATCTAAATATATAAACCCACATATATAACATATTTTTAATTATATATATATATATATATTTTTGAAAAATATATATATACACTTGACTTGTCAAATAATTATATAAATTAAATTAAATTCGCGATTTGGAATTAAATTGAAATCGCGAATCACTGTTTAAATAAAAGATCGGTTTTCGATTTGCGTGTGGTGATCAGGGCTTTGATACCACTGTTGGGGTGTTCGGGCTCCCGTTTAGTAACATTTTTTTACTAACGTAAATATAAATATTTATGTTAAATCAGATAAATATATATTAACAGATTAACGCAATAGAAATAATTAATTGTATAAAACGTGAAAACCGTAAAACCGTTACAGGATCAAATCACCAGTTACACACAAAGACGAAAATAAATACATCGACAAAAATTAATATCTATATAAATATATTTTAGATATACCTTAGTTGGATCCGAACAACCGTTCGAGACACCGGGATTCAACGTGTCGACACTAGGATTGAACGAAACAGTTGACTCAAACTTCTTCTTCAAGTCAGCTACAGTCTTGCCGGGAGATGTAGCAGCAATAACTTTGTCACCAAGAAACGGGGTGACCGGTGGATCTTGATCCATGAATTCCGGTAAAGGCGAAATTTTCCTTAAACACAAACCGGAATTGGGGTTGGAAACCCCGTGCTCGAGGTCACCACTAGCGGCGCCACAATGTCTGGCGGTTGCGGTGCTCCGGTCGCCGGAGGCAGGGCAGCGATGTAATCCGGTGACAGTTTAATCGGATAAAGTGGCAAGGCCACGATCGGGACGGAATTGGCAAAGGGGTAGCAGCGGCGGCGAGAGGCGACGGTGCACCACTTCAAGAAACATCGGCAGTGGCGATCGACAAGGCGGCGGCGACAGTCGCTGGCTATAGAGGAGCAGCGCAGCTGCGACGCGGCGTGTGGCTGCGGTGATTGACGAAGACAACATGGTGACTGTGTGCGACGGGGTTGAACAGCAGCAAGGCGGTGGCGCGCGGGAGTCGGCGACAGCTGGAGTGGTGGTGTACGACGGGGCAGCGGTGAAGCAAGAAGGCCAGTTGGCGGTGGACGGTGGACCGGGGGCTTGGTCTTGGCCGAAAGTCGCAGAAAGGGGAGAGAGAGATCTTTTATAACTGACCCTAAACCTTATTTGAATCCTATCCAAATTGGTTTAATCTCATTTATCTACAAATTAAACCCTTTTAATTAAACCTCTCAAGTATCTACTAACTAATTAATTTAATCGATTTAATTTAAATTCATAATTTAATAAAAATCAATAAATCAATTAATTAACCTTTTATTTAATTATTAAATAATTTTAGTAAACAGATAATTATCCACCAAAATTACTAAACTTAGTAATTAAGTTTTGTTCGGTTACCGATTACTAAATTAATCGGATTTTATGACACGTTGACCCCAGTGTAACTCTTACGGGTCAATGACCGGGTCGGTCACGTTAATTTATCGGATCTGGAAATACAATATCCAACATATTATACCCACCACCCATTGATATTCGTAAAACATAAGTCAATTTCATCATTTGAACCTACATTTAGTTCTATGCACTTTATGTGCTTACAACTACACAGAATGACACAATTTTCATTGGTTTTATGATCCTAACTAAGTGACCACCGCATAATGCATCAATTAACCTTTGGGAGTTACTACTTACCCGTTTATCCCTTTAGGGGTATGTGAACACGTTTGACCCGTTAAGACGGGTCCTAAGCCTTTGGTGTCACCCAACTCATTCATTGACCATAAACTTATTTATTAGGGATCTATGGAATATGATCACCAATCACCCATTACATGGCGATGGTTTACTTTCACCATTTCCACCCATTATAACGTGTTTATCTATCTTGTGATTCCTCCGAATCTTATTATGGACAATTTCTTTAGTTAGTGAACCTTCTAGCATTAAGGCTTCATGGGTCCTAGAACCATTCATCACCTATTCGATTAGCCCATGGCCTGTTCTATTTTTTGGGAAATCACTCAAATTACATTGTCAAAGATCAATTCTTGTAACATAAACAATGTTACGTCGTAGGTTTGAGCCTCCGCTTCCGCATGCACCTTGGTTGTTCCCTAGATCAACTTGATAGCCTAACTGGTCACTAACCAAGTTAGGACCTTTATCATGAACATAATCATCTATAATAGATTTTCAAATCACACACAAATTCATATTTGCACACAATTGAAAATCAAGCATATTCACCATGTTTTTCTTACTAGCATGGTTTCATCAACAACACATTATCAATTAGGAGCATTCATTAACCAAGGTAGCATTTGATCAATATTTCATCAATGATGGGTCATCACTTTAGGCCTATTGTTTTCTATGTGCATTAAAGCTCTATACTAACAATTTGGCCATATTTCAAGAAATAATATTCATTTGGGCATTTCATCAAACACCTTGTGTGCATACATATACACACAGTTGTAATTAAAACATAAGTATTCCAAGGTACCCTTTTCAACATGATTTAGGTGGAATCACCTCCAACCTATCATTAATTCACCATAGTCCATCACATTCATACAAGAATTCAAGTTATACTACCAATTTCACCATCCAATAGGTAGTTAACAAACATGAGAATTTATCTAGTGAACTACGTGACTTAACCATAAATTTATCTCATTCCAAGTTCCTATAAGTACAAACATGATCCTAGCATCTTAATATGCAAACATCATACATCAATTTCAGATTTTTAGTCCCTAAATTTCGAGACCTAAGCATGCATGGATCAAAGGATACACTTACTTGTTACAAGAATGAGTTTAGGTAAAGGAATAGACTTCTAATCTACACTTGATGACCAAAATTGCAGCTCTAAGCCACTTGATTGCAGAATTTCGAATTTTGGGGGAGGAGGAGGGCTGAGGTCAATCTCCAGGTCGTGTATGCGAACTCCTCCTTCTCCCCCCGCCCCCTGTTTTTTATTTATTCTACTTTTGATTAATTATAATACTGGCTCCTCTAATTTCAGCCTTTTATTTCTAATTAATCAAAACTCCAATTTACACAACAAACCCTATAACATAAGCACAAAAACTTACTAACTTAGGCGTTTATTCCCCTCATTTTTCCAAATACTTGACGTTAACGGGAATATCAATTATTAAAAACTGGGATGTTACAATTCCACCTCCTTAAAGGGGTTTCGTCTCCGAAGCGATTTACATACCGAATAAGTGAGGATAATAGCGTTGCATCTCCTCTTCAACTTCATACGTAAAGTCGGAGCCCTTTCTTTGCTCCCATTGAACCACACTTGGTTCACTTCCTTGTTTTTTTAATCGTTTAACCTTGCGATCGAGAATCGCAATAGGCCTTTCCACATAGTTGAGCTTTTTGTCTACTACCAAGTCGTCTAAAGGCACGCAGGCACTTTCATCCGCTAAGCATTTTCATAGGTGTGACACATGGAACGTGTTGTGGATTCCACTCAACTCTTCCGGTAGTTCCAATTGGTAAGCCACTTTACCCACCCGGACTAAAATTTTAAAGGGTCCAATATACCTCGGACATAGCATAGCTTACCCTGCTTTCGGGAGCGGATAACGCCCTTCCAAGGAGATAGCTTTAGGAACACCATAACTCCCTTTTCAAACTCAATAGGTAACTGCCTTCTGTTGGCATAGGATTTTTGCCTATCTTAGACTGCCTTTAAGCGTGCACTTATCATGTCAAGCTTTTCAGATGCTAGCTTAACGACTTTCTTAATAGCAAGCTCGCGTTGACCCACTTCACCCCAACAAACGGGCGTTGGGCATTTCCTACCATATAGCATTTCATAGGGCGGCATCCTGATGCTAGCATGGTGGCTGTTATTGTATGAAAATTCAACGAGAGGTAGATAATGATCCCAACTCCCGCCAAAATTGATAGCACATGCCCGCAACATGTCCTTAAGTGTTTGGATGGTTCTTTCACTTTGACCATCCATCTGAGGGTGATATGCAGTGCTAAGTAGCAACTTAGTACCCAACTATTCTTCTCCAAAACTGAGAGGTGAACCGGGTATCCCGGTCTGACACAATCGAAACAGGTACACCATGGCGTGATATGATTTCGTTGATGTACACATCCGCCATCCTTTCCGAGGAACAAGTCTCCCGGAATGGAATAAAATGATCTCTTTTGGTCAACCTATCAAAAACCACCTAGATAACATCAAAACCCTTAGGCGTTTTAGGCAATTTGGTTAACAAATCCATAGTCACGTGCTCCCATTTACATGTTGGAATTTCCAGCGGTTGCAACATGCCATATGGATCTTGATGCTCATCCTTGACTTGTACACAAGTCAAATATTTTCCTATGTACTTGACTATATCCCGTTTCCTCCCGGGCCACCAATAGCCACGTTTCAAATCATGATACATTATTTTCGCTCCCGGGTTCATCAAGTAATAATTGTTTCACCTCGCAAGTGTTTGGAACCGAAATTCACCCGAATCAGGTTTGAAGCCCACTTTCCTCATCCACCAAGTTTTTCACTTGGCCCACAATTCTCTCCTTCTTTTGGTTTTCTTCTTTTACAGCTTCAACTTGAGCTTCTTTGATCTTGGTGATTAACTTGGAAGTCACCACCAATTTCATTGATTGCACCTTGATAGGAGCATAGTCCCCCTTTCGACAGGGCATCCGCTACCACATTAACCTTACCCGGGTGGTAATGGATTTCAGAATCATAATCCTTGATGGTCTCAAGGAATCTTTTTTGCCTCATATTTAGCTCTTTCTCAAAGAAGTATTTAAGGCTTTTATGATTGGTGAAAATTGTGCATTTCACCCCATAAAGATGGTATCACCGCCATATTTTCAAGGCAAACACCACAGCCACCAACTCTAAATCATGAGTCGGGTAGTGTTGCTCATGCACTTTTAATTGCCTAGATATATATGCAATCACTTTTCCCCGCTTCATTAAAACACAACCAAAGCCTATTATCGACGCATCCGAATAGACCACCATATCTTTTGTTCCTTCCGGGAGGGTTAAAACCAGTGTTTGTGTTAGTTTCTGCTTAAGGATTTGGAAGGCCTCTTCTTGCTCGGCTCCCCACACAAATTTAGACTCTTTACGAGTCAGTTCGGTCATGGATAGGGCTATCTTTGAAAAGTCCTTAATGAACCACCGATAGTAGCCCGCTAACCCTATAAAACTCCACACTTCTGTCGGATTCTTTGGGGATTTCTACTTTGTGACCGCTTCAATCTTTGCTCGATCCACCATGATCCCTTCAGCACCAATTACATGGCCTAGGAATTGCACCTCCTTTAGCCAAAACATGTATTTGGAGAATTTAGCATATAACTTTTCCTCCCTTAACTTCTCTAGTACCTCCCTCAAGTGTTTAGCGTGTTCCACTTCATTACGGGAGTATACTAGTATATCATCGATGAACACTATCACCGACCTATCCAACATGGCCTTGCACACCCGTTCATGAGATCCATGAAAGCCGCGGGTGCGTTAGTTAGTCCAAAGGACATCACCAAGAATTCATAATGCCCATATTCGGGAATGGCTGTTTGAATAGTCCTCCCCACTTCATCAAATATTTGGGCTCTTAAATCCTCCCTTCTTTGTTCCTCTATAGCATTGCCAGCATCGTGGTCCGTAATTAATCTACAGAGTTAAGATTTTCATTATCTAAACATCTTTCATTTACCTTTGCCTGTAGCAAGGTTTTTCTAATGTTGTATTGGTCATAGCCAATAACTTCTCACAGGTTTATACGAGGTTTCTCGCCTAAGCTTTACCCTGTTTCAACCTGCTTCACTTCACCCACACACTTCTTGGTTCAGGTGTACAACACTGCCCCGTGCGTTTCCATGAGTGATACTTAACAACTTCACCATTACTGGCATGTATGGAAGTTAAAAGTTCGATTAAACACAAGCAATAGTATTGAATACATGACTAAACACCTTACCGGATACTCTGCCAAGCTTGGACTGATCACTATTTCCTTGAGCTCAAGGTTTGAGTTCGAGTACTCCCGAAGTACTTGAATCCCTCAAACCATGGCTATGATACCAAATTGTAACACCCGTATACAATTTAGTTCCAAACCTTAACGATTTATATCATAAATACCGGTCCCAGAAACTTCTGTACAAACATCATATAATATTTACAAAAGACAATATTTCAAGTTTGGCATCCCTAAGATTGTTTAACAACGTTTACAATGATTTCATATTCCCAAAATCCCAAGCGGGAACTTTGGTCTTTATGTGATCGGTTCTCCATCCGCTTGACAAACATCCATTAAGCCTTCCCCTTACCTGCAACATACTCACTTTCAATAGTGAGTTTCTATTGCAATACAAGCATAAACAAATGATAGGATCACCAAATCAAAAATTTTAACTTAAAAATCCTTCGCGAGTCGCGAAGGTTTGCCACGGGGTCGTGAAGCTCCACGCGTATCACTTAGAGATTCATGTGCTCTAAGCAATACGCTTGGAGCGAGTTTTCCAGGGATCCTGATAAATTTTGCCAGTCCCATATTTAGCCAATTTTGGCACCTTTTTCCCCTCTTTAATTTCCACCAGGTTTAAGAAACCATTCAAGGTCTGATTTTCCTGCCCTCTTGATATCCAAAAATACTTCTAAACATGTGTTCTATATTAACATCTCTTAGGCACAATCAACTTCACGTCTAGCATTAGCGGGTTCAAACCAACCCGTTTAGTCACCAGTTTCTATGGAGCTAATATCCTGTACATTTGGGTTACTATACCCACCACCAATTGATATACATAAAACATAAGTCAAATTCATCATTTGAATCTACATTTAGTTCTCTGCACTTTATATGCTTACAACTACACAGAATGACACAATTTTCATTGGTTTATGATCCACCTCATAGTGCATCAATTAACCTTTGGGAGTTACTACTTACCCAGTTTATCCCTTTATGGGTATGTGAACCTATTTGACCCATTAAGATGGGTCCTAAGCCTTTGGTGTCAACCAACTCATACATTGACCATAAACTTATATATTGGGGATCTATGGTCCTATAAACCATTTATGATCACCAATCACCCGTTACATGGCGATGGTTTCATTTCACCATTTCCACCCATTCTAACGTGTTCATCTATCTTGTGATTCCTACGGATCTTATTTATGGCCAATTTCTCTAGTTACTGAAACTTCCAGCATTAAGGCTTCATGGTTCCTAGAACCATTCATCACCAATTCGTTTAGCCCATGGCTTGTTCTATTTACTAGGAAATAACACAAATTACATTGTCAAAGATCAATTCTTATAACATAAACAATGTTACCTCCTAGGTTTAAGCCTCAGCTTTCGCCTGCACCTTGGTTATTCCTTGATCAACTTGATCACCTAATGGGTCACTAACCAATATAGGACCTTTATCATGAACGCAATCATCTATAATAGATTTTCCAATCACACAAAATTCATATTTGCACAGAATTGGAAATCAAGTATATTCACCATGTTTTTCTTACTAGCATGGTTTCATCAACAACACATTACCAATTAGGAGCATTCACTAACCAAGGTAGCATTTGATCACGGTGTCATCACTTTAGGCCTATTCTTTTCTATGTGCATTCAAGCTCTATACTAACAATTTTGCCGTATTTCAAGAAATAATATTCATGTGGGCATTTCATCAAACACCTTGTGTGCATACATATACACACACTTGTGATAAAAACCTAAGTTTTCCAAGCTACCCTTTTTTAACATGATTTAGGTGGAATCACCTTCAACCCATCATCAATTCACCATAGTCCATCACATTCATATAAGAATTCAAGTTATACTACCAATTTCACCATTCAATTAGGTAGTTAAAAAATATGAGAATTTATCTAGTGAACTAGATGACTTAACCATGAATTTCATCTCATTCCAAGTTCCTACAAGTAGAAACATGATCCTAGCACCTTAATATGCAAACATCATACATCAATTTCAGATTTTTTGTCCCTAAATTTTGAGATCTAAGCATGCATGGATCAAAGGATATAACTTACTTGTTACAAGAATGAGTTTAGGTAAGGGAATAGACTTCCAATCTACACTCGATGACCAAAATCGCAGCTCTAAGCCACTTGATTGCAGAATTTCGAACTTTGGGGGAGGAGGAGGAGGGCTAAGGTCAATCTCCAGGTCGTTTATGCGACATCCTCCTTTTCCCCCCTTTTTTTTGTTTATTCTACTTTTGATTAATTAAAATTATGGCCCCTCTAGTTTCAGCCTTTTATTTCTAATAAATCAAAACTCCAATTTATACAACAAACCCTATAATTTTCACATAAGCAGAAAAAGTTACTAACTTAGGGGTTTATTCCCCTCATTTTTTAAATACTTGACGTTAACATGAATTTCAATATTAAAACCGGGATGTTACAACTCCACCCCCTTAAAGGGGTTTCGTCTCCAAAACGATTTACATACTGAATAAGTGAGGATAATAGCGTTGGATCTCATCTTCAACTTCCCACGTAAAGTCGAAACCCTTTCTATGTTCCCATTGAACCAACACTTGGTTCACTTCCTTGTTTTTTATCGTTTAACCTTGCGATTGAAAATCGCAATAGGCCTTTCCACATAGTTGATCTTTTTGTCTACTACCAAATCGTGTAAAGGTACGTAGGCACTTTCATCCGCTAAGCATTTTCATAGGTGTGAAAAATGGAACGTGTTATGGATTCCACTCAACTCTTCCGGTAGATCTAATTGGTAAGCCACTTTATGCACCCGGGCTAAAATTTTGAATGGTCCAATATACCTAGGACTTAGCTTATCCTGCTTTCGGAAGCGGATAATGCCCTTCCAAGGAGACATCTTTAGCAACACCATATCTCCATTTTCAAACTCAATAGGTTTCTGCCTTCTGTCTGCATAGAATTTTTGCCTATCTTGGGCTGCATTTAAGCGTGCCCTTGTCAGGTCGAGCTTTTCAGATGCTAACGTAACCAATTTCTTACTAGCAATCTCGCGTTGACCCACTTCACCCCAACAAACAGGCGTTTGGCATTTCTTACCATATAGCATTTCATAGGGCAGCATCCCGATGCTAGCATGGTGGCTGTTATTATACGAAAATTCAACGAGAGGGAGATAATGATCCCAATTCTTGCGAAAATCGATATCACATGTCCGCAACATGTATTTAAGTGTTTGGATGGTTCTTTCACTTTGACTATCCGTTTGAGGGTGATATTTAGTGCTAAGTAGCAACTTAGTACCCAACCATTCTTATAAATCCATCCAAAATTGAGAGGTGAACCGGGTATCCTGGTTTGACACAATTGACACACGTACACCATGGCGTGATATGATTTCGTTGATGTACACATCCGCCATCCTTTCCGAGGAATAAGTCTCCCGGATTGGAATAAAATGAGCTCTTTTGGTCAGCCTATCAACAACCACCCATATAGCATTTTCCACCGGTTACAACATGCCATACGGCTTTTGATACTTAGCCTTGACTTGTAAACAAGTCAAACATTTTCCTATGTACTTGACGATATCCCGTTTCATCACGGGCCACCAATAGCCACGTTTCAAATCATGATACATTTTTATCGCTCCCGGGTGAATCGAGTATCGCGACTTACGGGCTTCATCAAGTAACAATTGTTTCACCTCGCAAGTGTTTGGAACCCAAATTCTCCCGAATCTGGTTTTAAGCCCACTTTCCTCGTCCACCAAGTTTTTCACTTGGCCCACATTTCTTTCCTTTTTTTTTTTAATTTTCTTCTTTTAAAGCTTCAACTTGAGCTTCTTTGATCTTGGTAATTAAATCAGAAGTCACCACCAATTTCATTGATCGCACCTTGATAGGAGCATAGTCCCCCTTTCGACTAAGGGCATCCGCTACCACGTTGGCCTTGACCAGGTGGTAATGGATGTCATAATCATAATCCTTGAGCGTCTCAAGCCATCTTCATTGCCTCATATTTAGCTCTTTATATCAAAGAAGTATTTGAGGCAGTTCGGTCATGGGTAGGGCTATCTTTGAAAAGTCCTTAATGAACCTCCGATAGTAGCCGCTAACCCTAGAAAACTTCGCACTTCTGTCGGATTCTTTGGAGGTCCCCACTTTGTGACTGCTTAAATCTTTGTCGGATCCACCATGATCCCCACAGTACCGATTACATAGCCTAGGAATTGCACCTCCTTTAGCTAAAACGCAGATTTGTAGAATTTAGCATATAACTTTTCCTCCCTTAACTTCTCTAGTACCTCTCTCAAGTGTTTAGCATGTTTCACTTCATTCTGGGTGTATACTAGTATATCATCGATGAACATTATTACCGACCTATCCAACATGGGCTTGCACACCCGGTTCATGAGATCCATGAAAGTCGCGGCTGCGTTAGTTAGTCCAAAGAACATCACCAAGAATTCATAATGCCCATATCTTGTTTTGAAGGCCATTTTGGGAACATCCTCATATCTCACCTTCAGTTGATGGTACCCTGAACGTAGATCTATTTTTAAGAACCACTTTGCCCCTTGGAGCTGATTGAACAGATCATCAATTATGGGCAATGGGTACCTATTCTTCATCGTGAGTTTATTTAACTCCCAGTAGTCGATGCACATCCACATGCTACCATCTTTCTTGTTGTACAAATAACACCGGAGCTCCCCATGGGGAAACACTCGGCCGAATGAACCCTTTATCCAACAATTCCTGGATTTGGGTCATCAACTCATGTAGCTCTGGCGGTGCCAACCTATAAGGCGCTTTGGCCACGAGTTTAGCATTAGGCACCAGATCAATTTTAAATTCCACCTCTCGATCAGGTGGTATCCTCGGTAATACATCTAGAAATACATATTTAAACTCCCGCATCACAGGTAAATTGTCTATCACTGGACTTTGGACAGTCGTGCCGCCATCATTGCCAGGTATGCCTGGCAACCATGCACCATAAGGTTTCTCGTTTCTAACATCGAGCATAGGATCGGGGTATTCTGCTTTTCACCATGAATGGGGACTTTGCTTCCACTTGGCGAAGATATTTCTATCACCTTTTGGTCACATATGACCTTTGCATGGTTGCGAGATAGCCAATCCACCCCCACAACCACCTTGAATTCCCTCATTGCCATCGGAATGAGATCAATCAAGTATTCCTCGTTGCCGGCGGAAATTTTGCATCTACGACATACATTAGAAACAAAAATGCTTTTATCATTAGCTATTTCTACCTCTAATGGTACATGAAAATTTTCAATTAAAAACGAGGGATGCTTAATAAAATTATAAGAAACAAATGATCTATTAGCTCCCGTATCAAATAACACATGAGCATGTATTGAATTAACTAAAAGTACCTGCCACCATGTTGGGGTCTGATTTGGTCTCTTTGGTCGTAAGTTGGAAGGCCATGCCCGTAGCTTTTAGCACTCCCATTCTTCCACCACTTTTCACCCCCTCCTTCTTGAGTTTTGGGCAATCAGATTTCTTGTGCCCTGTTTGATAACAATTGAAGCATCGTGGTGCTTCAGATGGGCAGTTGGAGATGATATGGCCCTTATTGCCACAATTTAAACATGGGTGGTCTTTGAAGATGCACTCCCCTGAGTGCCCTTTGCCAAAAAATCTACATTTGGAGCCACCCCCCTTTGAGTCCTTCTTCTTGGACGATTCACCCACCTTCGGCTTTTTGGGAGGATTAGAATTCCCCCGGTGGGTCTTCTTGCCTCCCAGGCCTCTTCTCGGATAATATCTAGTTCTCTCGCCCGAGCGGTGTTAATCATCTGCTCGACCATGGTAAATTGATTAAGGGGGAAGAACTCCTTGATCTTTGCTTTCAGCATATTACGGTAGAAAAACACCCGTGCTCCTTTTTTTGGCAGTACATCTGAACAAAATTTAACTCGATTAAGGTAAATTCTAGTAATTTCATCAACAGTATGAGTATCCACTTGCTCCAGTTTGAGGAACTCCTGTTTCAGTTCATTTACCATGGAGGGCGGACAATGGTGTTCGATAAACAATTCTTTGAACTCTGCCCAAGATATGGCATTTGCCTCCTCATCACCTTTTTCCATGACCTTGTGTCCCACCAATCTTTAGCCCGGTCTACTAATAGACCCGTGGCATAGATAACTTTATCAGCTGCCTTACAGTGGCACCTTTTGAACACCCCTTCCATGTTGGTAACCCAATGGTGGCACGCTATCAGGTCTGCATTACCCGTATATTATGGGGCTTTACACGCCATAAAATCTTTGAAGGAGCTCCCCTTCTTAGGCTTGCTTGTCTCCCCTTTATTCAGGATGACATTCTTCAGTTCCTTGAACTTTTCATTCAAGGTATTTAGTAGATCCTTTTGGATCTTTTGCACATATTTGGGAATGGCTATTTGAATAGCCCTCGCGACTTTATCAGATATTTGGGCTCTTAAATCCTCCCTTCTTTGTTCCTCTGTAGCATCGCCACCATCGTTGTCCGTCATTGATCTACAGAGTTAAGATTTTCATTAGCTAAACAACTTTCATTTACCTTTTCCTGTAGAAAGGTTTTTATAATGTTTTATTGGTCATAGCCAATAACTTCTCACAGGTTTATACGAGGTTTCTCGCATAAGCTTTACCCTGTTTCTCACTGCTTCACTTCACTCACACACTTCTTGGTTCAGGAGTACAACACCGCCCCGTGCATTTCCATAAATAATAGTTAAGAACTTCACCATTACTGGAATGTATGGAAGTTAACAGTTCGATTGAACATAAGCAATAGTATTCAATACATGACTAAACACCTTACCCGGATACTTTGCCAAGCTTGGACCGATCACTCTTTCCCGTTCCTTGAATTCAAGGTTTGAGTTCGAGTACTCCACGAGTATTTGAATCCCTCAAACCTTGATTCTGATACCAAATTGTAACACCCCTGTATACAATTTAGTGCTAAACCTTAATGGTTTATGTCATACAAACAGGTTCCAAAATATTTTTTTGTACAAACATTATATATAACATTTACAAAAGACACTATTTCAAGTTTGGCATCCATAAGTTTGTTTAACAACGTTTTCAATGATTTCATCAACCCCAAAATGCGAAACGGGAACTTTGGTCTTCATGTGATCGGTTCTCCATCCGCTTGACGAGCATCCATTAAGCATTCCCCTTACCTGCAGCATACTCACTTTCAGTAGCGAGTTTATATTGCAATACAAGCATAAACAAATGATGGGAATCAACAAAATCGAAAACTTCAACTTAAAATCCAAAGCGAGTAGCGAAGGTTTATCACGGGGTCGCAAAGCTCCACCCGTATCGCTTAAAGCTTCATGTGCTCCAAGCGATACGCTTGAAGCGAGTTTTCCAGGGATCCGGCTAAATTTTTCCAATCCCATACTTAGCCAATTTTGGCACCCCTTTCCCCTGTTTTCCACCAGATTTAAGAAACCATTCAAGGTCTGATTTTCCTACCTTCTTGACATCTAAAAATGCTTCTAAACATGTTTTCATGTATATTAACATACTTTAGCCACAATCAACTTCATGTCTAGCTTTAACGGGTTCAAACTAACCCCTTTAACCCGTTTAGTCACTAGTTTCTATGGAGCTAATATCCTGTAAATTTGGGTTATTATACCCACCACCCATTGATATTCATAAAACATAAGTCAATTTCATCATTTGAACCTACATTTAGTTCTATGCACTTTATGTGCTTACAATTACACATAATGACACAATTTTCATTGGTTTATGATCCTAACTAAGTGCACACCTCATAATGCATCAATTAACCTTTGGGAGTTACTACTTACCCAGTTTATCCCTTTATGGGTATGTGATCTCGTTTGACCCGTTAAGATGGGTCCCTAAGCCTTTGGTGTCACCCAACTCATCCATTGAGCATAAAGTTATCTATTGGGGATCATGGTTCTATGAACCATTTATGATCACCAATCACTCGTTACATGGCGATCGTTTCATTTCACCATTTCCACCCATTGTAACGTGTTCATCTATCTTGTGATTCCTACTAATCTTATTTATGGCCAATTTCTCTAGTTGGTGAATGTTTTGGTCAAAAATTCACAAAGGAATTTCGTATTCCAAACTTAGAATGTGAGGTAGTGTGCTTGTCAATATGCTCGAAATGTAAAGTTGAACACAAGGATGTAACGAGGGAAAAATCCAGGATCCTTCGAGTTGCCTCTAGGAATCCTAGCAAAAACACCTCGGGAGCCGGCCTGAAGAGCCTGCTGCCAAACAATTTTATTGATAATCAAATGAAATATTACAAGGGATTGGAGGTTGATCGATTAGAACTATGTGATACAATGTTGTGCGTTCTATAGTGTGTTCAATCGATGTTGATTGTGTGTTCCTACTGATCGAATCCTCGATTTATATAACAAATACAATGATAACAAACTTTCCGGGATTCCCGGGATCTCAACGTCCAACTAACTCGACCGTTATGGGTCTTCCTCGTTCACTTGGTCCACGATCTACCGTAGCTGGAGCTTAAGTTTCGGAAGTAGTTATCAACTTCACTTGTACCTGGTCAAATAAAACACATGGCAAATATGAGGGTTAGCAAAATAAAATTAATCAGGATACCTGAGTAGACGGGATTCCCAGATGATAATAGGATTCTTGAACTATCTGAGCTTCCTGCGAGCATCCTGAAAATAGACCCTCAACAATTGCCCCTTGAATTTCAACAGGTGTGGATAAGCTCGACAGCTGTTAAAATTAAAAAAGATACCCTTTTTCACGGCGTTTAGATGGTAAAAGTGGTTATGATGGGACAGATTTCTCGGCGTCCAAGTACTAATCATGATCTTTTCTTTAAATAGGAGATCCGAAATGAAGATTTTCACCGTCTTCTTCACAAAACCTCTCGAGCTTCTCCGATATTCCAAGTCAGTCCCTTCTTCGTCTTCTTGTTTTCTTCTCGTTTTTCGACCATGGCCAAGAAAAACACCCGGTCGTCTTCTTCGTGAAGCTCTCCGGTTGTTGAGGATTTCCATGAGCAGGGGTACATTATCCCCTGTGAGGAAGAAACCTGTTCGTTCGACGATCGTGACATCCTTGAATTGAAGAATTCCGGCATTTGTCCGCCGGAAACTGTTTTTCGACCCTTTGATTCTCTTACAAAGTCCGATTTCATCTCCACAACTTGGGTTTGCTTTATGTACTATCCTTTCCTGCTTGGGATGACGTTCCCCTTTCCGAAGCTTATCACTCAGTTTTTCAAAACCACCCGGCTTTCTTACTCCCAAACCATGCCGATGGTCTGGAGAATCTTGTATTCTCTGGATCAGTTGAACCAAACCAGGAATCTCAACAGTGGGATTCCTGAAATCTGCGAAGCGTATCAGTTAAGAACCCATGGTTGTAGCCGGGTTGTTCTCAAGACTCGCACCTCCACCTCCCAGTTGATTCCCCGAGCTTCCCACAATGACCACGACTGGAAGAAGCGTTTTTTCTTCGTCAAACGAGACTCGATTCCTGGGGGGACGGAGTTACCATTGAAGTGGGTTGAGAAGGGTAGGATACTGATGTTTCTTGTTGTTGCTGAATTTCCAATATGTTTCTGACTTTTCTGTTGTTTTCTTTTTTTGCAGCACCCGAATTTGAAAACCTTATCAAGAAGAAACCTGATTTCAAGAAGCTCGAAGCAATTTACCGGATTCCGGCCAGCGAGAGAGCCCTGGTTCTTGAAGCAACAACCAGCGAGAACATCTATTCAGCCGACCACACTCCCACCATGTCTGGTAAGTCTTTGTAGGATTCCGAATTGTTTACTTATCCGAGCATCTTGGATGTTAATAACCTATTTCTGTTCGCAGCTCCCAAATCCAGCGGCTCATTTTCCCTGAAGGATCTTGACAGTCTGCTCAAGATCAAGAAGGAACAACTCGAGCATCCCACCACCTCCAAGCCGCCTGTCAGCCGGCCGAAGGCCACGGCTTCCAAGAAACGAAAAGCTCCTGAAACTCCTGCAGCTCCCGTGGTGTACCTGGAATCCTTTGAGGATCTTGCCCCTTCCGAGGTTAGCGACAAGGTCCTCTCAATGCAGACCATGATCAACCTGGTAAGAAGCTCATATAATTTTTATGTTAGTTTCATACCTGTTACAGCTGCTGACTGGGATTCCTATTTGTGCAGGGCATTGAGAAGCTGAGCACCCAGGCCATGGACATAGAGCGTAAGCTTGCTGAAGCCCACGAGAAGATCCAGGCCCAAGCCGACACTGCTAAGGGTAAAACCCTATTCTACGAGCATAGGCTCGTTGAGCAGCGTCAAGCCCTGGAAGCCAAAATGGCCACTGATGCTGAAATAGGCCAACTCTCGGCAACCCGGAGCGTCCTGGAATGTAAAATTCAAACGGTTGAAGAGGCTGAAGCGGCTGGCTTCCAAGTTCCAGGTTGGGACATCGCAGGCTGGAAACTAGTCTTGGAATCGTTGGGAGGAGATGGTGATGTGGCAGGAAAAGATGGGAATGATGGTGGCTCCTCAAAGACGGTTCCAGATTCTCCGGTAGCAATGACAAGGGCTTACGTGCTGGAGCTGGGAGAGGGCAAGAAGCTGGAGGATGCGGTGAAGCAGGTGGAGGAGAAGACAGTGGGCGATGAGGACAATGCAACGGTCTGAGCCCACTTTTTTAGGTTTTTTGTTGGTTCTTTTGGTGGTTTGTTGGGTGAAACTTTTTCTTTTCCGTGTAATGAACAAGTAGCAAACAACAATGGTAGGGATCCTAGTGGAGGGATCTTGTGTTTACAAGACGAAGCTAGGATTCCTTCAAGATTTACCTCAATCGACTTTTCGATCCAAACAATCATTTCTTCTTTCATCTCATTCGGGATTCCTATAGGAATCCTGAAGTCACTTCTCTTGGCACTTGTCTCAACTTCCCCGGGAACCTGAAACAATCTTAAGAGGCTTCTTGGCCTTCGGCCGAAGCTAATGCTTCCAAAAGTAAAATAAGTTCAAAAATAAGCTGGGGATAAACCCGGGATTCTTGGGACTAAGCCAAAAAACTGGGGACAAGCCCGATAAACTTGGGACTAAGCCAAAACTGGGGTCAAGCGCATACGTATGTGACATGAAAATGCCAAAACCTTAGATAACACGTCAGTGTTATAAACCTTGAGGATCCTCCCT
>JBCNJP010000017.1:25857217-26120147 GCA_039602395.1 Deinandra increscens subsp. villosa | reverse complement strand
CAAAATTCACATTCACGATTTCTTTGTTCTCAAGAGATTACGATCAGCTTCCTTTAGTGGGTTTTCATCATTCAAAACTTCATCTTTTCACAAGATCTCGTCTATTCTTCCACTATTGTTCTTGAATCAAGCTTGTACGAGGATTCCGCACTCGTATTTGTCTAGATATCGTGTTGTTTGGTTTATTTCGGACCTACACCCAAGGATCCATTCCCCTTACCACACATCGATTAAATGGTGGATGCAACTGCTGGGCATGAGATGCTAACTTTTATGGATGCATCTTCAGGCTTCCAACAGATTAAGATGGAGCCATCAGACCAAGAAGACACAACCTTCATGACACCCACATGTATTTATTGTTTTATTGATATGCCTTTTGGTTTACGAAAGGAAGGTGCCACATACCAGAGGCTTGTCAATATGATGTTCAAAGACCAACTGGGGGACACCATGGAGGTATATATAGATGATATGGTGGTGAAGTCCAAGAAAGCTAAGGATCATCCTAGGGACCTCGAAGCTGCTTTCGATATCCTGGACCGGTTCAACATGAAGCTAAATCCTTCCAAGTGCCATTTTGGTTTGAGAGCCGGCAAGTTCTTAGGCTATATGTTTACTAAAAGAGGAATAGAAGCCATCCCTAAGCAAATCCAAGCAATCATAAACTTGAAGTCCCCAACAAATGTTAAAGAAGTTCAAAAATTGACTGGAAGAATAGCAGCACTTAACAGATTCATATCAAGATCTTCTGAAAAAAGCAAAGAATTCTATGATATATTGAAGAAGAACAAGAAGTTCAAATGGCGTGAGAAGCATGAAGCTGCTATGAGCTCCTTGAAAGAATACTTGTCATCTGCTCCACTACTGATGCATCCAGTAAAATGGGAGCCGCTCTCTCTATACTTAGCAGTCTCGGGCAGCTCGACAAGTGCTGTACTCATTAAAGACCATGAAGGACAACAACATCCGGTATACTATGTAAGCAAAACATTATTAGATGCTGAGACCAGGTATTCTTACTTAGAAAATATAATTTTAGCCCTTGTTATGGCTTCTCAAAAGTTAAGACATTACTTCGAAACTCATGTTATTTATGTGAAAACTAACTATCCTATTAAGTGTGTCTTGAGAAAGCCAGAAATGTCAAGAAGAATGGCAAAATGGACAGTTAAACTAAGTGCCTATGACATCATATATGAACCAAGAACAGCAATAAAGTCTCAAGCACTTGTGGACTTTGTGGCTGATTTCAGCAGTGACGTACTGCCGGAAGTTGAACTAGAGGTCAAGCAGCTTCAGGAAACTTCAGGCAGTTGGATATTATACATAGATGGAGCCTCTAACTTCAGAGGAATAGGATTGGGTGCACTGCTAAAATCACCACAGGGGGACATTATACCTCCACTACAAAAAAAATGCCATACAGTGGCACAAAAAAAATACCACTAAAAGCAAAAAAAGTGCCACTACAAGTCATTTTAGGAATCTATGGCACAATAAAAAAGTGACACTAGAAGTGGTGACACTAAAGCCTTTTAGTGTCACTTTTCCAATGTGCCACACAAACTTTTAGGCTTTTAATGGCACTTTTTTTCTGCCACAATAAAAGACTATTGTGGCAAATTTATGTTTTGTGCCACTAAAAGGTTATTATAGTTATCTATCTACAGTATATATAGTGGCACTCAATCTTTTATGCTACTAAAAGATTATTATAATCTCTCACACACATATATATAGTAATTTTAATGACACATTGCAACAAAAACCGCATTATGTACATTATAAAATTTAAAATATAAAATAAAATATCAGTAAAACTATTAAATTGCAAATGTAGATCCAAATGTTTACAAAAGTAATTGTAACATTCAAGCATGTTTCAATTTTGAAATCTTTACACAAATAGTTTAAGCATTCAAATATAGCTATCATTCGTCATCAACCATAGAAACATAGCTTCGAAATCTCTCGTTGTATCCACCCTGTCATCATCAACCATATAATCAAGTATTAGTACAAATTTAAAATCAACCCGTATTATATACGCATTTACAAATTAAAAGTCAATTCGTGCATACTAGTTTTCTTATTATGTATCATCATATTCTTTATATATCATAACTCTTTAAACATGCCATTGTTACTCGCAAGTTTTACAATTAGCGTGTTGCTGCTAGAACAACAAGTAGTCGTGCGGTGATACCTAATATGCAAAAATCCTCAATGCTAGACGAAGGGCGTTTGCAAGCATTTTCAATAAAAAAAAAACAAAGTACTGAACCACAAAATGTAGGCGAAGTAATACTAAACTATAACAAATAGCAAAAAGAAATAACCGACCAAATAATCATTAGAGAACATAAAGATGTTCATTACACTTGATCTTCACTTGATTTTAGTTACACTTAATCTTCACCTGTGGATGATCATCATGTATGTAAATCCTATATCAAAATTTCTAATATATCTATGTAAATCCTATATCAAAATTTCTAATATATCTATGTAAATCCTATATCAAAATTTCTAATATATCTATGTAAATCCTATAACAAAATTTCTAAGAGTATTTAAAGGTGAATAATCGAAAACTAAAAACTTCAAACACTAAATCAATTAATGAGAGAATCATACCCCGAATGAAATTTCTGTACACAAAAAATTCAATCCCCCAAGAAGCGATCGTAAATGTTTACCTGCAGAGTTCGAGCTGATCTTTAAAGGATAGATGTTGAATTTCTTGTTGAGCTTCATAACCAAAAGCTACATCTCTACATCAAAATAGAGAAATCATGTCAAAAGATAGATAAAAAGGACTCCAATCTTCTATGAAGCATTATTACAGACGTTAGAAAACCAATTGAAAGCGCTAATAAAAATAACTTACAACGGCAGCCTTGAGAATGTTTCGGCCAAAATCCCAAAACATAACGGCCTGAAACAAAATAAACACATACATTAGAAAACCAATTGAAAACGCTAATAAGAATAAAAAAGAACATAAAATATGACTGTAGCATCTGATTATGCACATCTTGGACATTTACAAATCCAATATCTCACCAAATTTTCAATATGGCTGCAAGAAACAATAATAGTTGTACACATGTTAGCCGTAATGGACCACAAGTAAAATTAGGGAAAAAGATGAAGATTTAGAAAACAAAAACTAAGCAAACTATAATATCAATTATAAAGATGCAAGCTCCTATATTCAACTTCTGTAACCACCGAGAGTGGGATTCTAGCAACAAAAATCCTGGTGATTTTTATTTGAAGATAATCTCATCTCTTCCTGAGAAAGGAACAACTTTTAATAAAATATTATTAAAAGTTAAAATGTATGTATGCAACACATGCCAAAAGGTGTCATGATATTTGAATTTGTTGAAAATAACCTTCGGTGTCGCTATTTTTACTCTAGTGCCATGTTCCCTTGAAAGTGCTCCACAGAAAGTGCAGCCTCCGGCAAAGTCAGATGAACTGAAAGAGATACCACCAAAAAAGTAAGATTAACTGTAGAAAAAGGTACACGGATTTGTTGTTCTTTTATATATTTACGGAAAAAAATGGTAAGAAGAAAGTTACAGAAATGCACATCCAAAACCACAAGATCAGCCACTTGTTCCTATGCTTCATATGCATTTAGTATCTTTTATAAAAAAAAATCACACTCATTTGGCTACAATATAAAAAAAGACAAGATTAAAAAATTTCATAGGCTGACAATCGTTAGGATATAGGATTTAGAGTTCTATATGAACTTTTGTAATACTATCAACACATTTAATCTTCTGTGTTCATAAACTATACCAATGTCTAACCCTAAATGTTCTCAATCTGTATTCTTTAGAACTTTCTTGGCTTCTTTAAATTTATTCAAACAACAATTTTCTAATTGTTGTTCAATGACTATTAGGATCTTGAGTCCTGCGATGTGTTTTGAACATGATCGACGACTACAATAAGACCAGTAGAAAATAAAAAATACAAGGTTCATAAGTTTAGATCTCAGAGGGTAAATGAGCAAGTCAAATAGCAATAACAATACAACGGCATATTAAAAGACTAGGTTCTTAAGTTTAGTACCACGTTTATAAGTTCAAAAGTCATGTTATAAGCACTTCTTTATTCGAAGTTTATTTTCACTTAACTCAAATGTTTATAAACACTTATAATGTTTAAAAGAGCTAATCAGATATCAAATGAACATGATACGCACGTCAGTTTGAACCCACAAGTCAAAATTCAGATGATGTGTATATTAAATCTGTTGAAACAAATAAAAACCAAATCTAATCACAAATCACAAACTAAAAGGTGAAATGCTCTGATTGATCAGCACTGTAATTGCATAAAATTTATATAGTACACTGTATGGTTTCTTAAACTACATATGCAATTGAACAAACTTAGATTATGCCTTAAATATCATCAATGTTTTAAAATTTTCAAGTTAAGATAATTATCTAAAATAATTATTTTAGGCCCATTATTGAGAAGAAAAAGCAATCCATTTCAATTCATCAGCACTAAAGAATGAAATATAGTTAACAAATAATTTACCAGTTCACTCCAATTTGGTTCCAGAATGAACGAAGGTGTTAGAAAATTTCTACTATGTTAATGTTCACATTACTAGGTATAATAAACCATGGTTGACTAGTAACTTCTAAATGGTCGAGCAGAAATACAAGTGAAACAGAAGAAAAAAGTTGGGGAAGAACAAAGTAGGTTGAACCTCAAAAAAGGCAGGTGGTTATGAAGAATAAGGAAAGAAAACGAGCTGATTCATTTTTTTTTGTTTTAAGTAACTATGATCAATATTAATTTAGAGTATGATAGTATTACTCTACCCCTAAATGGAAGTCATTATGAAAGGAACTAGACTGAAGACTAGGAAACCAAATTACTACTAGAGTTTTTATTTGAGAAAAATGTTATGAAGATTTTTTAATAGAGTAGTTAGCATTGAAGTCACCACAAGCGGCACATGCATTACTTCAACCAATGAAAGTACAATTGCGGGCATAATGTGGCGCACGACATAAAACAAATCACACATTAGTTTTAACACGATAAAATAGAATCACACATTCGTTAGTTACCGCTATTAGTCACTACTCACTAATTTACCATCTAACATGATATATATGTTATTACTTTATATTCATGTTATAAGTATATGTATCAAGTGGGATGCACTACAAAGAATCTCAATGTGGTGTTAAATAAGCAAGATTAATTCCTAAGTGTCAAATGTCAAGCAAATCATCATCATCATACTAGGTGAAAGATGAGCAGGGTATAACTTAATTAGTCAGATGTGAGGAACTATGCAGCTAGCGAGGGAAATATGTTTGCTTTTTGCGTGTTTGTGGATGCAGGGTTCTTAGAAAAAAAAGTAGATAGTTGGTAACTTTAAAGAATGATGAACAGCCTGTTGAAAAAAATATACCGTGGCATACACAGCCATCTCACCCTAAAGGGTCATTTATAAAATTTTCACCAAATCAAGCATGGAACTACATTTCCCTGAAGTATTCAATAAATATTCAACAAAACTTAATACCTGAAGTAGCAGCAGAATTTTTAGCATGCTTCTTTGCAGAAACAACCTTTAAATCACCATCAGCACCCGTAACACTCTTTGTACCCATGTCATGTTATTCTTGAGCTACAATTGTGTGTTTTGTGAAGCAACAAACTACATACTACATAAATTCCAAAACATTATGTATATCGTATGATCTATCCTATTCAAATGTTTAAGATAGACAGGGAATAGACTGTAGAATGCTAGAATCTAATCATCTATATAATTTTCATTCTCTGCACATAAAGCTTCTTTATTTGTTCTTTTTTTTCAGGTTCCTTCAATTTGCTGAACCACTCCTAGTCCAACATCCAGCCCATCTTAATATTTATACAGGTATATGAGGACAAAATCCAAAGCATTTCCGAACCTCCAATTCAAAGTCTCAAAATTTAAAAAAAAAATTAGGGCAGAATCGATTCCTAAATTTCTGATCTAAATAGAACCTTTAAGTTGCACTCTTCTCTTAATTTCATCGTAGACAAAATAGCTGGAAGCATGTACAAGTACAAAAATCTGGCTCGTCTTACTACGAATGAGATTGGGTAAAACACAGTTTGTTCCATTAATTAAAATTTGCCCTAATCCGAAATATGAATCAATGGAGGCTAATGGAGGCTGTTGATTTGAAGAAGAAGAAACTAGGGTTAGAGAAAAGAAGACGACTACGCTTACCTGAGATGTAGTCACGGCTGTCGAACAAGAAGGGTGTCCAGAACCAAAAGCAGATTTGAGGGGCTGTCGAACAAGAGGATGTCAAGAACCAAACGCAGAGTAGTTTATTTTGAGGATTTTGGTTCCAGACTATGGAGGGGTTTTGATGATTTTGGTGGATTTGCCGCTAAGTTTAAATTTTTTTGTTAAATTTTGGCCGAATTGGAATTTTGATTTGCCCGCTCAAGTTAATTTTCAAAGAAACACGTTTAGTAGCATACTAGGATAGAACCCGTATGTTATACGGGTTGAATCATTAAAATATCTATAATTGATAATTGCACTCTTCTTATTACCGGAATAACCTATTACATCGCATTAAATAAAGAGTTAAAGTTATAATTCATAATATGGTAGTGGTGACTTTATCAACAATATTTAGAGCCCATGTCTCTACTTGTATATTTAAAAAATGCAACCATACAAAAATGATTGTTAAAAAAAATAATCTGACCCAGAATAACAACTAACATTAATTTATGATTTAACAAACTTGAGACTTTAAATCTTTGTAGAAAGTTAGATGAGTATAAAGTTTGTTAAAGATTATAATGAACACATATAAAATCTAAATTATAATCAATATTATAATGTTATATCAATAAAAAATGTTATTTTGGTATACATTAGGAAACTTACAATTGAATTAGTCATCATGTTTAAAATTCTCAAATTGGATGAACATTGATAATTTGATATGGTAGAAAAATATTTAATATTGGATCTTATGAACATGATTTTTGTCGTTTGTGAATTTCTTTATATAGAGTGGTGAATTTCTTTATAAAAAGTATCATCCACAATGTTGATTAAATCTATAAAATAATATTAGGTATTCAATTATTAAAATATTAAATATAATTTGCTCAATTATATTTAAAAACACACTAAATAAGTTTTTATTGGTACTTTATAAGTTTTTTTTATATATTTATTAAAATAAAAATAATAATAGTTTATAAAAAAAATAATTTTAAATAAAAAATAAGATGAAAATTAATATATGGTCGTCATAGTTTCATAATATAAATAAATATAAATATATCATGATTAATTATAAAATAGGATATAATTTATAATAAAAAAGAATTAATTAGGGAGTAGATTTGGGAGTGAAAACTTTTGAGTTATAGGTACTTTATAAGTTTTTTTATATATTTATTAAAATAATAATAATAATAGTTTATAAAAAAATAATTTTAAATAAAAATAAGATGAAAATTAATATATGGTCGTCATAGTTTCATAATATAAATAAGTATAAATATATCATGATTAATTAATTATAAAATATGATATAATTTCCAATAAAAAATAATTAATTAGAGAGTAGATTTGGGAGGGAAAACTTTTGTGGTGAGAATGAATATAGTGTTGACATGTGTCAACATTTGTAATCATTTATTAGAGTAGGAAGATTATAAAAGTCAGAGAAGGATAAATTAGGTAGTGTGGCATAATTAAAGTGCCACTATAACCTAAATTAGTGGTATAAAACCTAAATGCCACTAAAAGTATACTGTAACGCTATATTAGTGGCACAAAATCTAAATGCCACTAAAATTTTGTGCCACTAAATGGCATTTTTTTGTAGTGCTCTATCTATGCATTGTGAATTTAAGGCTACAAATGAAGCCGAATATGAGGCTTTAATTGCAGGATTACAACTTGCTAGAGATATGGGTATCCAACACATTCAAGGTTTTATTGATTCCTTATTATTAACTAACTAGTTTAATGGATCCTATGCAGTGAAAGGTGAAAGACTAACCAAATATCTAGACCTTGTCAAAAAAATTAGCATTATCTTTTGAAATTTGCAGCATATCATAGGTGCCTAGAGAGGAGAATGCAGAAGCTGATGCTTTGGCAAACTTAGCATCGTCTCTAAGGATTCCGGAAGGTGTCAAGATTCCGTCACATCCTAACCCTGAAAATTAAAGAACTGGAGGTTAATGATGTCACAAAAAATAAAGATCAAGAAGTGATGGATTCTCAGGATCCTCAAGGATCCTGGACATATCCCATCAAGAAGTTTATCCAAGAAGGAGAAATCCCCAAGAACGAGAATCCCAAGATTTTCCGAACTAAGGTAATCCCATATTCAATAATAAATGGTATCTTATACAAGAAATCTCTTGCAGGTCCATACTTAAGATGCCTGGAACAGCCCGAAGCGTATGCAGTACTCCAGGATATTCATGAGGGAGATTGTGGCAATCACGCTGGGGGCAGATCACTGTTTTCCAAAGTGTTAAGAATATGATACTACTGGCCCACTATGAAGAAGGATGCAATGACTTATGTATAAAAGTGTGATGCGTGTCAACAGCACAACAACATCCTCCATCAACCTGCTGAGCCGCTCCACTCAATATCATCCCCATGGCCATTCGTGAAGTGGTGTATGGACATAGTTGGCAAGTTGCCCACAACACCCGGGGGAAAAGTCTTTATGCTGGCAATCACATATTATTTCTTTTAAGTGGATTGAAGTTGAAGCATTTGTTCAAGTTAGAGAGAAGGAGGTGATCTCCTTCATTAAAAGGAATATCCTGACAAGATATGGAATTCCATCAGGAAATAGTATGTGACAATTGGTCTCAGTTTATTGGTAAAAGAACAACTGGGTTTGTGAGGCATGGGGCATCAAGATGGTGACTTCAACTCCTGTGCATCCACAAGCTAATGGTTAAGCAGAGTCAAGTAATAAGATCATCATCAACAACCTCAAGAAGAAGCTAGGAGCCAAAAAGGGAAAATGGGCTGAAGAGCTGCCATTTGTGTTATGGGCTGATAGAACAACTTCCAAAAGTGCTACTGGGCAAACGCCATTCTCATTGGTGTTTGGCTCAGAAGCTGTGATCCCTACTGAAATGGTGATGCCGACTGCTAGAACAAGTTGTCGGGATCATGAGGCTAACAATCAGAAGCTCCTTGAAGATCTTGAAACAGTTGACGAAATCAGAGATCTTACAAAGTTCAGAATGGCGGCATACCAGCAAAGGATGGCCAGGTCTTACAACAAGAACCTCGGGATCAGAAGGTTTCAAGTAGGAGACCTGGTACTTAGAAAGGCTTTTCAGAATACTACCAATCCAGGTGATGGGAAGCTTGCACCTAAGTGGGATAGTCCCTACTTAGTCGATTCAGAAGCTGGAAAGGGAGCATATAGATTGGCTACTATGGAAGGTGAGCTGCTCCCAAGAGCCTGGAACGCAATTCATCTAAAGTCATATTTTATGTAAGTGCCCACAGGATCCTCTAAGCTTCCAAATGAGCCACGTTTAAGCTTCAAAAACTTCAGGTGTGTCTTTGATTATTATTCCAATTTCATATTATTATCTTTATGAAGTGGTTACTGACTTAGGCATCGGAGGGGTTTTAGCCAAGCTAACACCCACCCCTCACCAAGCCTTGAGTGTTTTGCAGAAGTTCCGAGCATCTTGTCAAAAACTAGAGGCTGATCACCTCTTCTAAGTCTAAAGCATTCTAAATGCAGTAAAAGGTTTAGGAGGTTTTCACCTTCTCGTTCACTAATGGGAATCTCCTGGAGCGCATGACCCTCACTAGGAGCGCACGATGGTGGCCTATGGTTCAAGGTGGTGCGACCAGTCCATCTAAGGGTGGCTGATAATTTCATCATTGTTGGCCATAGAGTGCATCTCAAAAATGGGTGGCAGGCGTGCCATCCCAAAAAGGTCCTAAGGTTTTTGGGATTTTCATGTCAACAAAGGTTTAGGCACTTTCGTGTCTCTCAAGTTTTATGGGCTTGACCCCAGTTGGCTTAGTCCCAAGTGTTTTTGAGCTTGACCTCAGTTTAACAAAGGCTCTTAATGTTTCCATATTAACTAAGGTTCGGACATATTCATGTCTCAAAAGTTTATGGGCTTGACCCCAGTTGGCTTAGACCCAAGATTTATAAGTCACCTTATGCCTCAGAAGATTAAGATGGGCTTGACCCCTGTTTGACTCATTCCTAAGTACTCAAGACTTATCAGGATTTCATCAAGTCTATCTCAAGGATTCCTGGGATCCTCAAGGATCTTGACTATCTCAACAGTTAGAAGATTCTCGAATAGGTGACATTGGTAATGCAGATATTATACGTTTTTATCACTAACTGAATGTTGGGTAACATCATGGTTTGTTAATTTTTAGCAAGTTTTGTAAAATCTTAAGTTTTTAAATTAAGTAAGGATACTAAGCATCCTGTAGGATCCTCACTGAACTATTTTTCAGAATTTGCAACATAATCAAAATACGAACAACACACCATGATGGTCAAAATGCTACTAGATTATGTTCGTCATGCAGGAAAATAAAGAAGTTGACCCCAGGCTTCGTCTTGGAACCCAAGATCCCTCCACCTGAGGCCAACTATAGCAAAATATTGTCTGAGAAGCTTGGACTTCGCCTTGAAACTCAAGGTCCGTCCATCCAAGCTTCTACGAGTTAACCTACCATTGTCTTAGTTTCACCACATCATGTTTGAGAACCACCAACCAACAGATAAATAAAACATGGGCTCCGACCTAGTCAAGATTGCCTTTATCGCCCACCTTCTTCACTGTAGCTTTCACCTCCTTTCCCTTGTCCTTCCTAGCACCAGCATCCTTATCCACCACCATGATCTCTGGCTCAGCCCCCTCAATAACCTTCCCAAGAGCCTCATCCCTCTCAGCCTTCAACCTCTCGAAGATCCCCTTCCAATCCTAAACCGGCCAGCTCTCGGGATTGAAGCCTTCAGCCTGTGCATTAGTGGCCATCTTGATCATGCACTCGAGTACACTGATGGCGGATGAGGACTTTGCATTCTTATCGGCCAGCTTTAAGGCTTGAGTAGCAGCAACCTCCTGCTCCTTGAGCTGTTTCTCATGATAGCGGTTCTTGCTAACAACAATTTTACCCATCTGCTCAATTCGGAGCAATGCTTCATCAAGTTTAAGTTCATCGGATTCAAGCTTCCACTCGGCTACTTCCAGCTTGCCTTCTAGCTCTATTACCTTATGGCTCGGTTTATCAATACCCTGTATCAAATCAAGTGGATCAGAATCAGAAAGGGAAGTATTCTATCTCGAATTTTAACATACTTCTCTATTATTTATGTACACTTACAATGTTCATAACAACCTGCAGAGAAAGCAGCTTGTTGGCTGCTGTAACAGGAGGGGGGCCATCAAAACTGTCCACATTGATGGTGGCATCAGAGACTTTGCGCTTCTTAGCAGAGGAGGTTTTGGATCGAGTGCTGGGGGGGCGGAATTTGGGAGCTGAGACATCCTGAGGTGCCTTGCTACTGGTTTCTTCGGTTTTTTCCTTCTTAGCAATTAGGGACTTGAGGTCTTGGAAAGAGAAGTTGGAGACCGAACCTGGAGCTTCATCAAAGACAAAAAGGAATCAGTTTCACGAAATGGTAAAATGTAGCTTAAAACAAAATAGAAGAAAATGCCCTTAAGTACCTGAAGACATAGTCTTAGATGGGCTTTGATATTGTTGAGAGGTGGTCCGATCACTTGCTACGCCCTAAGGAATGTAGCTTCTTTCAGAAATTGGGATGCTATAGAGTTCTTGGAGCTTCTTGGAAGAATCTCGGGCAGGTTTGATCAATGCTTCAAATTTGGGAGCTGCAAATACAAGAATCTAGCAAATCAGTAAAAGAAGTAAAGAATTTACAAAATTAAAGTAGCTCAGGAAACTCTTCCTACCCCTGATGACCCATTGGGTAGGAAGGTTCTTGCAACCGGTTAAACTTTTTCTTTTGACAAAGAAAAATTGGAGTCTCCAATCATGATCATTGTGAGAAGCCCTAGGAACCATTTGGGCTTCTCCGGTTCTGGTTTTCAGAACAAACCTACTGTTACCATGGGTGCCAAGCTGGTACACTTTGGAAATTTCAGAAACCCTAATGTTCAACCCACGGGTATGATTGAGATGGTGAAGTGAGAAGAGGATTCGCCAGATCATTGGCATGACTTGGTAATAAGCTAAGTTAGTGACCTAAAAGAACTCGTTTATCAAAGGAGGAAACGAGAAGGTCATGCCGATAAGGAAGGGATAATACAGAAAACATACCCAATCAGAAGAAACATGATCAGCTTTCGGACGAGGGTCGTAAGGGTGGAATTCGGTTCCGGCAGGGAAGCATGAGGATCGCTGCAACATCTCAATCTTACAATCGTCGGAGTTGCAGGTTTCTTCCTCAGTTGCCGGAAGTAAACGCTGATCGGTGAACCAGGCGTCCACATTGTCGGGGATGATGGCGCTAGAACGAAGTATCTTCTTGCCCATCGTAAAAGAACTGAAGAAGAAGGAGAGAAAGGAACTGACCTGTGGAGATCAGAGAAGCTTAAGGGTTTCCGAAAGAGATGTGAAGAAAATGAAGGAAGGATAAAGCTTTTAAAGCTAGAAATGCCAACGGGAACTTCCCTTGGGAGTTGGGTCGAATTAATTTCCTTTTGATCATGGTTACGTTAGTGATAAGGCTAGAAAATTCAAATTCTTAACAGCTGGCTCACATGCGCCATCCGCCAAAAATTTAGGGGCAATTGTTGGTACCAGATTTCAGGATATCTTGAGCAGCTCACCGAGGCTCATAAGCACTTCACTGTAAGGATCCCGAATTTTATTTTTAGCTAACGATTACCTTCCCTTTTGTTTAGTTTTTGCAGATAACTCTCGATATGACACACGTGCCTTAAAGACTCGGTCAACTAACAGAAAATGTGGACCAAGTGGACTCTAAAGGCTAGCTAGGCGACGTGGGATTAGTTGCTAATTCTTAGGGAGTTAGTTATTATGTAATCCTTAATATATATCGAGCTCTAGGGCTGCACACAACACAAAACATTTGTTCTCGGAACTCTCTGTAACACTTAGAATACGAGCTCACTTCATTTGTACTTGAACAATTTCCGTTATATAAAAGTTTGAGGTAGCAGGCACTTTAAGCCGGCTCCCGAGGTTTTTTACTAGGATCCTTGAGGATTCTCAGGGATTCCTGGATTTTTCCCTCGTTACATCACTTACAAAGTTTGATCAACTAGTTGCTTAGGCAGGTTTTGACCAAAACATTCACCATGTTTTTTTTACTAGCATGGTTTCATCAACAACACATTATTAATTAGGATCATTCATTAACCAAGGTAACATTTGATAACGATTTCATCAATGAGGGGTCATCACTTTAGGCCTATTGTTTTATATGTGCATTCAAGATATATATTAACAATTTGGCCATATTTCAAGAAATAAGATTCATGTGGGCATTTCATCATACACCTTGTGTGCAGACATATACACACACTTGTGATTAAAACTAAGTATTCCAAGCTACCCTTTTTAACATGATTTAGGTGGAATCACCTCCAATCCATCATCAATTCACCATAGTCCATCACATTCATACAAGAATTCAAGTTATACTACCAATTTCATTGTCACAACCGGCAATTTCCCAGGTTAACCCCGTTAATAACTTGCGTTATATTTCACGTCCGTTACTTCAGTTAACTAGAATAGTTACATGAACTGTGCACATGAGTCTAGACGTCGGTTAAGTTACTTGAACGTATATAATATATAATTTTATATGAATTACATTTTGGTGATTTCACGAAAACATTTTCTCATTTTATGTGGCAATAATATTTATTATTTTTACGTGGTATATATGTATATATATATATATATATATATACGCACGTCGTTTTATGATTTTATGTGACGATGTGTCGCGCAATAATACGAACCGTTTCTATAATTTTATAGGAATTTAAAAATAGATAGTTATGGGTTATAATTATAATTCTTATGTGAATCACTTATATAATTATAAATGGGAATTCATAGTTTTATGCATACCAATTAGGGCTTACTTCTTAAAGATATGATACGTTGATTTTATTCGGTCAAACTCTCGTATTTATACGACTAAATTTATTTTCGGTTAACTTCGTTAGAGATTATACACTCTGAGGGACCTATTCGGTGATTTCTGGAACTTGATTTCCTTTATATGAAACCTTGAGGGACTAGCATTGCCAATAGCTTAACTAGGTTTCCCTTTGTGTAAATATGGGGGGACTAGTTTTGCCTAATCCTGAAAGTCACATTAAAAGCTCACCTTTGAAGAGCAGCCAACGACTATACCCATTCCGTAACCGACCTCCCAATTAATCCGACTTCAACCCTTACGTCCCTTCAATCGGCCAGCAATCTATTCCAATAACCGACACATCCTTTAATTCTGAATTTAACTCATAGCTACGTTAACATTAGATGGTATTGATCCCTCACATCTCAATCATTTGTACCAAATAACCACTTCCGAACAACCTTCCTTGCTCTCGTGAGTCACCGCCGGCAAGGGGATTCCGGCAACCCTTGATTTTTGATTTTTGATCGCCACCGTCGAGTTAGTAACGAGTCTTGTACCACCACCACAATTTCCGTTGGTGACCCGCTCGAGTACAGTCGTAGCAAAGACGTCAAAGGGTCACTTCAACACCGGGTCGAGTCATCACTTCTGTGTTGCGTTTCGGTGTTCGAATCTCAGTTTCGATCCAAGGTATGTCTAGGATTCACTCGTATTCGACAAATATAAGTAACCGTATCTTGTTCGAGCCCCAATTAAATCTCGCTGGTTCATTAATGGCGTCGGGGTTTATGGGTTTGTTTTATAACGAAGATGATGATACTCGTTATATACACTATATGTATTATGTTGGCTGGATTAGAGATCAGTTGGCAGGGGGTCCAGGTGGTTCGGGCTTTGGTTGTCGACGCTTAGGTCTCGGGTTCGAGACCAGGTTCTCCCAAATATTTTTTTTATTTTCTAAAAACCAGACTCACGCCCCTGTATATTCAAAAGCATTCCCAGTCGACTTCTTAAACAAACGCGGCCTTAGCCCAATGGTTAGGTCATTGGCATGGAGACCCGAGGTCGCAGGTTCAAATCTTTGGACCTCCGGTTTTAGTGTTTTTTTTTCTCTTTTTGTATTTGTTAAACCCAAAACTACTATTAAACGATTGTTAAATCACGACCCGCGAAGTTTACGAAAAACTCCGTTAGTGGAAATTGGGGGTGTGACAGATTGGTATTAGAGCCCTTGGTTGTAGAGAACTAGAATTTTCAAAAATTCTAAACTGTAACTGTTTTGAACATTAGTTACAACAATTCCCAAAAATGTTATCTTTTCGCGTGCCAAAAATCGATTACTCACATTAGGTTGTTTTGCTTTTGTTTGTGTCTGTCTGGGTTCTGACAGTATGGCACCACACGACAACACGAGGGGTAAGGGAAAGAAAATTGCCAACGAACAGTCATCATCCTCCAACCAACAAGGCCGCGAGCCTGAGCAACCTGAGTACACGATAATGGACTTCCTTCGGGATCAGCACATACGTCCTGATAGGTGTGCACCGGACGATTATAGCTGGCTGAATTCGAAGACGTATCGGTTGCTTGATAGGTATCATATGCCGAACAGGGTCGACCTACCCTTTGATTTGCAGAGGATCATTGCGGGACTGATAGCAGCTTATGACGACACACTTGGAAAACTCGAGCATAATTCCATCAGCAATCGCACCCGCGATAGGGAACTCGAGCGAGTGCGGAATGAACAGAAGGTGAGAGATACCTACCACTACAACTTGTCTTAAGGGGTAATGGGTATCCGTGACAGGGTCACTAAGCTTGAGTCGCGACCCAATCCAGCAGATTTGGAGCATAGACTGCATCAAGCACAACATCAGATTACTGCACTACAACATTCCAATGCAGCGCTTCAACACTCCAATGCGGCGCTAGCGGCATAGGTCGCCGCCCTCCAAGCTCAAATGGTAGCTTTGCAGATTCAAGGTGCTCCTGTTCAGGAAGAAGAGGAGGAAACCTTCGAGGAAGAACCTTTTGAGGAGGATCCTCAAGAGGACATGGAGGAAGAACCAGATGTTATTGATCCTTGATCTAATCTGTCTTCTTTTTCTTTTATTTGGTTACTTCGATTAAAATTGACTGGGTGTTCATTTTATTTTGAATGTTTCAAATGCTGAGATTCATTGTGGTTGGATTTTAAACTTTGTAATGGGTATTACATCTTTATTTTTCCAATATGTTTCTAAAAATTATTTCGTGTGATGGATGAATGAATAATTGTTTAGTGCTTAATGAAATTGATATTGGATATATTAATTATTTGGTTGTATGCGTTCTAACGTATATAATGAAATATTGGGTATATTAATCATTGGAATGTCTTTCATGGAAAACAGAACCATGGCTGAACACCTCACAGCAGCTCAAATCCAGGCTTTGATAAACGAAAACTTTGTGGCAGCACTCGCTGTGGCTCAAGCACAAGGAAACAACAACGATGGTAAGTAAAAGAGACGAAAAATTGACAACATTTTTTTTCTCTCACTCTCAAAAATTATTCTCTAAAATAATTGTATGAAACAAATCCAGGCCCAGCTCAATGCACCTTCAAAACTTACATGGATTGTAAGCCGCTCATATTCAAGGGTGATGAAGGAGCCGTGGGTCTGCTACGATGGCTCGAAAAATCAGAAAAGGTATTGTCAATGTGCAACTTCCTAGTTGCGAGTCGGGTCAATTTCGCAACCGCTACACTCGAGGGAGCTGCCCTCACTTGGTGGAACGCGCAAATCCAAATGTTAGGGCTCGACGCAGCGAATGCTATGACTTGGCAGGAATTCAAGGATGCCATGATGGAGGAGTACTGTCATCGCGATCAGGTCAAAAGGTTGGAAGGTGAGTTCCAGAACTTGAAAATGGTAAGTTCTGAGGTTGAGGAGTACACCGCTCGCTACCACGAGTACGCGGTGCTATGTCCTACGATGGTTGATGCTGATTTCAAAAGGATAGAAAGGTATGTGGATGGGTTAGCTCCACAAATCAAGGGGATGGTTACTTCCTCAAACCCTGCAAATGTGCAGGATGCTATCAGGTTGGCCCATAAGCTGACTGACCAGGCCATAGAGCAGGGAACTTTGCCACCCAGGAAGGTCCCCAAGGCCGCCCTAGATGGGAAAAGAAAAAAGATATGACGACTCTAGCAACAACAACAATGGTAGTGGAAACAACAATGGGAGATCCTCTAATTCTCACAATCAAAACAAGAGGTACAACAATTCTAGTGGTGACTATAACAATAGTAACACCAACAGTGGGGGCGGTAACCAGAACCGCCAAGGTGGTAGCAACCAAAATCATAATGGGTACAAGGGACGAGCGCCTTTCTGCAATCGGTGCAACCAACACCACAATGGGGCATGCAAGAAACTCACCTGTGAGCATTGTGGTAAGGGGGCCCATGAGGCTAAGAACTGTTGGGGTAAGCTATAAAACCGTCCTAATCAGAATCAGAATCAGAACCAGAGGCAGAATAATGAATGCCCTAGGGTGTGTTATGAATATGGAAAGCCAGGGCACTTGAAGAGGGATTGCCCGCAGCTCCGAAGGAATAATAATAACAATGCTGGCAACAACAATAACCACAGTAAAAATAATAACAATGGTGGTGATGGTGGTAGAAACGGTGGAGATGGCACCAAAGGGCGAGCTTTCGTGATGGGTTCTGGTGAAGCAAGAAATGATGCCAACGTCATTACCGGTAAGTTCCTTCTAAACAACTACTTCGCAAATGTCTTATTTGATACTGGTGCTGAGAAAAGTTTTATCTCGACTAAGTTCTGTAAGTTGATTAAGGCTACCCAAACTCCACTAAAAGCTAGGTATACGGTTGAATTAGCAAATGGTAAGCTTCTTGACACCACTCACTTGGTTGAAAACTGCACATTAGAACTATCTGGCCATAAACTAAGTATAGACCTTATGCCTTTTACCATCGGTAGTTTTGACGTGATAGTGGGCATGGATTGGCTATCCAGACATCAGGTGGAAATTGTTTGTCAAGAAAAAGTCATAAGAATACCCATAGCAGGAGGAGAAGTACTCTCAATTCAGGGCGAAAAAGGGAGGTGCTGTCTCTGGAATCATATCATACCTTAAAGCGCAAAAGTGTTTTCAGAAAGGACACGTGGCAATCTTGGCCACGGTTACGGACCAAACCACGGTGGAGAGAAAAATCGAAGACTTCCCGATCGTACGTGATTACCCAGAGGTATTTCCTGACCAATTACCTGGCCTTCCTCCGATCGCGCGTGCACCATATCGTCTAGCGGTGAACGAATTGAATGAGCTATCCACACAACTGCAGGAACTGCTAGATAAGGGTCTTATCAGAACTAGCTCGTCACCATGGGGAGCACCGGTATTATTCGTAAAAAAGAAGGATGGCACGTTTAGGATGTGTATTGATTACCGCGAACTTAACAAAGTCACTATCAAGAATCGATACCCTCTTCCACGAATAGACGATCTCTTTGACCAGCTTCAAGGATCCAGTTACTATTCCAAGATTGATTTAAGGTCTGGTTACCATCAGCTTCGAGTCTGTGAGGAGGACATAGAAAAGACAGCCTTCAGAACACGCTATGGCCATTATGAATTCTTGGTCATGCCTTTCGGGTTGAAAAATGCACCAGCTGTGTTCATGGATCTCATGAACCGTGTGTGCAAGCCCTACCTGGATAAATTCGTCATAGTGTTTATTGACGACATCCTCATCTACTCCAAAACAAAAGAAGAACATGAGGAACATCTGCGGTTAATCATAGAATTGTTAAAGAAAGAACAGCTCTACGCAAAATTCTCTAAGTGCGATTTCTGGATCCGAGAGGTTCAATTTCTGGGTCACATCGTCAACGAACAAGGTATCCACGTTGACCCAGGCAAGGTTGAAGCCATTAAAAATTGGTCTACCCCTAGAGCTCCTACGGAAATTCGCCAATTCCTAGGTTTAGCGGGTTACTACCGTCGTTTTATAAAGGTATTTTCTCAGTTAGCTCAACCATTGACCGCTCTTACGCATAAAGGGGTTCAGTACAGATGGGGTGACAAGGAAGAGGCAGCCTTCCAAACTTTGAAAGAAAAACTTTGTACTGCACCTATATTATCTTTACCTGATGGGATTAACGACTTCGAGGTTTATTGTGACGCGTCAATCCAGGGACTCGGATGTGTATTAATGCAAAGAGGTAAAGTCATCGCATACGGGTCAAGGAAACTAAAGTCCCATGAGAAGAATTACACAACTCACGACTTAGAGTTGGGCGTTGTTGTATTTGCCTTGAAATTTTGGATACACTACTTATACGGTACCAAGTGTACGATTCCACTGATCACAAGAGCCTCCAGCACATATTTGAACAGAAGGAACTCAACATGAGGCAACATAGGTGGGTCGAATTGCTAAACGATTACGACCTTGCGATAAAGTATCATCCAGGCAAGGCCAACGTGGTGGCCGATGCCTTGAGTAGAAAGGAGCATGTCAAACCAAGAAGGGTTCGAGCTCTCCAATTAACGATCCATACGGGACTACCGGATAGACTCCGGGATGCTCAGAAAGAGGCCCTAAGGGAAGAAAATTTTGGGTCTGAATCATTACGTGACGTCGATGGAACTTCTGAAGTTAAGTCCGATGGACTTCGTTATTATAAGGATCGTATATGGGTACCTCTCCATGGAAATCTTAGAGAACTGGTGATGGACGAGGCCCACAAGTCCCGTTATTCGATCCATCCAGGTACTGACAAAATGTATCAAGACCTAAAGGGGCTATATTGGTGGCCTAATATGAAAGTTGATATCGCTAGATATGTCAGCAAGTGCTTGACGTGTGCGAAGGTCAAAACAGAACATCGAAAGCCAGCAGGATTACTGCAACAACCTAAAATTCCCGAATGGAAATGGGAAGAAATCTCGATGGATTTCATCACGGGATTGCCCCGTTCTTCTGGCGGCAACGATATGATTTGGGTTATCGTCGACCGATTTACAAAATCCGCTCATTTCCTAGCTATCAAGGAAAGTGACAAAACATAGAAGCTTGCAAAGATATACCTCAAGGAGATTGTCAAGCTTCACGGAGTGCCTTTATCTATTATCTCTGACCGAGACCCTAGGTTTGCTTCAAACTTTTGGAGATCCTTACAAGCAGTGATGGGCACTCGTTTAGATATGAGTACCGCGTATCATCCTCAAACTGATGGACAAACTGAACGTACCATCCAAACTCTCGAAGATATGCTTCGAGCATGTGTACTTGACTTCGGGAAAAATTGGGAAACGTATTTACCGCTAGTAGAATTCTCCTATAACAACAGCTACCATACCAGTATTGGAGCCGCTCCATTTGAGGCTCTTTACGGATGAAAATGCAGATCGCCAGTCTGTTGGGCCGAGGTCGGTGAGAGTCAACTCACTGGACCTGAACTAGTGCACGAGACCACGGAAAGAATCGTGCAAATCAGAAACCGCATGAAAGCGGTAAGAGATAGACAAAATAGTTACGCAGATAAACGCTGAAGGCCGTTAGAATTTTGAAGTCGGCGACAAAGTACTGTTGAAAGTCTCACCTTGGAAAGGCGTCGTACGCTTTGGAAAGCGCCGGAAGTTAAATCCCCGCTATGTAAGACCATTCGAGATTACCGAAAGCATTGGTCCGGTGGCTTACCGTTTAAATTTACCTCCCGAATTGGATGGAGTACATAACGTGTTTCACGTTTCGAACTTGAGGAAGTGTTTAGCTGATGACACTCTCATAGTTCCATTAGAGGAACTGAAAATCGATGAACAACTGCGATTCATTGAACAACCCGTGGAAATTATGGGACGTGAGGAGAAAACATTGAAACGAAGTAAAATTCCCATCGTCAAAGTGAGATGGCAATCTAAGCGTGGACCGGAGTTCACGTGGGAACGAGAAGATCAGATGAGAAAGAAATATCCTCACTTATTTGATCAAGCTAGCCTCGACATCTAATTAAGGTGTGAGTTAAATTTTGGGACAAATTTTCCTTAATAAGGGGATGATGTCACAACCGGCAATTTCCAAGGTTAACCCCGTTAATAACTTCCGTTATATTTCAATAACGTCTGTTACTTCAGTTAACTAGAATAGTTACATGAACTGTGCACATGAGTCTAGACGTCGGTTAAGTTACTTGAACGTATATAATATATAATTTTATATAAATTACATTTTGGTGATTTCACGAAAACGTTTTCTCATTTTATGTGGGAATAATATTTATTATTTTTACGTGGTATATATGTATACATATATATATATATATATATATATATATATACGCACGTCGTTTTATGATTTTATGTGACGATGTGTCGCGCAATAATACGAACCGTTTCTATAATTTTATAGGAATTTAAAAATAGATAGTTATGGGTTATAACTATGATTCTTATGTGAATCACTTATATAATTATAAATGGGCATTCATAGTTTTATGCATACCAATTTGGGCTTACTTCTTTAAGATATGATACGTTGATTTATTCGGTCAAACTCTCGTATTTATACGACTAATTTTATTATCGGTTAACTTCGTTAGAGATTATACACTCTGAGGGACCTATTCAGTGATTTTTGGAACTTGATTTCCTTTATATGAAACCTTGAGGGACTAGCATTGCCAATAGCTTAACTGGGTTTCCCTTTGTGTAAATATGGGGGACTAGTTTTGCCAAATCCTGAAAGTCACATTAAAAGCTCACCTTTGAAGAGCAGCCAACGACTATACCCATTCCGTAACCGACCTCCCAATTAATCCGATTTCAACCCTTACGTCCCTTCAATCGGCCAGCAATCGATTCCAATAACCGACACATCCTTTAATTCTGAATTTAACTCATAGCTACGTTAACATTAGATGGTATTGATCCCTCACATCTCAATCATTTGTACCAAATAACCACTTCCGAACAACCTTCCTTGCTCTCGTGAGTCACCGCCGTCAAGGAGATTCCGGCAACCCTTGATTTTCGATTTTTGATCGCCACCGTTGAGTTAGTAACGAGTCTTGTACCACCACCATAATTTCCGTTGCTAACCCGCTCGAGTACAGTCGCAGTAGAGACGTCAAAGGGTCACTTCAACACCGGGTCGAGTCATCACTTCCGTGTTGCGTTTCGGTGTTTGAATATCAGTTTCGATCCAAGGTATGTCTAGGATTCACTCGTATTCGACAAATATTAGTAACCGTATCCTGTTCGAGCCCCAATTAAATCTCGCTGGTTCATTAATGGCGTCGGGGTTTATGGGTTTGTTTTATAACGAAGATGATGATACTCGTTATATACACTATATGTATTATGTTGGCTGGATTAGAGATCAGTTGGCAGGGGGTCCGGGTGGTTCGGGCTTTGGTTGTCGACGCTTAGGTCTCGGGTTCGAGACCAGGTTCTCCCAAACATTTTTTTTTCTTCTAAAAACCAGACTCACGCTTCTGTATATTCAAAATCATTCCCAGTCGACTTCTTAAACAAACGCAGCCTTAGCCCAATGGTTAGGTCATTGGCATGGAGACCCGAGGTCGCAGATTCAAATCTTAGGACCTCCAATTTTAGTGTTTTTTTTTCTCTTTTTGTATTTGTTAAACCCAAAACTACTATTACACGATTGTTAAATCACGACACGCGAAGTTTACGAAAAAGTCCGTTAGTGGAAATTAGGGGTGTGACATTTACCATCCTATTAGGTAGTTAACAAACATGAGAATTTATCTAGTGGACTAGGTGACTTAACCATAATTTCATCTCATTCCAAGTTCCAACACGTAGAAACATGATCCTAGCATCTTAATATGCAAACATCATACATCAATTTCAGATTTTGAGTTCCTAAATTTCAAGACCTAAGCGTGCATGGATCAAAGGATACACTTACTTGTTACAAGAATGAGTTTAGGTAAAGGAATAGACTTCCAATCTACACTTCATGACCAAAATCGCAGCCTTAAGCCACTTGATTGCATAATTTCGAACTTTAGGGGAGGTGGAGGGCTGAGGTCGATCTCCAGGTCGTGTATGCGATCTCCTCCTTATTTCCCCCCCTTTTTTTGTTTATTCTACTTTTGATTCATTACAATTATGGCCCTTCTAATTTCAGCCTTTTATTTCTAATTAACCAAAACTCTAATTTACACAACAAACCCTATAATTTTCACATACGCACCAAACTTACTAACTTAGGGGTTTATTCCCCTCATTTTATTTAAATACTTGACGTTAACGGGAACTTCAATTATTAAAAACCGGGATGTTACACATATGAAATTTCTTTAAACAACTAGGGTACCAGTCATCATCAACCTCCTTAATCCACACAGTGTAGCTTTTACCTTTACGTTCTATCATCATCTGCTCCTTTATTCTGGACCCCGTCTTTACAATAATGGCCATAGTACACAAATTTGGTGTTTAACCAATGGACCTTTTCATAGTAACCAATCTCACCCAATTTAGCACCAGTTTTTTCAAACATGGTGGTTTCCCATAGATGATACCGGAGCCCATGAATTCTTATCCATGCGGCATGATCATAGTCATCATAATTTTCATTCCATATGTCCGCACAGTGGAACCAATATATCCATTTTTGTTGATTCTCACAGAACTCTTTGGCATCTTCATTTGAAGAAAAGTTATTATAACTCCACATCGAGGTCATCGATGGTTTCCAAAGATTTCATTCTTTCGATGATGGTATTCTCACCGATCCATACCTTCATGTGACCTGCAACATCATCCATGTTAATAATAGTGTTAGTCCCCATAAGTTTATCTCTGAAGGATACTCTAACCAGTCTATCGCCTCCAGTCTTATGGGAACCTGAGGGAACATTCTTCTCCACCCAAACCTTATTAACCTTAGCGGTATTGACTGTTGAGTTTCGATAGATGATCGGGTTTTGATTTCTATCGAACTTGGCCACGTTTAGCAAAAGGACACCATTAGCAACCTTGACCTAACTAAGCCTGGATTCGAGGGCAACAACATCTTGAACTCCAACGAACTTTATGAATGCAAAGAGATTCCCTTTTCCTTGTTTATTCTTCCTTCCATGCATATAGGCATCCGTCATTCTTCCAAACCCTTTGAACGCCTCTTTGATCATAGCTATTGTTGCATGCTCCGGTATATTTGATACGAAGAAGGAGATAACGTCCGTGGCATATCCGTAGTCCCCAATTACTGCTATACGTCGTCTGCTGTTTTACTTCATGCCATGGGTTCTTATCGTTTTAAAAAATTTTCCGTTCAAAAGAAAAAAAACTAGTTAATTATTAACCTTAGTAATTTAAAAATTAAAGCATAAATTCGTTAAGCATGCATGTTGATGATACTATATAGGTGTCGGATGTGTTTCCCATCCGACACCATCATAATTAAGTATCATTCTAGTTAAGTATTACAGGTGTTATGTTGCAAGTGATGTAGGAGCATTTGCTATGAGCATGAGAATAGCACTTGCGGAGCAAAGGCTGGATGTCCACGAGCGGATTTGAGGACGTTTGACTCCTATAAGTAGGCGATTAGTTAGCTGAATTATGGATGTTGTCATTTTACACCTTAACTATGTGTAATCCATGTGTTCTCTCTCAATAAAATTCTCTTGTTCCTTTTCCTCTCACTTTGGTTTATGATTTGTATTAATCTTCATTCATAATCACTTTTACATCACTCGAGCGAGACTTTTTGTTTCATCAATGGCGCCACCTGTTAGTGGATTCGTTTTGATTTGGTGATTTGAATGGAGTCAGAGTTTGAGAAATCTGGTGAGTTGAAGAGCGCCAATGATACTAAAGGTGTGAATAAGTTGTATGATCCTGAGAATGATGTAGGATTTCAGTTAAAGAGTACAGTTGCTTCTTTTTCCGTGGTAGGATTAAAATTCGGCGATTTGTTCGACTCCGAATTCTAAGTTTTTAATTTCAACTAATCAATTAGACAAGTCTACGCGAATAATGGCGATGAATAAGGACGTTTCTATTAGTTTTAATGATGCTGATGAATTTGATCGATAGTTTTTGTTTCGGAATAGGGAATTGTTGCGGTTGTTGAAGATGCAGCAGGATTCTGGTAAGGCAATCTTGGACGGTGCCGTTCAAGCTGTGACTGGAACGACGGGTCAATTATTTGTTAATAAGGACCCAGGTGTACTGGTTTTGACGGAGTTGGATAAGTCGAAGTCAGCTGATACTCGTCAGAGTGATAAGGATAGTTTTAAAAATGGTTATGTTCATGTTCAAAAGGTTTCGGGAGGAAGTCGGTATCATGGTATGAGATATGGTATAATTTTATGTCTATATAAAATGATAGGATTATTTTAGTGGATAATTTGAAGATATATTCATGTTATATGGTTAAACATAGATATTATGTCATATAATTAATTAATCAAACATAGTGTCTTTTGAGAGTAATTTTATTTGAGAATGATTGACAGATTTTATAGTTCCATATAAACCAACCTACATGACTTCACAATCTAAATTTGTCGCTTGGATCGCTGAGGCTAGTTTTCCAAAAAAGCTAAAAATGCCATCTACGGTTAGTAAATATGGAGGAATAGCAGATCCAGATGATCACGTGTTAGAATTTTATACGGCAGGCAGTTAGAGGGATGGTCGGAGGAAACATTTTGTCATATGTTTTTGCAAACTTTCACGGGATTAGCTCGGGTATGGTTTGATGCACTTCCATCTGGCGGTATATCGAGTTTTGAAGATTTGCGTGTTAAATTTCTTCGACAATTCAATCAGCAAAAACTTTGTGTGAAGGATACCACGGAAGTCCAAAATATTCGAAGACAAGATAATGAGTCTATTGAGGATTTTGTTTCTCGGTTTAATAAGGAAAGTATGAGAATCGTTGGTGCGGGAGATCAGTTGTGAATTTCTGGCTTTTGTCACGGGGTTCAGAACACGCAGTTAGTGGAAAAATTACATGAAAATTTACCTACATCCATGGAGTCATTAATGGATAGGGTACAATCTTTTGTTAGGGGCAAGAATGCTTGTAACTATATGTTGGATATGGAGCATCGGAAGGTACAGGGGAAAAGTGCGGCAGTTTTTAAGCCAGGAAGAAGTAGTGGTCCCATCCGTAATAATCAACGGGGCAGTACTTGGAATAGGTGGGCCAGGGCTAGTGGTGGAAGGGATAGTTTTCCTGGTTTTCAGCATAGAGGGAGTTATAATAATTTTAGGAATGGGAAGTATATGGAACTGATAAAAACACCTAGTGAGATTTTAGCAACGAAAAAGATAGACCTTTCGGATCCTGTGAGATAGCGTCCTTGTTCAAACAAAAATTTTGATAAATACTGTGCATACCATCGTGATAAAGGACATACAACTAATAGTTGTTTCGTTTTAAAAAGGGACATTGACAATGCTGTGAGATCTGAGAAGTTGGGACATTTGGTTAAGATAATACAAGGAGGAAACCAGGATGAGAAAGCAGTTCCGGTCATACATATGGTGCACCGACGGCAGGATGTACAGTTGCGAAGAAATAAAAGGGGAAAAGTATCGGAAGTGCTACTTTGGATGTGCCAAGAAATTGTTTTTCCGCCAATAAGAGAGGATATCGCAATGGACGAGCCAGTGGTAATCATTGCTCAGATAGTAGGCTATGAGATACATAGGGTGTATGTTGATTGTGGAAGTGCTAATCATGTATGAGTCATGTTTCAGGCAGTTGGAAGCAAGTGTGAAAAGTCAGTTAAGAGTATTTAGGACTCCTTTGATTGCTTTATAGGAGAGGTAGGGAGACCCATAGGAGAAATCACATTGCTGGTAACTTTGGGTCATTGGAGTTGTGTTAGGTCGTTAGAAATAACGTGTTTGGTGGTAAGAGCGACGTCGGTACATAATGTAATTTTGGAGCGGCCAGCCCTACGAAGGCTTGGGGCGGTAATTTCGGTAGTTCATGGAATAGTGCGATTTCCTACGCCTCTGGGAGTGGCGACGCTGGTTTCTAATGCGTGTGTTAGCATAATGGATGTGTGATCTACAAAGGATAGTGATGATGGTTTACCGGAGAAATGTGAGTTTGGTGGTAGTGACGAAATTATGGCTGATAAGTGGGTGATTAATAAAGATTTTCCCGACCAGAAAATACAAGTGGGGTCTGCTATAAATGGGAACATGCGAAGGAAGTTGTTCGAGTTATTAAAAGGAAGTGCACATGTTTTTTCCTGGCAGCCATCGGATATGACTGGTGTGCCACGGGATTTGTTTGAACACGGTTTAAATTTTTTTCCAGATAGAAAGTCATATCATTAGTATAAAAGGGGTATGAATGCGGAAAAAGCAGCGGTTGTGAAAGAGGAAGTAGATAAGTTGGTAGAAGGTGGAATTTTGCGAGAAGTTCAGTATCCCGCATGGTTTTCAAATCCAGTTTTAGTGAAACAGTGGGATGGGTCCTGGTGGATGTGCATAGATTTTAAGGCTTTAAATAATGCATGTCCGAAGGATTGCTATCCTTTACCAGAAATAGATTCCAAGGTAGATGCTTTGGCAGGATATAATTGGAAGTGTTTTTTGCATGCGTATAACGGGTACCATCAGATTCAAATGGCAGTGGAGGATGAGGATAAGACAACTTTTATCAAGCGTGATGGTACTTATTGTTACAGAAAGATGCCTTTTGGGTTGAAGAATGCGGGGGCTATGTATCAGCGCCTGATGGATAAAACATTCCAGCCTTAAGTAGGAAGGAACCTTCAGGCTTATGTCGATGACATAGTTATTAAAAGTAAAACCGAGGATGCAATGATTTGTGATATACATGAAACTTTCGATCGGTTGTGTTCCATTAATATGAAGTTAAACCCGAAAAAGTGTTATTTTGGGATAGAGTCAGGAAAGTTTTTGGGTGTGTTTGTATCTAAGGAGGGTATACAGGTGATTGTGCGAATGAAATCACCGAGCTCAATAAAGGAAGTGCAGGTCTAAAATGGGAGGATAGTTGCACTACGTAGGTTTTTAGCCAAAGCTGCATATATTTCTTTATCTTTTATGAAAGTATTAAAGGAAAGTTTGGGAAGGCAAGAGTTCTGTTAGACACAAGAGGCTGAAGATGCGTTTCCTAAACTAAAGGATGTATTAATGACACTTCCTACTTTAACAGCTCCGGTAATGGGGAGGGGCTTTCGATGTATATAACTACTTCTTTGGGAGCTGTAAGTGCAGTACTTCTAGTGGAAAGGACCAAGAAACAGATGCCTATCTATTATGTTAGTAAAGTATTAAAAGATTATGAGGTACGGTATCCTCCTTTGGAAAGGCTGGTTTTGGTGTTAGTAGTGGCGACGAGGCGTTTACGAAGGTATTTTCAGGCTCATTGTGTGGAAGTGTTTACTTCTTTTCCTATTAATCAGATATTAAGAAGGTCGGAGATGTCAGGAAGGTTAGTAAAGTGGGCCATTGAATTGGGGCAATTTGATATAGTGTTCAAACCAAGGGTGCTGTAAAAGGTCAGGTGGTTGCGGTTTTTTTTAGCAGAGATATCGCAAGGGGAAAAAGGAAGTTCATTTTTACGGCATAAGGAGGTTATACCCTTATGGCAATACATACGGATGGTTCTTCCGGAAGTGATGGATCGGGTGTAGGTATGCTTTATTTATTTCTTTTTATATACGCGTTTCTCAGGTACATAAACGTAGTAATACTTTCTTCTTAAAAGGAAACGTTAACAGTTGTGTTGATTAGCAGGTTTAATGTTAGTAAGTTTAGAAGGGGATGAATTGACACATGCGTTGAAATTTAATTTTGCTACTTCTAATAATGAAGCAGAGTATGAGGCGTTACTAACAGGTTTTAGTCAAATTAGTGAAGTATTACCCTTTTTTATTATATGTAGTTATGTGTTTCTGTGATTTATAGGAAAAAAATTTATGAAAGCAGGGTTGCGTCTTGCGAAGCAGTTAGGGGCTAAGAGGGTGTTAGCCCATGTGGATTCTTTGCTCGTTGCTAATCAGATAAATGGTGTTTATGAGGCAAAAGGGGCAACCATGGTTTTGTACTTGGCTCAAGCTAAAGAATTAATGAAGGAGTTTCAAAGTTGTGAAGTGATATACGTTCCATGGTCTCAAACTAAGAAGGCGGGTGTGCTAAGCTAAGTAAATTGGCTTCGACAACATTCAAGCATCTCGCAAAAGAAATTCGGGTGGAAGTTTTGGAAAAACCATTTGTCCTAGTTTTGCTTGTATCGGATGTGCAAGTGGCGCAAGGAACATGGATGGACCCTATTTTGATGTATCTTCGGGATAATATTTTGCCAGATGGGAAGGATAAAGCTAGGAAAATACACGTTAATTCGTTTCAGTATCAGCTTCCAGATGCTGTTTTATATCGAAAGACCTTTTTAGGGCCATTACTATGGTGTTTAACTTTGGAGGAAGAAATATATGTTACACAGGAGGTACATCGTGGAATATTGTGGAAGTCATACATCGGCAAGATTGGTAGTGACCAAGTTAGTTGGGCTAGGTTACTATTGGCCGGGAATGCACAAAACTGTAACAAGTGAGCTTGGAAAGTGCGATGAGTGTCAGCGTCATGCTCCTGTAAGTTTAAAAGCGAAGCATGCTATGGTTCTGGTAGTGTCGGCATGGCCTTTTAAAAAATAGGGTATTGATATTGTTGGCCCATTTCCTGAAGCAGCTGGAAGGGTAAAAGTTTTGGTAGTGGATGTAGATTACTTTACGAAATGGGTAGAGGCCAAGCCACTGGCTTCAATCACTGGTCAGCAAGTTAAAAAGTTCGTATGGGAGCATATAATTTGTTGTTTTGGGCTGCCTTTGCATATTGTGTCGGATAATGGGAAGCAATTTGTGGAGAATCCCTTCCGGGGGTGGTGCGAGGAGTTGTCAATTATACAAACATTTACTTCGGTAGCCCACCCTCAGGCGAATGGGCAGGTGGAAAGGATGAACATGAGTATAGTGGAAGGGATAAAGGCTAGGCTAGGCAAAGTGGGTGGCAGATGGATTGATGAGTTATTACATGTCCTTTGGTCACTAAGGACAATACCGAAAAGAAGTAACGGGGAGACTCCTTTTAGTTTCACCTATGGTACGGAAGCGGTTATACCGGTAGAGGTGGGCGTTCCAACGAGAAGGATAATGGAAATCAATGATAATGATGAAAGGTTAAGGGAGAACTTGGAGGTCTTGGAAGAACGGAGAGAAATAGCTGCTATACGAGAGGCAAAGTATAAAAAAGAATATGGAAAAATATTATGATAAGCATGTTAAGAATTTTCAATTTAAAGAAGGAGATTTGGTGTTAAGGAGTAATGAAGCAAGCAGGTTGTTACCAGGTGGAGAGTTGTCTCCACATTGGGGAGGTCGTTACCAGATTTTGGAAGTATTGGATAAAGGGTCATTTATCTTAGGAAGCAGTGATGGGAGTAAAGTGCCAAGGACTTGGAACGGAGTTCATCTCCGGAAATACTACATATAAGCATGATGTAAATTTGATCTTTTGCTTATCATAGTTCATAATTGTACTTTGGATTGTTGTTTCTGTTTTCTAAAAAAAAAGGACATCATGATATGAGATATATGTACAAATGCAATTGTGATATGAAAAATAATAGGAAAAGCGAATGCAAGTGCAAGTGATGGAAGTATGATTGGTAAAAATCGCAAAGGTTAAAGTTTTATTCAAACTAAACCTGAACTAAACATTTAAGTTCGAAAAATAGCTAAGTTCTAATATACATCCATGCTGGTGCTCAATTGAGTACAATATGGGAAATAATGTTACTCCTAAGAGACTGTTAAGCTTACATGGTGAAGTTGTGAAATACATCTAACCATAGAGAACTCAGGTTATAAGAATCCCTTAAAAAGGTAAAATTAAACCAAGTTCTGAAAAATTGTTTAAGCTACAAATCTTACTAGAGAGTCTGTTAGAAAAAGGTCAAGCAAAAAACAAGGGAATATCAAAATAACGCCTAGAAAGAAAACATAACTAAATTCATACCAACAGTGGAAGGGTCGTCACAAACCCTTCCAAACAAAAAATAATAAGTTGTTAAGGGTACATGCCCTGATTACATCACCAAAAGCAAGTTCATTGTTCTAAAAAGCAGAAAATCAAATGGATGGTTACTTACCAACGGAAGAGCCAGACACATTGCCAAGGGTCACATGGATGGTGCTCAGGGGGGCTTCAGACATTTCTGCAGGGGATTCAATGATTGGAAAGGATAGCTCGTTGAAAGCTTGGTTAGCTGATGTGAAGGAGGTGTCGGCAGTAGAATCGAAGCGTGGAACCTTCTCAGCATCATCTGCGTTCCCTGTTAAAAAGTTTAGGCTAGCCCTTATTCCTTCATTAAAACCACAAGCATTCGTGGCATTGATCATGTTCCCAATAGCATTGTGGATGGATGAGTCGGAAAGGATGTTCCTTGCTAAACTCCTAATGCCCGAAGTAAGCAACCACACTTTTTCTTGCTTTAAAGCCTTGCATGTGTGCTGAAGTACTACTTTCTCATCAATAATGCTTTTCTCTTTCTAGGCAAATTCTTCATAACTTTTGTTAAGTTTTTCCTATAAAACTTTTAGTTTCTCTAGATGGTGTGACTCTTTTGCCTTAAGTTGCTTTAGTTCTAAAAAGAAGAGAGAAGGGGGTAAAATAATTAGTGAAAGTATATTATTGGAATGGGTATATGATAAAAATAAAGTTACCATCCAAAGAATTATGAATCATTTGTGCTTTGGAAGTGCTTTCAGCCTTGAGTTGATCGATGGTAGAACAAGTGGAGGTCTTCAGGCCTGTTAAAGATTTCTGCAAAGTCTGGTTTTCTTCTTGAATGGTATTCATGGAACATTCGATAGCAGTTTTCTCGTGGGTGAGTTTTGAAATTTCTGCCCTAAGAGAGGCAACACTTGTTGGGGGACCTGGAAGGGATAAAGTTCTAACGGATGGGGCAACAAGAGGAAGTACCTTTTCAGCTTTTGCTTTGGCGGTAATCCAACGGCAATAAAGTTCAGGTATCAAGTTTTGGCTCTCGGCATAGTTCATGATTACTTTGTTGGCAAAGTCGATGGTGGGTGTTTCTTGAAGATCTTTGGTGTCATGAGGTGTGCTTTGGTGAAGAAAATAAGCTTCTTGCGATCATGGGGTCAGAAAATTTGTCTCGGTTGGTTAGAATTCAAGAAGGGATAAACAGTTCATCTAGGTGTTCTTGAGAAATGTTCCTAGACTCCACTTCTTTCATTTGTTTCTTTAACCAATCAGCAAGAGGGTTGATGAATGGGCGAAAAGATGAGGACGAAAGTCGCAAGGTTGAGATAGGGGCATGCACTTGGGTAGAGGATGAACTCATGAAAGGTGTTTCACTCAAATAGAAGACTTTCTTTCCTTTTTCATTAGCAGTCGGAAAGGAAAGGGATTCAGAAGGGCCATCTGGAGAGTTGGTGAAATAGTCATTCACATTAAAGTTGTCGGTAACTAAGTGGGAAAGACTTGGGGGACTGAGGGTGCTGGTGAGTGGAGATTCATGATCAGAAAAGTCAGGTTTTTCTGACATTTCTGCTTCTAAGTGGTCGGATAGTACGTCAATAGTAGAGGTAGTGGTGGATGCCCTTCGAGTTATAGGAGATTTTCTTGTTCTTTTGTGATTTTCAGCTTCTAGGGCGGGGTTTTGAGTAGGTTTTGCTGCACGCTTCTTTCGCTTGTTATGAAGTGGAGGAGGAAGAGGGGCCTCAGGGGTAACCATCGGAGAAGTGGTCAAATCAACCTTAATTTGAGGAGTAGTCGGTGAGGTAGAGGATGGAGTGATTTCAGTGGCAGGCGAACTTGCGATGGTAGCAGAAACATTGGGAGTATAATTAGTGCTTCCCAGTTGAACATAGGAAAAGCTTTTCAGCTTAAGAACGTTGGCCAAATTCATCTTTGAATACAAAACAAGTCACAAGTTAGTTTTCCTTTTTTGAATAATATTAAAAAAAAATTAAAAAGAAAAGACGGGAAGAAGTAGTGCATGGTCTGTGAGACTCACCCACTCCATCCACAAGAAGGATGGGACGCAAGTGTGGATGGGGGGCAACAATTAAGATTTCTTCGGGATACTTCCTAATCGGATGGATTAACTTGCCAAGAAGGGTAAAGTGGCCTGAATTAATTTCTTCCTTTTTTGGGGGTTCATCGCGAACGGTATCTTCTTTCTTTCTCCATTTAATCTCTTGAAGAAAACATGTATGATCTAAAAAATGAAGTTTGGTATTTTTGGGCAATTTCTTATCATGCAAAAGGTTTAGGGCTCGCCTCTTTTCGAATGTATACCAGTCTCCAGACATGGTGATACGGTAAAAAGCATGAAACAACAACAAATCTGGGGTCAAATTCAAGGCGCGACAAGAAACTTCAAATGGTTCAAAGTGGCTAGGCTAAGCGGATTACACTGGGAAATATGAACTTCAAAGTATTTTAGGGCTTGAATCAGAAAGGGAGAGAAAGGAATTCGATAATTGGCTGATCTTATGGTGTCTAAGTATAAACCGATTTTACCCTTAGGAAGAGGGTGAATGGCTTTTTTCTTTTCAGGAATAATAGGGTGAAGTGATAAAGGTATGTGAAAATCTTCGAGAAACTCGGTTAGGGTTTCTGAGGTAACGGTGGAAAAACATAGGTGCATGTTGTATTTTGATGATTTAGAAAAGGATGATGCCATAAGAACAATAGAGAAGAAGAAAGAAGAACTGACCTGTCGAAAATGGTGAGTTGAACTTGAGAATTGAAGTAATGGCGGACTGGGTTTTTTGACAAAATTTTTAGGAAAGAAGGTGTGGTTATGAGAAGTAAACGTGAAACGGTTTTATATATATGGGGGTAAAAAATCTATAATCCTAATAAAGCAATAAGATGGTTGCCCCATGACGCTTTTCTAGGGCCTTCACATCATCAGGTCCACATGTCAACACTAGATTAAATCAATATATAAAATTTTAAAATAAATTCAATTCAACTTTCCAAATATAAAACTGAACCTTGCATTTAATAAATTTTAAATTTCTAATAAAATGTTATGAAACTTCAAATCTTTTAAAATTTCTAAACTTAAATTTTGAAAATTTTAAATTTAAAAATTTATTATTTTAATTTCCCACATATAAAATTTAATATTACATTTAATAAATTTTAATTTTATTATTAATATAATGTAATTGTGAAGTCTTTAAAACTTCTAAATTTATATTTTACAAAATTCAAATTCCGAACATTTATTAGAACTTTCCACATATAAAGTTCAACAGTACAATTAATAAATTTCCAATTTCTAATTAAATACATTTAGTAAATTTTAAATTTCTAATTAAATAGTTATTGTAATGGTCAACAAATCCTTACTTTTTCTTGACTATTGTAAGATAATTATTACTATGTTGTGGCAATTAAACTAAAAATGGTGACGGTCCTAATGTTTTATGGCCAACAAATCAGGATCATGGCAATATGGGTCAGTAAAGGGTCGACTATCTAACATAAACTACAACATCGAAAATAAAACATTAGATCGGTCAAACATGATTAGTGTGATTATTGAATATATTACATGATAAACGAAATTCATATCTATATGGCTATTAAATTTGATCGAACTCAGCCCAGGTTTAAGAAAGCCCATATTGATTAAAGAAAATTATGTAATTCATATTTTTCAAATCTCTCATCATTTTTTTCTTCCATTTATCTCATTTTATGAACCTAAATTCAACCCGTATAGTTTACGGGTTACTAACCTAGTATATAATAAATAATGATAAGTAAAGTTCGTGACGAAGGAAACTGACATGGCTGACAGACAATGATTCCCGTAAGTTGTGCTGTACAAGTGATTAAAGCACAAAAACGGTTGGGTACAGAAAGGCTCTGTAGTCTATTAACTTGATTTGACAAATTTGCAGTTAATAGACTAGGGGGACTTGATGATACTATATAGGTGTCGGATGTGTTTCTCATCCGACACCATCATAATTAAGTGTCGTTCTAGTTAAGTATTGCAGGTGTTATGTTGCAAGTGACGCGGGAGCATTTGCTATGAGCATGAGAATAGCACTTGCGGTGCAAGGGTTGGATGTCCACGAGCGGATTGAGGGCGTTTGACTCCTATATGTTGATACATAATCTGTGCGTCATGTGAAGTATCTGAACGAGACGATATGAAGATTCAAGACAAGTTCATGCTGCCGGCCGAACTAGGTCCGAACCTGAGGTTCGGACCCGCAGAACTTGGAGTTCGGACGGAGCTCGGAGCAGACGTCTATATATAGGAACTTGTGCTTTGAATGTGACAACAAGGGAGAGAAACCAGTTCTTAACTATGTGTTTTTGAGTGTGTTTCTCTAGAGAGCTTCAGAGAGAGTTTGTAATTGAGTCTATGTTGATTTCAATAAAACAAACTATTATTTAGGTTTCGTGTTCACTCTACGATCAAGCAAACCTTTAGTAAGATCCGTCTTACGGTTTTTCACTATAAATAGGTGCTTAGTTAGCTGAATTATGGATGTTGTCATTTTACACCTTAACTATATGTAATCGCATGTGTTCCCACTAAATAAAATTCTCTTGTTCCTTTTCCTCTCACTTTGGTTTATGATTCGTATTAATCTTCATTCATAATCACTTTTACATCATTCGAGCGAGACTTTTTGTTTCATCACATGTTTTTTTATTTATTATAAGAACAAAGGGTTTTCTTTTTTGTTTTGTTTTGTTATGCATGTGTTTTGTTTCTATGAAATCAACTCATTAGCATGGTTATACACATAACTGAGCTGAGGTTATTGTGGGAAGTTTAATTTGGATAAGAAAGAATCATAGCCATTAGATCTTCAATTAAATGAAGATCTATGGCCAAAGTTTTCTTATGTAAAATTAGAGAGAAAAACTAAAGAAAACAAAAGATGGAAGGGCATTTTGACTTTTTTTTTATCAAATTCCTCCCATTTTTTAAACATTCATAACTTTTAAATACGACATTATTTTTCGAAAAAAATTACACCATAAAAACGAGCGATTTTTTTCTTTAAAACGCGTACAGTGTTGTTATATATAAAATAAAAAAAAATTACTCTTTCGATTATATCAAAATTTTCAGATCATTGTTGCAAAATGTTCTAATCATTGTGTCATTGTGTCAAAAGTATATATAGTGTTGCTATATATAAAATAACAAAAATTACTCTTTCAGTTTTTGACACCATATGACACAATGATCCGTACATTTTGTAGCAACACTATACATGTTTTAAAGATAAAAAATACTCGTTTTTATGGCGTAATTTTTTTATAATATAATGTCGTATGTGAAAGTTATAATTGTTTAAAAAAATGGGGGAAGTAGATAAAAAAATCAACAAAGATGGCTAAGACTAAAATACCACTCTTTCCTTTTTTATTAGATCAAAATTCGATGGCCAAAATTCTTTTTTATCGTTCTTACCCAAACCAAACTTCTAATTTGAACCTCTCTCCATTGACTGATCGTGCTCATATTATTCTATAAAGTTTACATTGTCATATTAATAAAGTTTACTTATTTTATATGAAAACATTAGTTATACCAACTCGTGTATTACATATAATGTTTTAAAAATAATATAATTAATAAATTTGTATATACTAATTATTATTATATTTTTAAAATATACATTTCTGAAATAAGAAATAATAAAAGTAGTATTCATGAAATCATAAGACTTTCAGATCGGCTATCATTATAAAACAACATCAAATACATTTACTATTAGCCCGATCGAGCTCTTGTAACCGAAACTTAACCAATACAAAGACCGCCACATCCCATTGTTTTGTCTCGAAACATTGTAATACAATACGAAGAATTATGCACCCATGTGACAATACGGGTAGTGGTTAGAGGGACTAACCACGGATGGGGGTGTGAACCCAAATAGATCTATTCACAACTTTCACATTTTTGAACCATGAATTATTCGGTGCAAGATACGGAACTTTATTGAGACATAGAACACTCATGTAATACGCAATAAATTCAAATACGTGTGTCTAAGTTCAGAGTTGGCAATTCTTCCCCAAAGTATTTAAAAATAGTTTAAAAAAGAGGGGACACGAAACTCACCAGATACAATGATAATAGCACAACATCAAGAATTGACCTCGACCTAAACGTGTCCTATACAAAATATACGACACTAAGGTTCTATAGTCTAATACATAGAACATACACAGGTCATCCACCCCAAAGTGTATCTTTCTACTATTTAAGTCTCAATAGTTACTTATTTAAAAAAAAGTATATCGTTTGAAAAATCATATATTTGATACAAAATATACAAGTTTAAAGGGTCATCATCATGACACATCATAATAACAGGAAACACATAATACATGCTGATATCATCTTAAGGTAACAAGCACTTTAAATCTATCCAATCTATTTTCATAAATAAAACTATTTGTCGACATGCCATGCAAATATGTAGTTAACCGAACGCGCACACGTAAACTTACAATATTCCTAGTTATCATACATCATGCAACAATATACTAAACACATTAACCAGTTTGCATGCGGTCTAACACGTATTCATATTTAGATTCATGAAACAACTAACAAAAGTCCTATGGCTTTATAAGTTACTCATGGATTCACATGAAAAGTTTAACCTCAAGGTTTCTAAATATCATAGTATAACATGTATTTTTCTAACCATTTATCATCATGCAAAATAAATAGTCATATTCCATAGTTCATTATGCAAAATAGTATACAACATCATATTTAACTTAACTAAACATGATCATCATGCATGCATAATTCATGTATACATTTAAGATCACATAAAATTATATAAGATATATTCATGTGAAGTAAATCGTCAAGATTTACTCAGTCTAATCTCCCTAACAAAACATGTTTAGAAAGATACAAGATTCGTAAGGTTTCGAGTTAATTATTATAAAAACTATAACGTTTATACAAATAGTTTTTCGTTAGTACTTTTGTATGAACTCGAGGTTTGGGAAATGAAAATCAAAAAAATTTGGATTGTACCTCTAGCTCTTGACTAGGTGGAGAAACAAAGTCGTAGACTCGGTTGGAAAGTACAGAGATGGCGGGTTCGTCTTTGATCCACGCCGGAAGGGAGAGTCGGGAGGGGGGTGTAACGTATCGGTGGCGGGGCTTAACGGCTAAGGCTACCCGAGGGGTGGTCTCGATGGTGCTTCGATAGGGAACGAGTAAAATATATATATATATATATATATATATATATATATATATATATATATATAGGGAGAGGATCATTTGAGAACCAATTGGGTTTGAGCCACAAGTTTATTTACATGTATCCCCTCTCCCATGAATTATAGTGGTCCCCCCTGAAATTTGTGGTTGAGATTTAGTTCTCAAAAGTTCTCAAAACAAAAAGTTCTCATTTGAACCTAACCATATATATATATATATATATATATATATATATATATATATATATATAGGGTAAAGTTATTTTAAAAAAACACTTTCACCTAAGAAGGCTAGGAAGCAATCACATGCTGACACGTGGACAAAAACACACTAACACAATGTATCCAGTGTGTTAGTGTGTCAACATATTTTACTTTTTATGCATTGTGTTAGTGTGTTATGTCCACATGTCAGCACGTGGTTGCTTCCTAGCCTTCTTAGATGAAATGGTTTTTTTAGCTGAACCTAAACCTATATATATATATATATATATATATATATATATATATATATATAGAGAGAGAGAGAGAGAGAGAGAGAGAGTCGTAGAGTGAGAGACATAGAGTGAAGGTGGTGGTTCAGTGGTGGTTGTAGGATCGTGGTTAGGATCAACTAACCAAACAAGTTACCAAAGGTGTCAAACAAGAAAGGCGGAATCAGACTTGTTTGTGTTAATGTTTGAAATGGTTTGATCGAAACAGTAACTGGTAAACAAGAAGTAAAGTAGATAAAACACAAGATATCAATTCCAAGCACTACTATATTATTACTTCACAATGTTTACAAAGAGTTACAGCTGATGAACATGAGAGAGAGTCGATCAACAAGAAACAAAGGAAATACAACTAATATATATAGTGCAAGGAGGAAATAAAAGATATTCTTTTATTTCCTATTAGCTCCTACGCTAAATAAACAAATGATATCTACTCCAGAGTTGTTGTAGTACAAGCACGCTTCTGTGAACAGTTGAGCAGACCTATCGGTGAACAGTGTACAGCATGGTGTAAAGTAAAACTGCTTCCTGACAGCTTTATGCATTAGAACTTGCAACCAGGGATAAGTCAAAGTTTCGGAGTAACACTAAGAAAAGTTCCGGAGGAACTACTTAGTGTAAAGGAAGTTCCGGACTAACTTCCTTCGGAACTCTGACTTAGAGAATTTCTGCCTAGCAAAACATTCCCAACAGTCTCCCCCTAAGATGTTGCTACCAAAAACTGTTCTTCTGTCTGAATCTTCATGATGCTTCAACTTGAGCTCTACAATACCTTATAGTTGGGAGTTCCCATTATGGCCATGATGTCCATTTGATGCAACTTATCCCAGTCATCCATTCTCAAGTCAGGCTTCTTTCTTATTTCACCATTGCTCATGAAGAAGTAGTACATGTTCTCACTCTTATGCTCTTCAATCCTTAGCATGCAGGGATGAGTGACTTCAACATTTGCTTTTGGAGAATCTGAAGGTTCAGACTCTTCTTCAGATTCACTTACAGTTATCTTCTTCCTTCTGGCTAAACGATTTCTGACAGCCATGGACTTCTTTCTTCCAGAATAAGAAAGGGGAATGGGTTGAGTGGATGAAGGTTTCTGGGATGAGGATTCAGGCTCAGGTTGTGTAGGCTTTGGAATTTGGGGAGGTGGAGAAGATGGTGGAGATGGAATTGGTTGGCTTGGAGTTTGAAATGTGGGAGCAGAGGGGTGTGATGTTGAAGTGAAGGGTTGTGATGATGATGAGAGGTGAGGATCAGAGAAGTGTCAAACATTTGCTTGACAATGTTGATCCTAGGCTTCTTCTGTTGAGCAGCTGAGACAGGAGCTTTCCTCTTCTTGTCTTTGAGATAACTGAGACCTTCAGGGTGAAGAGAGTCAAACAGAGTATACATACCTGGTGGTCTTTACTCACCAGTAGTTCTCTCCTTTTCAATTTGACTCTTCCTGATGGCATCAAGCTCAGTTCTCAGTCTTGGCAGTTTGCAAGAGTTGATTCTTTTAGGGTTCTCCATCAAAATTTCCTTGAAGTACCATTTGTGAATCAGCAAGTCATCCTCCTCAGATAATTTCTGGTATCTGGTACCTTGCTTCTCTTGTGCCTTCTCCTGCTCAAGACTACACTCAACATACCTCTTTACATTTAACTTCTTGGCTTCATCAGCTTGAATAGTGAGAATCATGTACATCCAGTTTACCAAGTCATTACCCTTCATTTCATTTACCCATGCATCAGTAAAACACTCCTTGCTTCTGAGCATTACACTGAATTGACCAAGGAAAATCTTGTTTTCTTCATTACTCTTCATACGAATTTTCCTGTAGTCATTCCCTAAGATCCTTTTGTACTTTTCAACTTTGTCTGAAAGACCTTGCTCTTCAGCTCTAGCAATCCTTTCTTTTATGTACTGGTCTGATCTCAGCCTAGCTCCATTGATAAAGAACATCAGGTCTGAGTTATTGATAACATACTCATAAATACCTCCTTCTATGAGCAGTTGTTTCTGTTCTTCAAATACAGCAGCCTCCTTCTGTTCTTGGAACTTCTTCTGTATTTCAACATTCTCCTTCTCCAATTGATCAATCAGAGCCTTTGTAACAGGGTCCATTTCTTCATTTTGACCACCTGTGCTCTGATTATCATCTTCCATACCAGTGAAACCAGATATGCTTCTCTCATCAAGAGAATCACCATCAGCAGGCTTTGAAGACTCGAGAAGTGAAGTTGTAGCATTTAGACTGGTTTCCGAGGTAACTTGCTCAGGAATAGTCTTAGTGCCAAGTTCCGAAGTAACTGCCTTAGGACTGACTTCCGGAGCAATTGGTTCCGAAATAGTCTTAGGCAATTCCTTGGTAACAACTTCCGAAGTAACTTCCTTCGGAACATTCTCAGTGGTGAGAAGTTCTTCCGGAGTAACTTCCTTCGGAATCTCCTTAGCCAAGGTTGATTTTCCGGAGTAACGTCCTTTGGAGTTTCATCAGTGATGATTTGCTCCTCCGGAGTAACTTCCTTCGGAATTTCAGTGTTAGAGGCAAATTCCTCCGGAACAACGTCCTTTGGAATTTCCTCTGTTACAACCTTTGCTTCAGAAGATGTAGGACTCTTTAGGTGCAGTAAAGCTTCAGTCACCTCTATGTCAAATAGGTCTTCTTGTTGAGTCACATCTTCCACTGGTTTACTTTCAGGTGTATCAACCTGTTCTTCACTTCTTTCTCCTCCTTCAGCCTCAAACTGTTCTACACCTGTTTGAAGATACTCTTGCTCCTTTGCCAAGTAGACATCAGATATAAAGTTTCTGACTTCTCCAATGTTTTGAGGGTGAGCACCTGAAGCAGCCATCATGAATCTTAGGAATTCCATGTGATTGACTTTGCATTCTTCAGGTGTTACCTGCATCAGCTGATCCATGTGAACATTAAGCAGACCTTCTATTGGGTTGAAGGGCTTAATTCAACAGATTTTGAATAGCTTTGTCTTCATCTTCTCAGGTAACCTCTCAATTGGATCGAAGTCAATTTCACTGGAGCTAGCAGAGTCTTCAGTTGGCTTGTTTCTAGCAGAAATGTTCTGAAAAGGTGTTGAAGAGCTAGTTTTCTCCCCCTTTTTAGTAGCAACAGCTTCACCAGTTGGGTTTGATGCACTAACCTTCTCCTGCTTAAGCCTTTCAATCAAGGTGTCCTGCTGTTGAATAGTGTGAAGCAAGGATTGCATCTGTTTCTGCAATTCAGTTTGATTAGCCGTCAATTCCTTAAGTAAAGCACTGCCCTCAACTGATTTCTCAGTATCCTTGGGCGAAGAAGAGCCATCAAGCCTAGCTTGATCAAGCCTAACACCCTGGTTGTCTTTGCTCCTGGGATTCCCTGCAAGCATAGTTGTTGCCTCAGGCTCCATTTCTGGTTCCTTTGGTTCAAACTGGCTGCTGGTTGCCATAGATTGGGTCTTAAATATGTTACTACTGTCCAATTGTTCCAGTGGGGAACCAATTGTAGTAGCAACCCTTTCTACATGAACATCTTCATCACTCCTGATGTTCAACTCCTTAGTGGGTGAATGGGGGTTAGGAGAAACATAATCAATATCTATCCAATCGTCTTCATGAGGTGAGGTTGATGAGAAGAGATTGTCATTTGGATTTAGATCAGTTTCTTCATCATTCACAGGTAGATCTAGGTTTAGGTCTATGGAGGTAAACAAGAGGGATGAGGGTTGTACATCCAATCTAATAGAAGATGAGGTCTCAATTGAGAGATCATCAGCAATATGGCTTAACCCTTGGCTTTGATGTTGAGCAGACAGTGGGTCATGCTCAAGGTTTTCAGGTTGGGTGGCAATAGGAGACACAGGTGGAGTAGACCCTGTCTCCTTTTCAACAACTTTTGATGGAGTAGGTAAGGAAGTTTTGGTAGTAGTTTTTGAGTGCCTGACCCTCTTTCTTATGTAGGTGAAATTCATAGGTAATTTAGCTAGAGGGTCAATTTCAGGTGTGGGTTCAACAACTGATGGTGTAGGTTCAGTGTTGTCACCTGGAGCAGGTTGCTCAGTTGGTTCTTAAGCAGCAACTGGTTGCTCTTGCACCATAGGTGCAGGAATAACTCTTGGATCGGGTAGTGGATGGTCATTTTCCACACCAAGACAGTTGGAAATTGCAGATTTTGAAAGCAAGTAAGAAAAAATTTTCTCAGTTAAGTTCTTTTGATGAAAAATGGTACCAGCTCTGGGAACATCAGGGAATTGTGTATCCAAAATGTGTTGTAAAAACCTGGGATACATATTAAAAGGTTTTTCACAATTCTCCCTGAGCCCATCAAAAATCATTTTTGAAAAATTGAAGCAATCTCCCCTGATCACAGCATGAAGAGCAGTAGCTTGGACTTCACCAAGTTCCTCATGAGATCTCCTGGGGGTTAGGCACACCAGCAGAGTATGGGCAAGAAACCTCCATACGGGTGGAATGTGACACTTCTTCACAGTTTTGCTTTTGGGGTTTCCTCCATAGCCGATGCCCATCAGAGTGAATTGGTAATCTTCCTTGGGAACAGTGAGAATACCATCTCTGTCTTGTAATTTCAAATGATTTCTGATCATTTCTTCAGTGATGTACACATTTCTTCCATGAACCTGGCTTTCGATTTGCATCACCTGCTTGCCGTCTTCACTGCCGGCACCTACTACAGCATTTGCCCAGAACTGAGTTATAGTTTCATCATAAATCGTGGGATTTACAGTTAGGGCAAAATGAAGCTCTGACGCTGTAAGGAAGTCGATCATTCCATCGAACGGAGCAGACTTCTCTGTTTTCTCTAGAAAAGCTCTTTGATTGTGCTCGTTATGAAATGCGAATGCTGCCATTGCTCTGTATTGAGTGATTACTTTGAGAAATTCAGATGAAGTTTGATGAAATTGAGAGAAAACGAGAGCGATTGAAGAGAATTTGGGGATTTAGGTTTAGTAAGTGAAGGGTTTCTCTGGAAGTGACAGTTAAAGGGTGAGGAGAGAGGGAATTGACGTTAACGGAAAAGGTGGAGTTAGTGGGGCCAGCAGTTAACCGTCACTGTTTATGCTTAAAGTAATGGGTCCCACTTAATCCAACGAAAATGATTAAGTCAATAAAGTTCCTTCGGAACAACTTAGTTCCTTCGGAAGAGTTAAGTTCCCTCGGAACTTCTTCCCTTAGAAATTTTCTTCATTTCTCCTGAAATACTTCCGTAGGAAGTTCCTTCGGAGTTGCAAAATTTACTCTGGAACACCTGAAACACTTAGAAAACACTTGAAACCTATTAGAAACCTTAGAGAGTTCCCTCGGAACCTCTCTTGCGAAGGAAAAACTTCAGGAGTAAGTTGCTCCAGAACAATGTTGTTCCCTTGGAACTTACTTAGAAGTATCAAAATGTTCAGAAATGCTCATAACTTAGGAAATTTCTTAAATTGTGTGAAGAGTTGGTTATAAGGTCATTTCTTGAAAGAGTTTTCATGATTTTGAAGAGATGGATGTTAAGACACACAAACATATAAGGTGACAGAAAAATTTATGTACATAAAAGCAACAATTGACAGCAAAAGTTAACCAAAGTTCATCATCCCAATAGCTGTGATAAGAAAGAAAAATCTTGCTTCATCAAATGCCTTTGTGAAAAGGTCAGCTAGTTGAAGATCAGTATGAACCTTGTGTAACTTAATCAATTTCTTTTCTGCACAATCTCTAATGAAATGATACCTTATTTCGATGTGCTTTGTCTTAGAGTGCTTCACAGGATTGTTGGTGATGGAAATGGCACTGGTGTTGTCTGCATACATAGGAGTTTCCAGAAATGTGATTCCATAATCTAGCATTTGATTCTGAATCCAAAGTACTTAACCACAGCAGCTTGAAGCAGCAATGTACTCAGCTTCAGCAGTTAAAGTAGAAACACAGGTCTGTTTCTTGCATTGCCATGATACAAGCCTATTTCCTAGAAATTGACATCCTCCTGATGTTGATTTCTTATCCAAGTAGCAGCCACCATAGTCACTGTTAGTGTAGGCAACAAGAGAAAAGTCATTGTTCTTTGCATACCACAACCCAAGTTTTGGTTGACCTTTGAGGTATTTAAAGATTCTCTTTACTGCCTTCATGTGGGATTCTTTGGGAGCCGATTGATATCTAGAGCATAAGCATACACTAAACATGATATCAGGCCTACTTGCTGTTAAGTACATCAGAGAACCAATCATTGCCCTGTAAGTGTGCTGATTAACAGGTTCACTTTCTGATTCTGAATTCAGATTGTGAGAGGTTGAGATAGGATTTTTGCAGACGAGGAAGATAGCATATCAAACCTCTTAAGCATATCTTGAATATATTTTGACTGGTTCAAGAAAATGCCCTCTGTAGTTTGTTTAACTTGGAGACCCAGAAAGAAATTAAGTTCACCCATTGAACTCATTTCAAATTGATCTTGCATCAGGGTCTCAAACTCCTTGCACAACTTAGGATTGGTAGATCCAAAGATAATATCATCCACATAGATCTGAACAAGCAACTTATCTTTTCCAACTTTCCTTATGAAGAGAGTTTTATCAATGGCTCCTCTTCTGTATCCATGGCCAAGCAGGTAATTTGACAAAGTTTCATACCAAGTTCTTGGTGCTTGCTTGAGGCCATAGAGAGCCTTGATCAGTTTACACACCTTGTTAGGATGGTGTGGGTCTTCAAACCCTGGTGGTTGACAGACATAAACTTCTTCCTTCAGTTTCCCATAAAGGAAAGCACTCTTGACATCCATTTGATAAACAGTGAAGTTCTTGTAAGTTGCATAGGCAAGAAAGATTCTGATTGCCTCTAATCTTGTAACTGGAGCAAAAACCTCATCATAGTCTATCCCTTCTTCTTGAGAATATCCCTGAACAACAAGCCTAGCTTTGTTCTTGATAACAATTCCTCTTTCATCCTTCTTGTTTCTAAAAACCCATTTTGTTCCAATAGGTTGAGCATTATCTGGTAAATCAACCAGTTCCCAAACCTGTTGTTTGTTGATTTGGTACAATTCCGCTTGCATAGCTTCAATCCAATGATTGTCTTTTAGTGCTTGCTCCACTTGTTTTGGTTCTTCTTGAGATAGGAAGCATGCAAATAAACAGATGTTTGCATCAGCAGACTTGCTTCTTGTAAGAACAGGAGCATTCACTTCACCAATCACATTCTCAATAGGATGAGTTTTGCTGACATTTGTATTCTGAAAACTTGGAAATTCGTGACTTTGAACTTGCCTAGTTGGTGGAATAATTGGGGGCAATAGGACACTAAGCTCAATTCCTGGCAATCTTTGTGAAGGGGGTAAATTTGATGTAGTTGCAGCAGAGACATGTTGATCACTTAAGTTGTTAGCAGAATTGGTGGTCTCTTCAAGAGATGACTCAATAAAGTTTGACTCATGAGAACCATCATGATCACCATCTAAACTGTTATTAGGAGAATGCTGCAAACTCCCATCATCACTGGTATCTGAGACATAACCATCCTTTTGTGATTGAGAGTCACTTGACACAGTTTCAACCAAATTCACTGGAGAGGGATCAGAAACTTGTTGAATTGCAGCAGTTGGCATGGTAGCTGGTTTGTAAGGTTGTGTGCTGACAGAGGACAGCCAAAAACTTTGAGAAAGTGTATACTTGGTTTTCTTTTTCTCCAAAGCTCATATGGTGTCTTGTTTTTACCTTTGACCACAAGCACCCTGTTCTGAACATAGCAGGCAGTGTTCACTGCTTCAGCCCAGAAAGTTACAGGGAGCTTAGACTCAGCCAGCATTGATCTAGCAGCCTCAATCAATGTTCTATTTCTCCTCTCAGCAACTCCATTTTGCTGAGGAGTTCTAGCAACACTAAACTTCCTAGATATCCCTTTTTCTTCACAAAAAGAATTTAAAATATGATTTTTAAATTCTGTGCCATTGTCACTTCTAATTGTTTTGACTTTGAAATTTGACTGATTTTCAAGTTGAGTGATTAAGGATTTTAAAATCTCAGGTGTTTCATCCTTAGTTCTTAGGAAGAAAACCCATGTGTATCTTGAAAAATCATCAGTGATTACAAAAAAATATGATTTCTTTCCCAAACTCATCACCCTTGTAGGACCAAAGAGATCCATATGCAACAATTCTAAGGGTTGAGAAATTGAGTTTTCAGTTTTGGACTTATGAGAAGACTTGTGTTGCTTGCCCTTTAAGCAGGCAGTACAATGCTCATTACAGATGAAGTGTTTTTGAGGTAAACCATTCACCAAACCTAGATTTACAAGTTTGTTTATGGTTTTGTAATTAACATGTACAAGTCTTCTGTGCCAAAGGTCAGACTCATCAACAGAAGCTCTTGATATCAGACAAGTATTGCCATTTAGAGATTTGGCACTTGTCATATCAAGCAAGTACAAGCCATCCTGTCTTTTTGCTTTTATCAAAATCATTTCAGCAGGAATTTTGAGACCAGGCTTAAGTACCAAAGCTTCTTCATCATTAAACAGAACATTCATGTTCTTATCATAAATTTGTGATACACTCAACAGATTGAAATTCAGAACATTGACAAGACTCACCTTGTCAAGAGTAAAACTTCCATTTGATACATTACCAAGTGCTGTAATGTACCCTTCATTGCTTCCAAAAGCAACGGGACCGCCATCATATCTTTTTGTGTTTTCTAGAAGGTTTTATTACCTGTCATGTGACTGGAGCACCCACTATCTACAACCCAAACATTTGCTTGAGATTTATTAGGTAACCCCTACACAGGTAAAGAACATGATTAGTTGGAGTATGGGACCCAAGCCTTTGTGGTCTTGGGTCTTCCCATGGCATCATTATAAGAGTAGTTTCCTAAAACAAGTTGTTCTGCAGGAAAATCATCATACTCAGAAAAATCACCATTTTTCTCATTTAGATTTCTGTTATAACTTTGCCATTTGGGAAAACCATGTTTCTTAATAAAAGCCTTCTTTTCCCTAAACTTTATGTTGCTTCTTTGCCTTGCATTTTCAAATTTTGGTTGAGCAGCAACTTCGAAAGTTTCAGTATGAAAATGCTGAGTTTCGTAGGAACTCACTTGTGTAGGATGATCATACACTTCATACTGTTCAGAAAATTGTTTTCTTTCACGAGGAGCAGATTTTGCTCGTGAATTTCCTTTGAAAGATGGGTGAACTTGATTAATGAACTCAGTGGGTTGAAATTCAGGTCTCTGTTTTGAAGGTTTAGAGGACCTGTGGTTGCTAAAATGTTCCGAGGGAACTGTATTTCTTCCGGAGGAATGTTCTTTCGGAAGAGATGAAGTTCCTGCGGAATGTTGTTCCTTAGAAAAATTGTTTCTTTTAACATATGAGAAGCTGTTGTTCTTCTCATTTCCAACCCAAACCTTCTGAGTTTTTCCAAAAATCATTTGATCATCATGTGATCCTTTTGGTGACATGTTCCTGCTATCCTTTGAATTCCTTGAATTTAGCAGACTTTGATTTCTCCTTGGAGAAGTTTTGACATTTTTAATTATCTGTTTGAAAGGATTGTAGGAACAGTTGACAGCAACATGTCCTAGTTCACCACAAATTATGCATTCTTTCACAAAATTGTGAGAATTTTGTTTTGATGACTTTGAAACAGTTTTTGTTTTTCCACTCTTTTGAGTAGTAGAATTTGACAAGTGAGATTCATCATTTTCTAAACTCAATGTCTTAGTGTCTTTAAGAATTGGCATTGAAATTTTTGATTTATCAACCTTAGCAGAAATGCTGGTTGATACAGTTGTGACACCAAGAAAGCCAATAAAACTTTCAGTTCTCATGTCATCACTCTCTTTCAGACTTCCAGCTTCTTTGGAAAGGTCCTCAATTACAGGACCATTTGCCAATGGGTCAGGAGTTAAGGGGACACTTGTTTCTTTAAGAGTTAAAGTTTCAAGACAAGTGTATGAATCAGGGTTTTCAACATTTTTAAAAGATACCCTTCCCTTCCCATGTGTGTGCTCATGCCATAACTTTTCAGCTTTTTCACTTGCAATTTGAAATTTATCAGCATTGCAAATGGCTTCCCTCAGCTGATCTTTTAGGGTTTGAATGTCAAGCACATATTCCACATTTTGTTTCTTTGAAATATTTAGTCGCTCAACAACATCATCCATTTGAGTTATAAAATTAGTTTGTTGATGTTTCAAAATCCCTATTGTTTGTCTGAGTTCATCAGTTTTGGTTGAGTAAGCTATATCAGCCCTTCTTGAGTACTCTTTCAACTCATTTAGATTTTTCAGTTCATCTACAAGTGACTGATTGTGCTTTTTGTAACTTTCAACCAGTTCAATACACTTAGGTGTACATAGCACATTCTCAGGTTCAGTGTTGGAGTTAGAGTTTGCCTCTGCAGATGCAGGTGAAGAACCACTTGCCATCAAGGCATGGTTAGTTGGAGCAAACTCATTCATCACTTCTTCCCAGTCAACAAACCCTGTTTGGTTTGCTACAGCAGCAGTTGCTTGGCTTTGGGTGTTGTAAGAGGGCTTTGGTGGAGTAGGACCAGAGGAAGAGCTTGGTTTGGTATACTCTTGTTTCTTCTCAGCATTGTAACCAGTTTCTCTCCTTGGCTGAGAACACTCCCTGGCAAAATGTCCTAACTGATGACAGTTGTAACACTTGACTTTTGATTTGTCAAGGCCAATAGGAGCATTCTTGGCTCCATTATATTTTCTTCCAGTTCTCTTGTAGAACCTTTGTGCCCTTAGTGACACCATTGCAAGTTGGGTAGTGATGTCAATCTCCTCTAGATCATTTGCACTAATGCACTCAAGATCTGATCTAGTGAACCCTGTATAAGAACTGTTAGCAACATTAGCAAAATTTTAGTAGTATGAAACTTCATGTTCTTTAGGAGACTCAGGAAATGATACATATGGTTCTGGTTCAGAATAGTTCTCTGAGTGAGCAGTAATGAGGGCCAAAGTGCCTCTGGAAGATGATGTCTGGTTCGATGATACACCTGATTTCTCATTCATTTCCATCTCATGTGCACTCAGCATTCCATAGAGATCTCCTAATTTCAAGGTCTTGAGGTCTTTGTTATATTTTATGCCGACTGTATAGACAGTCCAAACTTCAGGTAATGATCTTAAATATTTTCTGATTATATCAGCATTGTCAATTTTTACATCTACACCCTGTAGTTCATCTATAAGTCTAACATATCTTAAATATTGCTCAGACATTGTTTCACCTCTTTTGTGACAGAAATTTTCATATCTTTGTTTCAAAATGTCTTTCTTGTTCTCTTTCACCTCATCTGTTCCCTCATACATTTCAATAAGAGCTTTCCAAAGATCATGTGCAGTTTTGCATCTCTTAAAGCCAATGAGTATAGAATTAGGAAGAGCTGCCTGGAGTGCCCACAAAGCTTTGTAGTCACATTCACAGGTCTTATGGTCATCATAAGAATAATTCTCATACGCTTTGATAAGGTCAACAACAGGTTGAGTAGCAGATGGGGTGGTGATGACTTGTGGTCCATTGATAATGGAAGCCCACATTTTGTGGTCATTGTTTTTACAGAAAATCTCCATTCTAAGTTTCCAAGTATCAAAGTCATCAGGACTGAAGGTTGGAGGTTTGTTAGTGCTGCCATTCCTTAGTTCACTCATTTTCAGAGATCAAGAATCGAAATAGTCTTATCCAAAGCAAACAGAAACACCTTCAGTAAGAAAAGTTTTAGAAAACAGAATTTTTAAAAACTTTTAAACACAAGAGCCAAAGCTCTGATACCACTTGTAGGATCGTGGTTAGGATCAACTAACCAAACACGTTACCAAAAGTGTCAAACAAGAAAGGCGGAATCAGACTTGTTTGTGTTAATGTTTGAAATGGTTTGATCGAAACAGTAACTGGTAAACAAGAAGTAAAGTAGATAAAACACAAGATATCAATTCCAAGCACTACTATATTATTACTTCACAATGTTTACAAAGAGTTACAGCTGATGAACATGAGATAGAGTCGATCAACAAGAAACAAAGGAAATACAACTAATATATATAGTGCAAGGAGGAAATAAAAGATATTCTTTTATTTCCTTTTAGCTCCTAGGCTAAATAAACAAATGATATCTACTCCAGAGTTGTTGTAGTACAAGCATGCTTCTGTGAACAGTTGAGCAGACCTATCGGTGAACAGTGTACAGCATGGTGTAAAGTAAAACTGCTTCCTGACAGCTTTATACATTGGAACTTGCAACCAGGGATAAGTCAAAGTTCCGGAGTAACACTAAGAAAAGTTCCGGAGGAACTACTTAGTGTGAAGGAAGTTCCGGACTAACTTCCTTTGGAACTCTGACTTAGAGAATTTCTGCCTAGCAAAACATTCCCAACAGTGGTGGCATCACCTATTTATAGGGTGGATGATGGGTAACACAATCTCCTGAATTGAGGATTCAAGATATGTAATGATGGTGATAGGGTGGGCTCTTTGCTCCTTTGGTGGTGATGATTGGATGGTGTAGGTGGGCTGCTAATGATGGTGTAGGGTGGTTGTACCATGCAATTTTGAAAATATTTTGGGTGATGATGGTGGTCACATGTGGTGGTGGTTGTACTATGTTGGACCGTCGGTTTGGCCGGGTAAAGGATGGGTCACCGGGTCAGATTAGGTTAATACCCGGTATACTCTCAGGTGACGGTTTCAAATCGGGCCGTATAGTCCCTAGATCGGCATTCCAGAGATATGACGGTTTACCACACTTATTCTAGACACCTAGTTGATTAAATGAATTAAACACGCAAGTAACTCCTGATTTCTAAGTAACCGAGATTTAGATTAATCCAGATAAAGAAGATCAAAAGTGATAAAAGGATCAAACTGTTCACCCGGATAGTCACTAGGTTGTTAGCCTGACATGCTACGATCAAAGACATGAAAAAGACGAAAAGAAAACACTAGAATTTTTCTCCCGGCTCCCAAAAACGGCTGAGGGTTCATAAGTCTAAAAAAACCTAAAGTAGTGTTTAAATACGTTCAAAACAGAAAAGTTCGTAAAATTACCGACACTGCGCGCTCGGCGTACCACGCACCCTTCTGGATTCACCTTGCGCATACCGTCGAGCCCACTAGTCAAAGCCTTCTTGGCCCAGTTTATGTTTTGCTGTGACCCAAATCAATTAATCCGATTCCAGCCTCATTTTTAGCCCAGTTTACTCCTTTATGGCCCAATGCATTCTCTTGTGACCCACAACTCAACTCTAAACACTCATGCATCACAAACAAACCTCTCGAACCATATTTCTTCATTATTTAATTCTTCTAACGCTCAGGTTTTGGTCTTTGATCACTCAAATGCTTCCAAACTTCATAAAATGATTCATTATGCTCCATGGGCATGTAAAACATAAAACATAGAAATGTAATAAGTATCCAAACATTATAACTAATAAAATGCTTAATTAAATAGATTTAGTCACAACAATTCAGACACTCATCACCCCCAAGCCCCCCCCCCCCCCCACACACACATACACACACACATTATATGCATACACTGTAAGCGGGACGTCAAAAGAAAAGTCTCATGTTATATAGTTATTATAGTATATATGTTGATGATATATCATGTAAATTTCAGACATTTGTACAAAGATATTTTTAGTCATCAATCAAAGTATATCTAAAAGATATTGAAGGGTATAATATGGATAAGTCACATCTTTTATATATGTTAAAGTTTTCGGATTAGTTGATATAGAAAATGACCATTTTCAAAGAATGAGAAAATCTTGATCCAGAAGTACTACAATTATGTGTAATTTTTGCATTAGTATTTATTGCTAGATATATCATTTATTTTAATGGATGAGCATGATATATCTTGTGTCCAATGATGAGACATCGAAATGTGTTAAACAAATATTTAGGAGGCCCGGAAGATATGGGTTTATGTTGTACAAACCCATTAACACAATTTAGATAGTTTTGCAGATGCATGTAATGTAACACAATATAATTATGGATCTTGTGGTATCTTTTTATGATTGAATGTAGTAGAAGGGTACATGAGAAGAACATATAGTATTGGCCAACTTGAGGATATGCACATTAAGGGATCAGGCAGGCTGCAAGCCAGCCACTATAAAAGTCTGAAATTGTCCTAAGTAATTTTGAAATTGTCCTAAGTAATTTTCATAGAAGATCGACGCCAGCCACTACAAAAGTCTTAAATTGTCTTAGTACTACACGACTGGCACATTTTCCTTTACTAGGCTTTTCCCGGATGATTTTTCTTAGTATGGTTTTTAATCACACAACTTAACCAATCCAGAAGTATCAGGGGAAACAGTACGCATTGCACTCTTTTCCCACTGGGTTTTAATTTTCTGGCAAGATTTTTAACGAGGCCTCGTATCTAATAAAACCTATGATGTTGATAACCAAGTTATTATTGTGCTTATTTGTCTTTAATCTTACGTAAATTCAATAAAACTAAAATGACCTTCATCACACTAAAATCACCAACATTTACAATAGAGTTGTAGTGAAAAGTGTATGTCTGTATACTTTCGTCGCTAAGTTGTTTGGATGGAATTTTACTAATAATTTTATTTACGGTGAGCAATATGGATTATTGGATTGAGATATTCTTTTAGATTCTGTAATTTCCCTAGATTGAAACAAGTATCACAACCCAAAAATATTTAAACGAACTTGTGACAAATAATTTATTAATGATTTTTAGCGGAAAGAAAATAACAGTTTTATTACTAGAAGATGAATAGATGAGTATGGGTGTGAAGTGTGAAGTGAGGTGATGGTCAAAGGTAGAAGATAGTTTAGACCCACACGAGGAATGGTGATTGTAGCATATTTACTTTAAAAGAATAATTGAATGAATATGCAATGATGTGGTTTGTGAAAAAAGCCCACATTAAACTCCTTTAATGTTCATAGACATCATTAGTTTCCACCAAAAGTTTTACATCCAAATCTTAAAGCTAAACCACCACCTAAAGTTCACAGTCTCACACCCACCCAGCTTTCATTTTTTTCTTCCTTAATTAGTTTTCTTAAACAAATCAATAATAGAAAACTTGTTGGATTTTTAGTTTTTGTCTTCAGAAGATACAAATCTATCTCATCTGTAACGTAAGAGTGAGATATTTGGGAAATGAGAGCACTCTCGGAACAAGAACTTCTTAGTCGAAGACTCCAACTATGATTTTTCCTAAAAAACTACAAAATTGTCAAAGTCTTGTGACGGGCGGCTGGCTAATCGATCCTCATGACCTTATATAGAAAAAATTGATAAGGGGGGCCAATCGACGCTAAAGAGTGTACCTGGTACTTCACTTATCTCTCGATTTTCACGGTCCGGGGAGGGGACTGATCAGTGGCGGATCTTAAAAAAAAATTCGTGGGTGATCGAAAGTTACGTGACCAAAAAATATATATATAACTAACGAATTTGGGTCGGATCAAACCAATATATATATATATATATATATATATATATATATATATATATATATATATATATATAGATTTGGGGTAAAATACATCAAGCAAAAACGCTACATCAAATGCGGATTGATCTGGGGCGTCCATCAAGATCATCCAACAGCCAGGATCTAAGGTGTTTTCCGCCTATGGTGTTTTTTTTCCCCCGAAAACGCCATAGGCGAAAACACCATAGATCTTGGCTGTTGGATGATCTTGATGGACGCCCCAGATCAATCCGCATTGATGTAGCGTTTTTGCTTGATGTAGCGTAACTCGACTCTATATATATATATATATATATATATATATATATATATATATATAGTGAAAAGTTCATGTAGACTCATAAGTGTAACATAGAACTTTCACATTGACGATCAATGTGAAGTTCGATCGTCAATCCATTAGAACATTAAATATTGAATTCGGGTCGAGTCGGTTCAAACCATAAAGTCTCAAATTGTCCACTCAAACTTAATAAGTGAGTTCATAAATGATAAATCAATTAACCATCTCATGATCTCAAATTTCCGGAATTTCCATCCACTCAATCCACTATCACGAAATCACTGACCAACAATTTCTTTAACAAAATAGTTAAATAACAAAGATTAAAGATTTAAAACACAAACACTATCTCTTAGTCTTACTTCAAAATTGCAGAACTATGGCCGGCTGGTCAGTGGCGGTGGCGGATGGCGGTCTCTCGTCGGGGCACAGGCGCAGGTCGGAATCGGCGGAATCAGTGGCGGACTCACACGGGCCACGGGGTCAGTCGGAATCGGTGTCACGGCGGGCCGGTAGGCCGGCGTCAGTCAGAATCGGAAACTCGGAAGTCGGAACTTCGGAGGGCCGGTGGTGTGTTCGTCGTTTCCCCAAAATCCAATTTCCCCCTTTTTCCCGTAAGGTGGGACTTGAGAGTGGTACCTAAATTAACCTTTTTTTTTATTTTATATTTTAAAAAGACCCTATACTTTGTTTTAGTTACCAAAACAACCCTAAACTTTGTTTTAGTTACCAAAACAACCCTAAACTTTGTTTTAGTTAAAATAAGTCATTTAAGATCTAATTTTTGATATTTTTTTAGTAGATACATAACGTTTATAAATAATTTTACGTTGGAGACTGACTTAGTTACCAAAACAACCCTAAACTTTGTTTTAGTTACCAAAACAACCCTAAACTTTGTTTTAGTTAAAATAAGTCATTTAAGATCTAATTTTTGATATTTTTTTAGTAGATACATAACGTTTATAAATAATTTTACGTTGGAGACTGACTTAATACATTCAGTATTAAAAAAAAATAGTGGTGACCGACTCAATATATACAATAAAAATTTAGTGGTGACTGAAACGATATATAAAAAATTCCTTCGTAAAACGCCTATACTCGGTACCCATTAAAAACCGCCCCTGGGACTGATCGTGAATCGCTTCACGATGTGATGTACGCAGCCTTACCGCTTACTTTTATGCAAGAGGCTGTTTTCACGACTTAAAAACATGATCTCAAAGTGACAAGGCAACATTCCACCTATAGAAAAAAGGAAAATTGGATTTAAATAATCCTATGTTTTGACTATTGGCAAATAATAATCCGACTTTTAACATTGGCAACTAGCAGTCCCACATTTACACTTATTTGTTTTCACTGGTCCATCCGTTAAAAAAATTAACTCGTTAACTTTTTCACCAAACTTTTCTCAACCCCAATTTTTGATCCACCATAACTTCTTCAATTCTTGATGAAACTTCAATCCGTAAGTTGCTATGAACTCGTGACGAAATACCGAACAAGACTAGATCCATATTGCCTAGGTTTTAAATAGGTTACGATGATGAACAAAAGCATCAAAGTTATGACTTTTTCATGACTTTGAATAAAAATTTGAGCATCAAATCCATTGTGTTTGTGATATTGATCGAATACAGCAGATTTGACATGTTCTCACGAGTCTATAGCAAGTTACGAAATTTATTTTCATGGAGTTTTGATTGGATTTCAAATTTCACAACTTCATGGTTTTCATGAAGCTTCAACAATGGTAGATTGATCAATTCTCAATGGTTTTCAATGATTCTTGTTGCTATAGATTCGGTTTATGATCACAAATGTGTTAGTGAAATCAATTTTGAAAACCATTGATAATTGATCAACCCACCATTGTTGAAGCTTCATGAAGAACGTGTTCATAATTATAATCTATTTAAAACCTAGGCAATATGGATCTAGTTTTGTTCGGTTTTTCGTCACGAGTTCATAGCAACTTACGGATTGAATTTTCATCAAGAATTGAAAAAGTTATGGTGGATCAAAGATTGGGGTTGAAAAAAGTTGGATGAAAAAGTTAACGGAGTTAACTTTTTTAACGGAGGGACCAATGAAAACAAATAAGTGTAAACGTGGGACTGCTAGTTGCCAATGTTAAAAGACGGATTATTATTTGCCAATAGGCAAAACATGGGATTATTTAAATCCAATTTTCCTAGAAAAAATTGACAAATTCTTGTAGCCGGGACAATCCATCCTTTTACCCTACATAAAGCTATAATAACTAAAGTCATATATATTCATTTCTGCAGGTTCTTTTTCTGGAAAGAGAGGATAATATTGTATGGACACATAGATTCTGATTAATAAAAGAAAAAGGTAAAGGAGGGTAATGATGAAATTAAGCTTTATATTAATAGAAAATCATAGAGATTGCATGGTGACATGCTATTGAGTATTAAACAGTATTGAGTCAAAAGAGAACACAATCTTTTATAATTGGAAACAGACTGAGATGGGTTAAAATCTTGTACTTCAATTAGACCATCAGTAAAAAAAAAAAAGGGGGATAGATCTGATCATAATCTTGAAGTTATGGTCAATGTGAATCATTCTGTCATCAAACTCTTTCATCATTTTCCTCCAAATCTTTTCCGGTAATAAAAAGAACACCATCATGCAAAAAAAAAAAAAAAAAAAACAACTTATAATGACAAGAATCATTCAGGTGCGTATGGAAAAAGAAACTGCATAGGAACAAATAAGATTGCGTAAATTTAGAAGCTTTGCGGACAGAAAGTTCACATCCAATATAGAACTGAATTTACCTCTTCCCACTTCAAATTAATACATATTGACTAGAGTAATTAAAAGACAAAGAAACTTGTAATCCATCATGCATCTGTCCATGCAGCAAAAACTGGCATATGAGTCCTCATTTGGGTTGCTGCTGCAGCTGTTGGGATCCATATATTTCCAGACGAATTACCAAGAAACTTCGAAGCTGATGATGGTGGCATTTCAAGAACCATTGGGAGATTTTTGCTTCTCTCGGGGCTATGTTCTTGCGAGCTGCTCAAACTGGTCGCGAGTGAAGAAGCATTTGATGAATGCGGTCCAAGTAATTTAGCGGACTGATCATCCCCCTCAAGTCCAGTTTTTTTATTATAGAGTGTCATTTTCCAATCCAACATGTTCATGTCTGCGGTGGGGTCGGTTAGCATGGTCTTGGGTTCACCATTATGTGCCAGTAGTTGGTCTGAGAGGAGCTCATTTGTGGCTGTAGGGTCTACTTCTTTGGTTCTTCTAGCTAGCTCACCTGCTAAAAGGGTATCACTTGCAATGATCTTTTGGACATTATACCTTGAAATGTCGAAATTTGTGACCGCATTAACCCCACGAAATTTAATGGCAGCTACATCATAAGCCTCAGCAGCTTCTTCTTGGGTGCCTGTTATTTCATTTCATATTTGGTGAATAGAGGTTTGATAGAATAAAGAAGAAAAATAAACACAAAACCAGAGGAGGGTCAAAAGTATGTTGTAAATGACCAAACCGAACAAAGCCTTGTTCGTGTTGGTTTGTTTAGCATTGACTTTTCACGAGCAAAACTGAAAGGAAATTCTTGTTTTTGTTAGTTAATTAACTTGTTCACAAACGCAAAAGTTAAGCACCCATATAATAAGTAGAAAAACAATTATCCTAATATAACATACAAATTAGAATAATTATTACGAAATAATGTCTCAAAAATCTAAGTTTTAAATAACGAGGTTTTTAACAAGATATAAGCTTAGATGACTAGGGCTTCTATTTAAATAAACAAACTCAAACGAACATATTATTGAATGTAAATGAACATATTAGCAAAAATTCACGAGCGTAATTGAACGGACACGGCCTATTCGGTTTCGTTCATTTAATGAACGAAGGGAATTTCTTGTTCTTATTCGTTCATTTATTAAACCAATAACGTAAACGAATTTTCCCCGAACAGTTCACAAATGATTCGTTTACAACCCTACTAAAATAAAAAATGTTATGATTCTTTTGTTCAAAAATAATTATGTAAAAAGTTCACAAAAAATACATATAATATACAAGTTGGGTCCCACTTAAGCTAGCTTTTATGAGTTGTACCAAAAACTGAAAATGCAGGAAGACATAAATGACGTGAAAACATGCATTGGCCCTTGGATGGAAGAGAGTCACAGAAGATGCCCATCTTGATGAAAATCAGCCTTCTTTTGTTGACAAAAGCAGCTTTCATCATAATAGATTTTAAAGAGTTAAAGGTCAAGATTTTAAAAGCATTCACATTTGTCTACTGGTTATTCTTTATCTTCTGGAAAAAAGATAATTGAATTCATAAAAACTAACTATTGGAAGAAAACTTGACATTAACTTACTGAATGTGCCCAAGTAAAGATCTTTGTTCCCGGCCACACGGCCGATTCGAGCTTGCCAGCGGCCATGTTGATGGTGTCTGAAAATTATAAACAACAAACTAAACCAAGTTAGTTGAAATAAATAAAGCTATGTACATATATACTGCATTTTCAATGCTTAATGAATCCCATTTTGACCTTGTTACTCCTCTATAGACTGAGGCTCCCCTAGAGAAACCACTGCTTCTCCTATAATCATAAAGATAGAAACAAAATTACTAGTTTTTTAACATGTTCTTCATTTCTACAATTTCTCAAACTTCAAAGATACCTTCTCAAGTGAGCTACATATTCTTGTCTGGACATGTTCTTCATTTCTACAATTTCTTGTTCATAGTTCTCCACCTGAGAAAATATATAATTAAATAGGAATATTGGGTTTAAATAATACCAATTAAGAGGCATTGGTAAATAATAATACGAAATCACGAATTTCATTACAATAATACCAATTCGACAAGTGGGTGCAAAAACTAGTATGCCGTTAAAAATTTTCAAACGATGTTAGTCTCAGGGTTACTTTTATCATTTCTAAAATTGGAGGGACTATTTTGGAAATATCAATAAACTTAATAAAAAAAACAAAAAAAAAAAGAAGGAGAAGGAGGTCGACGGTTTCCGGCTAGGTTTCCGGCTAAGGTTCCGGCGCTCCTCTTTCCCGTGAACCACCACCGGCGCTCCTCCTCCCCACCACCAGCGCTCCTCCTCCCCACACTTCCCTTTCCCTTTCCTCCTCACCATAACGACCAAATCGAGCACAGTGCACCTCTCCGCCGCCGGTTACCCCTACCGGTTACCCCTGCTCCGACGAAACCCTTTCCGCCGCCCCTGCTCCACTTTCCCGTCGCCGGTTACCCCTGCTCCGACGAAACCCTTTCCGCCGCCCCTGCTCCTCTTTCCCGTCGCCGGTTACCCCTGCTCCGACCAAGCCCTTTCCGCCGCCCCTCCTCCTCTTTCCCGCTGCTCCTCTTTCCCGTCCGACCATCGCCGGAACCTTAGCCGGAAACCTAGCCGGAAACCGTCGACCTCCTTCTCCTTCTTTTTTTTTTTGTTTTTTTTATTAAGTTTATTGATATTTCCAAAATAGTCCCTCCAATTTTAGAAATGATAAAAGTAACCCTGAGACTAACACCGTTTGAAAATTTTTAACGGCATACTAGTTTTTGCACCCACTTGTCGAATTGGTATTATTGTAATGAAATTCGTGATTTCGTATTATTATTTACCAATGCCTCTTAATTGGTATTATTTAAACCCAATATTCCAATTAAATATTACATAGAGATATATAATAAAAAAACTAATTATGTGACAGGTTTAAGGAACAATAGAAAGCTACTGGAAAATTGATGTGCGTTGCAAGACCCCAATACTTGAGTGCAGCTAAATCATAAGCTCTAGCAGCTTTCTCCTCCATATCATAACCACCTAAGAATTAATTATAAACACAAAGTTAGTCTTTATTTTTTTCCTAGCTTTCTAGGGATCAAAACTTTAGAAATTAAAATGAAAACATGAAATGAAGGCTTACCCAGATAGACTGATGGAAAGTTGGTAATCAAGCAAACAAGAAACAAAAAGAAAAATGGTGTAAGAATTGGTGGGAATTATTGTTCAAAGGTGACAAAGTGTAGAAGTCAACATTCCTTAATTATTTTGTTTCGATTTCAAGTTCTAACCTTGTCTTCCCTTCCTAGTTTGGCCTTCTTTTTTGCAACTATTATCCCACAAATGTGCTTCATATCTACCGGTCCATCTATGCCTGTTAATTAAAAAAAAAATTCATAGAAATTCACATAAACCAACTAAAAATCGAAAAATCTATTATAGAAAATGATTCACATAAATTCACATAAAGCAATTAAAAATATAAAATTTAGCTAAAGAAAATGACTCATAGAAATTCATATAAATCAATTAAAAAATAGAAAATTTGGTTAAAGAAAGATTTTAAAAACATGAACCTGGTAACACCTCTATACTGAGAGGTTCTTTGACCAAATGTATCCAAAGATTTTCTGTGAACTATTTGCTTCTGTTGGTCAACTTTCTCAGACCCTCTTTTCTTTGTATCCATAACCACACAGTCAGTGACACTAGCAGGAGGTATGATCTCCTGCTGTGATGAGGCAGTCACACATGGGCTAGTTGATTGTGAACAGCCAAAGCCCATTGACAAGCTAAGTGACTGTAAATCTCCACCACCACCAGGATCACCATTAACACCAGTATGATAGTTTCTTGAAATCCAGTTCTTCATGCCAGTGAGATCATCATCTTCACCAATACTTGGTAGATGATGAAGCTGGCTATCTGAAGAAATCTGGTCCTCCTTAACTTCCTCTTCTATAGATTGGTACAAAGAGGAGTAATCTTGATAGTGTTGGGTTTGAATCTGGTGTTTATGAAGATCAAGATTTTGATTGTAGTACATTGTACTGCTATCTAAACCAAGACCCATTGTAGCTCCACCTCTTCTGTCATAGTCAGGGGTCCCCATTGTTACACCACCAAAAAAATTCTCAAGTTTTGGTGGAGTTGAAGTAACCATTCCTAGAAGACAACACATTTTTCAAGATTTTTTAATCAGAAAAGGAAACACATTGAAGACAAAAAGAACATAAAACACAAAACAAAACAAAAAAAACAAACCTTGTGATTGTGATCTTGTGATGGCTTCCATTAAACAAAGGGAACCATCAGACTTCAAGGGCATGATAGGAAAAGCAGTGTCAACTCCATAAATGTTTGGATAGTTGAAATGAGATGGAAGGTTGAAATAAGTTGTGGGGTTAGATGAAGAAGTAGGAGGAGGAGGAAGATGAGTATCTTCCATGGTTAAAGTTGTGGGATTTGTGTTTGTATGGGGAGAAAGAGAGAAACCCAACCAGTTGTTTATGTTGCAGTCATTGTTGTTGTTAAACTTCATGTTTTCTATGAATCTAATGAACTCTCACACTTGGAATAAAGAAAAAGGGATATATTGTTAACCTAGGGCAAATTTTGATTTTTCTTTATGCAAAGCTCAATCAATCATTGGAGATATAGTAAACTAATCATACTTTGCTTTCCCTCCATTTTTGAAACTTAATAGAAACAGAAATATGTATCTATAAATGTAAATCTAAAGGTAGCAAAACACACACTCACTAGGTGAATATTGTTGAATGAAATGTTAATCTTTATCCAAAATCCCTTGTGGTATGTCTGAAAAGATTTGTAAAGAGAACAAAGCAAGTTTCTTTAAACTTATACAAAAAGAATGAGTTTACAATAAACAATGCTGGAATCCTTCCTGCATAGCATTGGGATCTGTGTTTAAGAAAAACCACCTCTTTTGCTTTTTCTCACTGTTTTTTTTTCTTTTTCTTTTACTTTATGTAATAGATGGATATACAGATCTGATATGTAAAATGTTTATATGATGTGCATATATATGCAATTATGGTATATTCTTTAAAACAATGTTTCTTAAATACAATCCGTATGTACTAAAAGGACCATAAAAAGGTCAAAGATCTTATTCTGTGTGGTCATAAAAATATGATTATGGATTTTATTTTGAAGGTAGAATAAGTAGACATATATAGTAGACATATAATCACGGACTCACGGTAGCTTTTATAGATATTTACATGGTAAAAGATCCGTGTAGACCCCTTATTTTTTGTAGACCCCGTAGACCCCTTATAAAACTCAATAAAACTCATTAAACTCACTAAAAATAAAACTCAGTTTTGTTAATTTAGTTTTTTTTATTTGCGATAAGCTTTTAAGAACAAAAAAAAGACAATTAAAAAAAAAGAAAAACGAAAAACATTAAAAATCGAACATTTTAAGACAATGAGTTTTAAAAATCAATGAGTTTAAAACTCAATAAACTCAATAAAACTCGGTGTTGCGTTTAAAACTCATTGTCTTAAAATGTTCGATTTTTAATGTTTTTTGTTTTTTTTAATTTATTTATTTATTTATTTGGTTCTTAAAAGCTTATCGTAATAAAAAAACCAAATTTACAACACTGAGTTTTATTTTTATTGAGTTTTATAGGGGTCTACGTGGTCTACAAAATTTAAGGGGTCTACACGGAACCCTTCCCATATTTACATTTAGGCATATACACACATATAAACTATTTTTCTTAATTTTTTTATAACATATAGTATGTTATTTAGAACCGTGAGAATTGTATAAGATACATACTATATACATATATACTGTTTCAATGAAATAACTAAAATTAAAAAAATTGTTTATATATATATTTTTTCCATTATTTTTGTGAAAGTTAGCTATCTCTAATTAGTTTTTTTTTATGAAAAAGCATACAAATGTGCACCTATACATACATTTAGACAAAAACCTATAAATGCCATATAAATCTTAGATATTAAAATCCACATGTATTCTACTCAAATTATATATATAACAAAAAGTACAAAGATTACACAGTTCTCTAGCATATTTTTGTATCTAAAATGAATGCTTCTATATGTGTGTTTTGTACAATTAATACAACTTTAACTCAAGAGAGCAACTCTTTAATATAACTAGCGTATAGTTGGAAATTTTAGTAAAAATATGTTTTTACTAATATTTTAGACATAAATAATAGTTACTATATATATGTTATATAATTAACTATTCCCAGGTTTAGGTTCTGTATTGTGAGAGTATCTGTTGAGAATTACAAGACCGAGGCATTATGATTTGAATAGATGTGATTTATTCAACAAGCCACTTATTATATATCGTTCTACCGTCCTGCAACACGGGGAAGATCATGACTACTCAAGATATCCTACCATCCGAAGACCAATACAAGTGACGTTAATTATCTAATTGTTATATTAATATGTATATGTCAACTTGTCCACTAGTATTAGTATTTACTACTTTGCCATTATCTAGATTAGTATATATATGTGTGTCATATCCCATGGAGAATAACACACGCAAATATATAGAAGCACAAGATGCATATATGAGTGATCGGAGAGTATAGTCATGAGGCTTTGAAGTTGTGAAGGGCCTCAGGAACACGTTTGTTCTGGAGGCTCGAGTATGAGTGGGGTAGGTAAACGTAATCATTCGGTTATGTATACAATCCTATTATCACTTTGTTTATCATGTTCTTCGTGTCTGTGTTCTTGATAGTCATTATCATAACATCTCAACACAATCGATGTTCATACCGGGTGTTCGTTTGTTATACAAGATGGGTGCACAAAGTCTTCGATCCGCTTCCGCACACGATAACGAGGTTCAAGGTTAGCCCGTTACCTCGTTTCAATAGTATCACAACGAACTAAGTAGTATCTAAAATAGAGCTAAGATGAATGAGAAATTGAAGCTCAAAGTTTGGTGGAAAAAGGAAAGAAAATGGATTTACTTGTGTGGTACCATGGAAACGTATCCCACATTGGTGGGGAAGGTAAACCTTGAAGGGTTTCTAAGGAGGGGCACTCCTTGAAGCTTATCTCCTTGAGTAGGAGACATCCTATGGATCCTAAGGGGTGCGAACACTACGTCAAAATTGGCCTTTGGCCACAGAAAAAAATGTGACCAAAGGTCTTTGGTCACGTTTTTCTTCCCATGTCAATCGACACCAAATTAGGTCCCGTCATCGTATGTATCATACGGTCACGTTAGAATATCAGTGGTTGAAGCCACATAGATACGTGGCTAAAGGGTACCAATATTTATTGTTCTGCTCAAACAATTCTTCCAGAAAGCGTGGCCAAAGGGTCCCAACGGCCACACGTGTTTGTTTACCGTGGCATTTGATATTATATAGTCACATATATATGTGTTTTAGCCACATAATTATAAAAATACGTGGCTAAAGGGTTGTGAAATCCATATGTTCTCCCAATACGCGTGGCTAAATGGTGGCGACGGCCACGTGAAAATACCAAAAGTGTAACCTTTGGTATTATATGGTCACATATATTTGTGTTTTAGCCACATATGATAGAAAAAAAGTGGCCAAATGGGTTGCTGAAATCATACATTTTTCACAATTCACGTGGCCAAAAGGTGGCAATGGACACGTTACAATATCAAAGGTGTGGCCTTTGTTATTATATAGTCACATATATTTGTGTTTTAACCACCTATATTAGAAAAAAAGTGGCCAAATGGGTTGCTGAAATCATACATATTGTCCCAATTCACGTGGCCAAAGGGTGGCAATGGACACGTTAAAATAGCAAAAGTGTGGCCTTTGGTATTATATGGTCAATTATATTTGTGTTTTAGCCACATATATTTGGAAAAAAAAGTGGCCAAAGGCTTGGTGAAAGCAGATATTTTGTCTCTTGGAACCGATTCTGTTGTTGGCAACACAAACCGTTCACCGTTGAGTATTTCTGGTGAAGACCTTTTGATGTCCTATCTAGAATTGATACTTTGTTTTGTAATAAATTTTGAATTTGTACTTAGTAAAATTCTGCTTATGTTCTAGCGGACTTGTATTTCTCCTTAGCGAACTTCTGATTTTTCACTTAGCGGACTTGTTTAACACTTAGCGTACTTGTTCATTTTATGTCTTAGTGAACTTCATTTGTTCCTAGCGGACTTGTTTACTTAGCAGACTTGTTCTTGATCCTAGCGAACTTGATTTGTTCCTAGTGAACTCGTTAGCGAACTTGCTTGTACTTAGTGAACTTGTTAGCGAACTTGCTTGTACTTAGCGAACTTGTTAGCGAACTTGCTTGTACTTAGCGAACTTGTTAGCGAACTTGTTTGTACTTAGCGAACTTGTTAGCGGACTTGTTAATGCTTAGAGAACTTGTTAGCGGACTTATTTACTCCTAGCGAACTTGAATTACTGCTTAGCAAACTTGTCTGTCTGATGGAATATTCTGCTGAATTCTAGGTAATGATTGTGTGTGTCAAACATTCTTTTTGTCTTATGCTCTCTTGTAGTATAAATACAGTTGAGAAAACCCTATTAGGATACGCCACTCTTGGATTATTCTACAAGAGAGCATTTGTGTGTGTATTCTTGGTGTAGTGTGTGTTCATGAGCTTTAGAAATCATCAATGGGTGAGCATGGATGCAGATTCAACCAGAATCGACCATCACACACGATTTTCGCACTTGTGTGATGAATCATATGAGAACATGTTGCTCAAATCTGATCCTGACAATTGGTATCAGAGCCATGTTCTTCATTTTTGAAGTTTTTCTCAAAATGGAGAAAATCTCATATGAGTTGTCAATTTTGGATAGATTTGCTTGTTGTCTGAGTTGATTCTTGGTAGAAATCACTCAAGGAACACAATGCTGCACTCAGATTTCAGTGAATCACAAGCAAAATAGTCGATTTTTGAGATTCTGCCATGAACAGTTCGTATTTTTCCATAAGTCTGTTCTTGAGAAAATTTTTCCAAATTTTGTTTTTCTGTTGATTCTTTGTTAAAATTGATGAATGGTGAGATTTATACATATAAAAACGAATCTATAGGCACTAATTTCTCTCAAAAACATCAAGTATTGAAGATTTTAGAGGCTAAAAGTGGTGGTTTTTGGTGTTCTTCACATAATCTTACTATTCCATCAAATTAGGTCATTTAGAGTGGTTTTTGGAGTTTGTGTCAGTTGAGTAAAGTGTTCCTACATGAATCTCGAACCTATTGATGATCTTTAACATTGATTTTGTCAACATTGATTTTTGAAGTTTGAAACTACTCAAGAACAAGCTGTTCAAATTTTGGCTAAGTCTGGAAATTTGACTTTTCAAATTTTTTGTTTAAATCTCACTTGCTTATGACTAATAATGTTTGTGAATGCAAGATTTGTGTGAATTCAAGCATTCTATAAGCATTTGAGCATTTTGAACAAAGTGTTCAATCTGTCCGAACTGCTAGTCAATTTAGCAAGTTTGTGCTAAATTTTCGTGTTTCTCACTTCCATTGACTGAAGGTAATCAGTTTGCTCCTGTCATGCAAGGCCACAGCCGTCCACCAAAACTAATGGGCGCGAGTGATTTCGATGACTGGAAAGGGAAGTTTGTGCTATTTCTAGAGTATGTTGACTATGAACTATTGACTTCAATTGTTGAAGGTCCGGCTGTGTATGAAATTGAAGAAGCTACTGCTACTGGCATTACTGTCACGGTTGCTGACCCTCCATAAACCAAGAAGAAGATGATTCCAAAACCTTTGGATAAGCTGACTCCTGCTGGAAAAGCACAAAGGAAGATTGACATGCGTGCATTGGGTTGTATCAAGATGGCACTGAATGATGATCTGCTACATCAGTTTCGTGAGGCCACCTCAGGCCATGAGATATGGGTTGGTTTGGAGAAAAGGTATGAAGGCAATCCGGCTACCAAGGAGAGAAGACTTGAGAAATTGAAGTTGGCATTGAACACTTTCGCTCACAGAAATGGAGAGTCGTTTGAAACACATATCAACCGCTTCTGCAGAATCATTACTGAAATGACTACCAAGAAAATTCGTCCTGATTCTAGAGATATCATAAGGAAAATCTTGCATTCTTTTCCTTAGGAATTTGCCTCCTATGTCACTTATCTCATTGAAAGTACTGATCTGACTCAGGCTGACCATATGGATATGATTGACAAAGTTCGAGACTATGAAGTAAGAGCAGTTGAACGTAGTGGCAAGTCACTTATGGGCAATGTGATACCCAGGGGCTCAACTTCCTCAGCTTCTAATGCTGCTTTTGCTGCTTCTGCTTGTGAGGAGAATTATCAGTTTTCCAACTCTTCTTGCCCAACACTGCCTGCAATTGCTCCATCTCATGTACCAGCTCCTGTTCAAACTGAGATGTTTGCATCACATGCCACTCATCAGCCTTCAAATGTGTCGTATGTTCAACAACCACCATCTTGGTACATGGTTCAGCAGTCAGCACCAATTTCATTTAATAACACCTGTTTAGACCAAGATTTGTGCAATGCTTTCCTAGCTTGTATGAACTCTCAAATGTCAGGAAACATTGAGACAATGACTGTTTGTCAAGAAGATCTTGACCAAATTTCTGCTGATGATCTGGAAGAGATCGACATCAAGTGGCAGATGGGTATGATTGCTGCTAGAACAAGGAAATTCTTTAGAAAGACTGGGAGGAAGTTGTTTCAATCTCCTTCAAACGCCAACATAGGATTTGATAAGTCCAAGGCTCAATGCTACAACTGCCAAGAGCTCGGACACTTCGCACGTGAATGCCCAAAACTAAGAACGTGGAATGTTCCTGTAAGCTAGGGTGGAGGTAATCAGACTTTTCAAATACAAGCTGGCAATGGAAACCAGTCATATCAGAAGCAAAGCAGTTCATCCTATCAGAAGCCTCAGAATGCCAACTCTAATGTCTCTCATCTTGGTTCGTCTAACTCTCAACTTGCTCAAGGAGTCAACAATGGTGGCAAGGCATTGGTCTCACTCGAAGGTGGTAACTACAACTGGATGTCTTCATCGTCATCTTAACCTTCAAACCAATCAGACTTTGCACTAATGGTCAATTCTGATGGAGAAGAGATTAATGAGTGTTGAATTTGACCCTCTTTTCCCAACTGACTTCTGTCTGATGGCTGGAGTTGATGAGATCCTTGAAGAATCTTCTTCTACTGTTGGAAACGCTATTGTAGTGAATCCATCTGAGGTTGAAACGGAAGCAAGCAAGCGCCTTCTTGAACTACAGAGAGGAACAATTCCAGATGAGGTAAAATCATCTTTGTATTCTAAAAAATGTCTTGAAACTGTCGCTCGCTATCGCACATACAACCTAGAGTTGCATGCTAAGGCGGCAGAGAGTGAGAGTCAAGTTGTGCTTTTTCAAGCTAATGAAAAAGAATTTTTGGTCAAAATTAAATCACTTTAGGATGACATTGAGATCATGAAGCACACTGAATCAAACTTAAAAATCCAAATTGCTGATCTTTTGAAAACATTGACTTCTCTGAGAAACAGCTATGCTGAAGCTCGAGAAACAATTGATTTAATGAAACTTAATCCTGAAACTTTGGGTAGTGCGGTTGCAGAGGACATTATGTCGCGTCTTAGAACTGGTATAGGTATAACACGGAAGATACTAAAGAGTGCGGCTGAGCATCCACTCAATCACAACTATCTTTGTGTCCCTGAATTGACTAAAATCAATCCTAAGAGTCGCATTAAGTTCATTGACCCCAGTTTGATTCCGTGTACTTCTGAAATCAAAGCGATGGAAGACCAGATGGCTGCCAAAACTGCCTCTAGTCTCCCACCGATTGATGAAACACTTAAATTTGGTGATTTCGATGTAATTTCTTTGAATTATGTCAATACTAGTATCTCTGAAGCATGTGTGCAAAAGGCTGCTAAAACCGAGTTTCTCAATTTGTGTACTCAAAACACATCAGAGGGTCAATCATTTTTATTTGATGAAAACTATGATGTTTTTAACACAAATGAAATTACTAAAAGGACTAAAACCGTTCGAAGGCGTAAGCCAAAGAAGAAGGTTGCAAATGAGAAACTTGAGGTTCAACGACACATCAATGATGATGAGTTTAGTCGTGCTTTTGCCGAAATGGCCTTAGAACATGGTAAGACTGTTATGCATACACAAGCTGGTCTTACAATCACCGATGGTAAGGTGATCACTGTTCCTGTTGCACAACCGAACTCTCCAACGATTCCTGCTCAAGCAACTTCTGCATCCGTGTCTGTCAAGCCAACTGAAACATCTGTTAGCACTGCTCCCAATGAGGCTAGAAAATCCACTATGGTACTATTCAAGACAAGTGATCCTAAGAAGAAGAGACTTCAAAATGAACCTGTTTTGACTGGTCAAACAAGTGTTGAAGAACAGCCCACTGTGGTCGAGCTAGATGCTAAAACTCTTGATGCTTTTGAAACTGAGAACACCCCCAAGAAAAAGAAGCAAACTAGGAGGAGGAAGAAGAAGATGGTCATTGAAACAGAAAAGGCTGAAAGTGTAACATCAAATGAGCTACAACCAACGGCTCCCCAAGTTGCTGAACTACCTCTTGTGATTGATCCTAGTGGAACAGTTGAGACCTTGGGATGTACAGTTTGCGGGAATCCACACCATGATGCAAGGGTGTGTGCATACAACACGGGTTATCCTGCCTACAACAACACCTCATTACCTCCTATTCATTTCTACTAGCAACAGCAAGTGGCACCACAAGGAAGTCAATTGGCCCCAATGTATTATGGGAATTATGGTGAGGAGTACATGGATCAACAACCTGACACCATGTTTCAGCAATCTTACCCGAATCAACCTTACATTCCTAACCAAGACCAGTATATCCCTCATGGTTTGGGAAGGAAGGTAAATGCTTTGAGGCCACCAGTTCAACAACCAGTGAGAATGTCTGCACCAAATCCTGTTCCTATAAGATCTTGGACGCCTCGAACAAGGTCCCAGGTCTGTTATGCTTTGAGGCCTAGGTCTGTTATGGTTTAAAAACCTGTACGGGCTCCTCGACCAAGTGTTACATCTTCACAAACTCCTCCTGCTATGGTTCTAGCACCAAATGCTCCGCCAGCGAAAAAGGCATCCAAGAAGAAGGTCCCAGGTCAATCTGGCCCGAGTCCATCTCTAAACTGATCACTTTCTTTTTCATGTGCAGGGACTGGCCCAGAGTACTGCCAACATGTGGTACTTAGATAGTGGCTGTTCCAGGCACATGACGGGGAACAAGGACCTGCTGGATGATGTCAAAATAATATCACACGGTGGTCCTGTTGCCTTTGGAGGTGATGTTCAGGGTGGAAGAATAATCGGAAACGGTCACTTGACCAATGGTGAAATTTCATTTGACAAAGTAAATTTGGTATCTAATCTGAAGTTCAACCTGCTTAGTGTCTCACAAATCTGTGACAACAAGATGCAAATGTTCTTTGATGATCGTGAATGTTATATTCTGAAGCCTGGATTCAAGATTCTCGAAGATCAGATTCTATTCCGTGCAAAATGGGAAGGGAACATGTATGCTCTGGATATGTCTGCTGCAAGGCCGACTGGTTACATAGCATGCTTCTTGGCTAAGGCATCAGAAGATGACTCTACTTTATGGCATAGGAGGATGGGGCATGTGAACTTTCAGAACATGAACCGCCTTGTTAGGGGGAAACACGTTGACGGTGTGCCGGAGAAGGAATTTATCCACATCGACAATTGTGTAGCATGTCTGAAGGGTAAACAACACAAGACGTCTCACAAGCCAAAGCCACCGGGTAGAACGACAACAATACTTCAACAACTCCATCTTGACCTTTTCGGGCGAGTAAGCATCAAGAGTTTTGGGGGAAATTCATACTGCTTGGTTATCACAGACGATTACTCCAGATACTCATGGGTGTTTTTCCTAAAAGAGATGTCCGAGACAGCTGAGATTTTGAAGGATTTTGTCACACGTATCGAGAACAACGGCAGAGAGCGGGTTAGAATCATCAGATCGGACAATGGGTCTGAATTCAAGAATCAAACATTTGACGCATTCTGTAATGAAAAAGGTATAACTCGACAGTTCAGTTCACCGTATACACCGCAACAAAATGGAGTGGCTGGACAGAAGAATAGAACTCTCATCGAAGCTGCCAGGACAATGCTTGGTGATTCTAACTTGAAATTGTCTTTTTGGGCAGAAGCTGTCAATACAGCCTGCTATGTTCTGAACAGAACACTCTTGGTCAAATATGCTAACAAGACGCCATTCGAACTGTTTTCCAAAGTGAAACCCAATTTAAAACGATTAAAACCGTTCGGATGCGCTTGTACTGTTTTAATTCAGACGGATCAGTTAACCAAATTTGCTCCTCGGGCAGATGATGGTTATTTTGTTGGATACTCAATGACCTCAGCTGCCTATCGAGTGTTCAACAGAAGAACTCAATTTGTTATTGAGTCGTGCAACGTTACTTGTAATGAGCACACTCTGAACACTAGAGATCCTGCTCCGGATAGTATGTATGACCTTGAGTCGTTTTCTTCTACTTTTAATATTTTTCAATCTGATGATGTAGGTACTTCTTCAGCTGCTGTTGATCAAGGAAATGAAGCCGCCAATCCTATCGTTGATATGCTTGCTCTTATTACTTCTTCGATCCTGAATACCATCTATTCGGTCGATCCTTCAGAGTTATTAAGGGAAAATCAATCAACACCTTCAAGTGATGTCAATGGCACTTCAACTTCTACGTCAGCACCTGAACAACCCATCATTCAGATTGATAAACCCGTAATTGTGGAAGCAGAACCAGCACAAGCAACAGCTGAGGCAGACAACACTATAGAAATTGATGTTGTAACGCATGATTCTAACTCAGATGACGTAACAGAGATTGATACTGGAGAGACTCCTGGCGATGACCTACAAAGTGGGAATCTGGACTCGTCTATTCCAGCTCATGCTGTTGAAGAGACTCGAATTCACAAGATACATCCTACGAATCAGATCATCGGGCCGGTTGACAAACGTCTCACTCGGAGTCAGTCAAAGGAAATGAACACATGTTTATATTCCTGCTTCATTTCACAAGAAGAGCCTCCCACTGTTGCTGCTGCCCTCTTAGATGATAACTGGATTGAAGCCATGCAAACGGAGTTACTGCAATTCAAATTGCTCAATGTCTAGCATTTGGTTGATCCTCCATTGGGTACAAAGCCTATTCCTGTAAAATGGATTTTCAAAAACAAGAGAGACGACTGTGGCATCATTATCAGGAATAAACCCCGCTTAGTTGTGAAGGGATACATGCAAGTTGACGGCATTGATTACGAAGAAGTTTACGCGCCCGTCGCTCGTTTGGAGGCAATACGGATCTTCCTGGCATTTGCTGCATCAATGAATATCACTGTTTATCAACTTATTGTGAAGACCGCGTTCCTCTACGGAGAGCTTGATGAAGACGTGTTTGTAGAACAACCTCCGGGGTTTGTTGATAAATCTTTTCCTAAGAAATGTTACAAACTGGATAAGGCCCTCTATGGTCTGCACCAAGACCCAAGGAAGTGGTACGAGATGTTATCGACATATCTGTTGTCAAATGGTTACAAGCGATGGGTAATAGACCAAACACTATTCATTCTACATGTCGGTGAAGATATGATGTTAGTGCAAGTGTATGTAGATGACATCATCTTTGGTTCAACCAACTTCGGCCTATGCCATGCATTTGAGGAGTTAATGAAGAAGAAATTTGAGATGAGTGCAATGGGAGAATTGACATTTTTCCTTGGAATTCAAGTGAAACAGAAGCCTTATGGCATTCTTATCAGCCAGGGGAAATATGTGAAAGAGATCCTGAAGAAGTTTGGGTTTCAAGATTCTAAAGGCTTCTCTACGCCCGTGGTCACTCGCCACAAGTTGAATCAAGATGTGGAAGGTGTTTGTGTAGATGAGCACCTCTACAGGTCTATGATTGGCTCTCTCATGTATCTGATAGCAAGTCGTCCCGACATCATGTTTGGAGTCTGCCTATGTTCCCGTTTCCAGAGTAAGCCGAAAAAATCACATTTAATGGCCGTGAAGAGGATTTTCCGGTACTTGAAGCCAATCCAAACAGAGGACTTTGGTATCCTAAAGATCCGCTCTTTGACCTTCAAGCCTTCTCAGATAGTGACTACGCCGGTTGTGAACTCAATCGTAAGTCTACGACGGGAGGAGCTCAGTTCTTAGGGAACCGTCTGGTCTCATGGCAATGCAAGAAACAGACAACAGTGTCAGTCTCAACGGCTGAAGCGGAGTACATTGTTGCTGCCTCCCGCTGCTCTCAAGTGCTCTGGATTCAGAATCAGCTGCTGGATTATGGTTTGTATTTCATGGGTACCCCTATTCATATAGATAATACTGCCGCTGTTTCTATTGTTAAAAATCCCATTTAGCATTCTAAGACTAAGCATATTGAGATTAGATACCATTTCATTAGGGACTGTGCCGAGAAGAAACTAGTCACTTTAGTTTATGTTAATACAGATGATTAGTTAGCAAACCTTTTCACTAAGCCATTTGATATGTCTAGGTTTAACTTTCTGATTAGTGTTGTAGGCATGATTAATTATGACTGATCCTTCTCCATTCCCTAGTATGTTAGTATCTTGACTTCATAGGTTTAGTAACTTAGGAGTGTTATCTGTTTTCTCTTTATGTTTGCTTGATTTTGTTTATATTCTAATCTCTAAAAAATTTCACGTTTTTACTACTTTTGACTCCTTGAGTCACTTTTCATGTTTGTCTGACCTTGATTTGACCTAAACACTATTATTTGTTGTTGTCTTGTGTCAAGTCTCTTTTAAAAGATCAAAAAGATTTTTCTTGTTTATTTCTGTTTTTGTGTCAGTCTGTCGTGCCTGCAACGTGGAAGATAAACCAAAAACATTGAAAGCTTGACAAAAACAACAAAAATAGAGTTTATTTTGTAAATCAATAAGTGTTTCTAAACACATGTAAAAAACAAAGTAAAATAAAAAATCTTTTGTCTGTGGTCGGACAAAATGTGGGGAATATGATATGATTCTGGTCTTGTAGATCTAACCATAGGATATGATCCGATTGACCGGTAATTCTACCATTTGATGTGTCGGTAGGTTTAGCATACTTAGAAGTAGACTGTTTATGTGACTACACATTAAAATGCTTGAAAATGTGAACCTTTAAGTCTACCAGTGCTAAATTCTTTAAATTTGTCTAAGTCTGAGCTTAGTACGATATGCCAACACACACGAATATTTCTTTAGCACTAAGTCCCTGATGTCACTCATCAGCACACCATCTGTTTTGCTTACGCAAAGACCTTAGTGTGGCTTCATCCATCAATAAATCTGTGGCACATCTGCTTTGCGAAAGCAATGACCTTGTGACCACGCGACTCCATCATTCCATTCATCATTATCCGTGACACATCTGCTTTGCGAAAGCAATGACCTTGTGTTCACGCTATCCATCATAACATCCATTCATGAAATCAGTTACTTAACACTAAAGAAATAGGAGGAAAATATTATAAGTTGTCATATGTTGAAGAAATTCCATATGTACCAATTCTAAAATTCTTATGTGTGTGGGCTGTATTCGAAGTGCAAAATGGGCCCATGGTAGAACACTGGTGACTTAAGCTGTATATAAGGTTAATCACATCTTTCTCTAAACGGACAAAACATGATAAATATGTCACATAAATCTGTTGAAAATTACCTTGTCTGAGCTTAAGTGGATAAACAATACCGAAAATCTGACTGAGGGTAGCAATCTGAAAGGTGATTTGAATTGTAAGTGTTATTGATCACGTAATTGACCTGTATGATTCTAAACATGTCTGACTACGACCATACAAAAATAGGTGAATCTTCACAGTCAAAGTGCTTAAATTTCCAATTTTGCTGCAAAATTGACAAACTTGTGCTAAAATCAATCTTGGTATTGGTTGAAGTTAACAAACTTGAAAGAAGATGTATTCCTGAGTTCGGCTGGAATTATTGACCAATCTAAGTCAAATTTAGGTACTAGGTGGGTCATTGTCAAATTTGTTGAAATTAACAGGTACTTGACTTATTAATACAAAATTTATCTTTCTGGTGGGTTACTGGTAGTAGGCATGTTTTTCTTTAAGTTTATGGTTATGTTGAATTTTTTTTAACTTACCTTTTTACCCTTATTTTACAATTCTGCTCTTAGCGGACTTGTTTTTTTTTGCCTTAGCGAACTTCTGACCGAGGCAAGTCCGCTAAGAATGTTTAACAGGTTTGCCTTTAGTGAACTTGTTTGAAAGACTTGTAAATTTTTGAGTTTTCGAGAAGCCCGCTAAGAACAATTTGTTCTTAGCGAACTTAATTGTTTATGTACCTTTTTTTGGTGAGAAGTCCGCTAAGTTGATACTGTCCTTCGCGAACTTCTCCCTACTTCTTAATTTTCAGTTATCCAAGCTTTGAGAAGTCCGCTAAACACTTGCTGTTAGCGAACTTCTCTTATTCACTTAGAATATTTTAATGGGATAAGAAGTCCGCTAAGTAGATTTTGTCCTAAGCAAACTTCTCCTATGTTTTGTTCAAGTGTTTGAGAAGTCCGCTAAGAAGGACTTTGCCTTAGCGAACTTCTCCACTTGCATTAAAAGTCTACGGAGGTTAAACTGTTCTTAGCAAACTTGTTATACCTTAGCGGACTTCCTCTTTACTTAGAAAATTTTGCAGTCACAAGTTCCAGTTTGGCCTTAGCGTACTTGTTTTTAGCCTTAGCGGACTTCCTTAGGCTTAGCGAACTTCCTAGCCTTAGTGAACTTCCTTAGGCTTAGCGAACTTCCTAGCCTTAACGAACCTCTTTTAGGCTTAGCGTACTTCTTTCAGGCCTTAGCGAACTTGTTTTGAAATTCTCCCTATAGCAAACTTGTCTCAGTCCGCTGGACTTGGAGACTGTTCTCAGCAAACTTGTTTAAAACTTAGATATTTCTAAGTTCGCTAAACCTAACACTATAAAAGGGGGACTTAGTCACTTTTCTTATTCACTCATTCAAAATCAAACAACCGCTCCTCTCCTCTCGAACCGGTGACGCAAACTTCTTCACTGTGCGATCGAGAATCTCACAATCTCCTTCGAATATGTTTAATTTCTTACATCTAGGGTTGATTCACTCACTCTTCTTGCGATTACAGGTTTGATTTTGCATTATGCTTGTGATATTTGTTATCTCGGTGGTGTTCATAAGTCGTATGGTGCGATTGTATATATTGTAGGGTTTTGATGTTATAATTCGTTGATTGAACAGATTCAAATCGTTTCTTTCTTGTTCCTAATTCACTTGTGATCAAGATTAAGGTATGTGAATCCCATCTCACAAATTTCACACTTTGAATCCGAGAATGTGGTATACAGGGGTTCGGGTGAATGTGGTTGAACATGAAATTTCTCTGAGTATTTGATAACAGTTGGTTGAACTTGTGTTGATTAGTGATTTAAATGTTGTTAGTTGCTTACATTACTTGTTACAACCACTGTTCTTGTTGGATACTTAGAAATTTTATAAATTCTCAAAATTTTGGAACTCGGTTGGTAAACAGAGGTCCATTGTGGCTGCTGCTATCATGTTTGTGATATACAAATCATTTCAAGTAAATGTTCCCCTTTTGACCTAAGTTTGTAACCTAGTTAGTTCCTAAATCCTTGACCTTGATATTGGATTGACATAGAGAATCATACCTTGTATGGATTCTTCCTTGTCTCCAATAACAATTTATGTTCACTCATATGTTGTTGCCTAGTTGATGAATTAAGAACTTGAAGCTGTTAAGAACTATTGTTTAGTCATTTTTTTTATCAAATTGATGGTTTAAGTTCAATTTTTCCTCAATTATGTCTTTAACTCAAGTTGTAACCGTTTGCCTATATTTTCTGTGTTTGACCATTTCTTGAGTTTAACTTACCTTGTCTGATCTCATAAACAGAAACTGTTACTATTGTGATTTTGATCAAGATCATTACATCTCTTCACAGTGATCATAACACAAATTAGATCCTCAAAGAGGTATGTTGCTCTAAATTTTGGCAATTTGAGTCAAAACTCAAACTTGGCTACACAGGGGCAAATCTTTACTTTATTTTGATTATCTGAAGCCTACTTGATATCTAATATAAATTGCTTGATCCCAGCAGATTATTCACTGAGTCGATTGAGAACTCACTGCATCTTAGATTAGATCTTAGTCACCATAGATCTTCACAAAGGTATGTGTTTCTCAATACAAGCATTCATGTTGTTAATTAGGTAGTGCATCACCTTGTTTCATTTTTATGTGCATATAAGTCTTTCTTTGTGTAAATTGACATCCAATTGAGCCTAACACTGGTGGTTTAGTCTGCTTATGATCCACATGGGTCTGGAACTAGTAAATAACTCTGGTGAAAGGATCTTGGACCTATTTAACACAAAGTTAGATTTAATTGACCATTTTGGCCTATCTAAGTTAAATTGATCATCTTTGTGATTTATTAAGAGCATAACTACAAAGGATGTGATCTATGACATCTCTAAGGTTCATATGAACTATCTTAGGTATTTAAGCTCTGTTTGAACACTCATTTGGTCATTTTGACTTTAATAAGTCAAATTTGGCATAACATTGATTTAATTAGACTCTTGTGACTATTTTTGCTTGAATGTGAATTTGGTGACTTGTTTGTGTGCTTTTTAATCCATATGTGCATAAATTTGTGTGTTAGGATTGAATTTGACATGAAAAGATACCGTCTGATCTGTTAAGCATAAATTACCACATTCTGTCCTTTAAATGATTAAATTGGAATTTTCTTGACCCATTAGGACCTCTGGCATGTTTATAGGTGTTAATTTGACTCTATTGCTTCTAGACAATCCTTGTTGATGTTTATATGTGATTTATACACTCTGTAGTCAACTCTAAGTGTTGTGAATCTGCATGTGAAATTCTGCTGGTCTTAGCGGACTTGATTCAGTTCTTAGCGAACTTGTTTTTGTTCAAGCCTGCTTAGCGAACTTGTTTTTGTTCCTAGCGAACTTGTTTCCCTGCTTAGCGAGCTTGTTTTTGTTCCTAGCGAACTTGTTCTCGGCTTAGCGAACTTAATGAGTTCTAGCGGACTTGTTCTTCTGCTTAGCGGACTTTGAGTCAATTCATCTTACCTATAGACCAGTATTTGAATTTCTTATATACTAGGATTGTTCTGATAGTTTGACAAGTCAGTGTTACACTTATTACATATAGCAAATTGGCATTTTAAATAGGGTAGACGTGTTATATTCTAACTTCCCTGTCCTACACCTAAAAGTGTGGTTTTTGACTTAGTTGATCTTTGTCCTAATCATAAGACACCAAATCAAGGAGTTCACAAGCTCGGGTGGAACCAAGTCCCAATGTGACTTTCCCTGAACTGACATGACAAACTGAGATCACAAAACCTCAGTTTATGCTAATTAAACTTAAAGTCCTTCGGTATTTTATCCCAGATTGTCAAAACTTCCTATATTTGATGTCTCTGACTATTGTTGAGACCAAGTAGTAGAATTTTCAATAAAATTCCTCCTTGACTCAACAACAAGTCAAAATTTGGTTAATTCAGTCTAAGTTTTTGGGTCATTTATAGTTTTCATGCAAAACTTTCATTTAAGTCAAATATTTTGGAGATTTAGATCTGGCTCCTTATTTTCCAGATTATAATTTATCACACACATCATGTTTACTTCCTAAGATACTTACTATTGTTAATCATGTTATTCCGGTTGCTTGTGATCATTTTGGAGTATATGCACTATGTGAGTTAGTTTATGTCATTAATACTCATATGAAAGGCTCTGTCACTATCACGAGTCTAGTGTGACATGACATTCATCTAGTGTCAGCTTAGATATAATCCTGTAATTCTATATGTGCAGATGCCTCCCAGACAAGCTGTTAAAGCTTTAGAGTTTGGTCGCTTGCACAACGGAAGGTGCGTGTTTAACAAAAACTAGGAAGGTGCTGATGAGCAAGCCATTGACTTGTTGCAACAATCAACCTGGGTAACAACAATGCAGATTAACCCTGTCATCTACAAGGGTATCATTGAAGCCTTCTGGATAAATGCTCAATCTGCAGAGCTTGATGATGGTACAAGTGTTATAAGGTCCAGGATCCAGAACACTGATGTTGAAATTACTGAAGGAAAGATCAGAACTGTCCTGAACTTACAAGATGCTGGCATGCCCAAGACTTTCTCAAAGGCTCAGTGGCAATCAATAATCACGAGGATGGGATATTCTGGCGTTTTTCTCCCAACTGTCAGCAACAAGATTCAAAAGACCTTATTTTCGATTAACTGGAGGTTTATAATCAGCTTCTTCATTGCAGCCTTCGGACACAAAAAGGCATCTCCAGATGTCTTTGTTGAAGAACCGCGTGTGCTTTACATGGGTTTGTCACCGGTGAGGGTTTCAATCTGTCTCACCAACTTCTCAAAGGATGATTGCTAACCTGCACCCTACTGGAAGGGCAAAGAATTTTTTGATGTACCCTCGATTTATTCAAGCAATTTTGGATCATTATTACCTTAACTTGATCAAGAAGGGAGAAACTTTCTCCACAAGCTAAATGAACACTGGTTCATACAGTAAGTACCACAAGGGTAAATATCAAGGGAATGCTGTATCTTTCATTCCAGAGATGATCGCTCGGATTGCTCACGCTGATGCTGAAGGAGATGTCCAAATGGGTGAAGCAGCTGTCAAAGAACAAGTAGAACAATCTGAAGCTGCTCAAATCCACCCTGAGTTGGATTTGAATGCACATGTTGACTCTGATGCCTCTCAAGACCTTGGGAATCTCCAGGGTATTAGTGTTGAAGCGTCTGAACATTTGGAACTCACTTCTAGTCCTGTGAATGTGACTTCATCAGAAACAGAGGAAGGAGATGATAATACTGATGATGAAGAGTCTGCCTCCTCAGACTCTGATGATAGTCCTACACAACCAGAAGGGATTCATCCTCGAAAGAGACAGAGGACTGGAGAATCTTCCAGGGCCTCTACATCATAGATACAACAATCATCTTCTGATGAAAGCTATAATCCATCGCAGGATGAACATGATGATGATGAGTCTTCAGTGTCTCTCGATCAAGTCGATCTGACTTATGATCTCGATAGCCCTCCTCAGTTTCCTCCTAAGACAAGTTTAGAAAATCTAACGAGAACTGCTGAATACAGAAATTTATCCTCTGAGTTCATAATGATCAGAGCTAAGAGAAGCAAGTCCTGTACAGAAAAACTCAAAGTCAGGATAAAGCCTGGTTCACTGGATGATTATCAATTGGTGAGTTCATCTGGCACTCAATCGGACACATCCTTAGCTACAACATCTGTCTCTCCATCTCCTGCTGAACAAATTGAAAGGATTGATAAGGATTTGAGACCACTGGAGCAGCTAGCTGAAGCTGTTGTTACCACCACTGACACAACTGGATTTGTTGCTATCAGCCCAATAGTTTTTGAATCTGAAAAGTTAATGGAACTTCAAGCTGAAATTGTCAACCTTCAGAGTCAGAATGATCACCTAAATTGTTCTCTACAAGTGGCAAATTAGAAGATAAATGATCAGTCACAAGTAGTTGCTGAATAAGCAGCAGAAATTCAAAGACTCAAAGATTTGTTAGCCAAATCAAATGAAGGCAATCAATCAAGTGACAAACCGGATGATGATGCTGGTGATGAAGAGACTGAGTTACCAGAAAACCAACCACAATCTGATCAAAGAAGTGAAGGAGGAAATTCTCATGATCCTATATCTTCCACAACTGTTCCTGCTGGCAAAGACTCAACTGGAGTTCAAGATACTTCAAGTCCTTTGAATGATAGTGATTTTGAGGTTGATGTAGGCAACGTTATTGAATGAGATGAGCTAAACCTCTCAGATGACGAAGAATCTTTCGTCAACAGTCTACTTCATGACGAAACTGTTGATGAAACATTAGACTCAATCAAGAAGCTTGCCCCAGTTCCAAAAAATCTGAAACTTCCGAGATTCGCATCGGCACTGAAAGCTCTTACTATTGAGGGATGGACAAGAGCAGAGTCTGAAGCAGAACCTGAGAACTCTCTTCAACTATCAATTGTTCACACCATTCGTGCTAAAATCCCAAGTTCTTTAGCCATAGTTCCCGTGACTAAAGGTCTCCGTCAAATGTACGTCGACTCAGCCTTCTTAGACTTTGAAATGTCAAACTTTCGGGAGTACTATGCAGAGAAAATCTTCTCAAGAAGAAACTCCTGTGGAATTCTAATTGAGAATCTTGATGATGGTGATGAAACAGCCTATGAAGAACAACCGTACTTTGTAGACTTCAAAGATAAAGAAGACATGAATGAGCTAGGTCAGAGAATGAATGCTCATGAATGAAGCTAACCCTTTGAACTATATCGATCTGGATACGATCGATAGTGAAGATGATGATGAAGAGGAACATCTATGCCCTACTCCAATTCAAGTTAAGATGGAGATAGATGATGAATATGTAAATGTGCCTCTCTCAACTATCATGTCTGTAGGAGAAACTCTTGCCTTGGACATAACCCCTCATTTTGCAGGATCCATTCCAACAGATGCTGAAATTATCAATCTTGAAACAAGCACTGGTCTAGAATCTCAAAGTCAAAATGATCCTGATGAATCTGCTAAGCAAGACCTTCATGAACAGATCTTTGAAGCCTCTTTTATGCACTTCTCCTCCGATTCTGAAAAGGAGGAAGTTGACACCAATTGGTCGACAACTCAACAAACTGCTATCATAGAGCAACCTAGACCCTCTGATAGGGATAAGGGAAAGAGAAAATTAACTCCTGAGGAAATAGCAGAGGAGCAGCAAAGAAGGGAAGCTGAAAAAGATAAGTCTCGTCGTGCACTCATTGCAGAAACTCACAGTGATGAGAACCGATTGATAGAAGAGAAGGCTAATGCACTAAAGAGATATGAGTCAGGACATCCTCCTGCTTTCATATACGGTAAGGGCTCGAGTACTTTGCTAGATCGTTCTGAGTCAGCAAGAACCGATGAACCAAGGATCCGCATTGTCACAAATTTAGAGGGCACCGATGTTGATGAAGAAGACACATCTGAAACAACTCACATGGTTAGATCTCTAATGAGTGACAACTTCTCATTGGAATATCTGATGAGTCTTACCGACACTGAATTAACGAAGTTGTATACTGATGAGGAAAGATTGAATTCATACCTTCCTCAAAATCAACCTACTAAAGCTGAAGTTGATCCCTTGGTAGATATCTTTGCTGACACCACCAAGACTATGGAATTTCTTCCTATCCGCGATAATCTTTCTGATCTTGTTCTTGACATTGGCAACACATATCTTCCTCCTCCAGAAAATCCATCTGATGAGGTTCCTGACACTGAAGAATATATCAAAACCACTACCAACAGAATGACTTTTGATGACCTCCGAAACTACTGTAGATTCAAAAATGTGGATAAAAAGGCCTACAACCGAAAGAAACTCAAGGGTCTACAGGAGTTTGTGTGTGAGTACCGAAAGGCAGAACGTTTGGCTAAGTTGGGACAGATTAGACTCAGAGAGCAGGAACGAGCTGAAGCTCTTAGAAGGAAAGAAAATCCTCCTATATATGATGAATGGGAAAAGATGGCTCCAAATCTGAAGGCTATGCAACAGTTTGCTGCCAAAAACCTTAGAAAGATGCCAAACAACCCAAACGTCAATCTTGGGATGAAAATCCTAGGATGGAAGTAAGATGAGGCCTTTGACGCATTCCTAGTGAAGAGGCGGAACAAATATGTTCAAATCTTTGGAGACTTCAGAGCTCTACGTAGCCTATTCTCATGGGAGCTCAAGCAGCTTAAATACCTAGATCTGGTGAATCACACAAACCATGAAAAGGGTGTGAAAGTTGTTTCTCTGATCAACGCTGCTTATGAGTTTAAGAAGAACAAACAAAATCCTGAACAGGAGAAGAAATCTCAGGTACTTGCTGAGAAAAAGCGTCTCCGTGCCCCTCATCGCGGAATGTTCAAGGATATTGGGAAGGAGGTGAAAGCAAAGATGATATCTAGAAATCAGAAAAATGCTCCAATTATCAGCTGGTACTACAACGGAAAGACTCATGAATTGGTGATTAAAAGAGTCGATGCAGATTCTATTAGAATCTTTGCAGCAGTAGAACTCAGACTACTTTCAAGATCCTATTTAAAGCTGATGTACTATGAGAAGATGCGGACCATCCCTATTCAACTAAGACCATACGAATGCTATGACGCCAACTACTTTTTATTGTTTTTAAATTGGTGGTGTACTAGACTTACAGGTATGGGTAAACTTACAATTGATGCAGAAGTCATAAGAACAGCAAACTGTTGGTTGATAGAAGATCATGGATCGAGTATCATCCTTGATAAGGCAAGAAGGTTAGTAGAGCTAAACAACTATAATGACCTGAAGAAACTTGTCTGGCAAGATCTTTGGAGGCTGTACGATATGGGAAATACTATATTTTCTGACAAAGACAGAGAAGCCGCAAGAGAAAACTGGAGATTTCTTCTCAAGCTACTCGGTCAGTTTGCTTAAAGCTCAAGGGTTTGCATTGCCAAAAAGGGTGGAAATTATTGGAACCGATTCTGTTGTTGGCAACAAAAACCGTTCACCGTTGAGTATTTCTGGTGAAGACCTTTTGATGTCCTATCTAGAATTGATACTTTGTTTTGTAATAGATTTTGAATTTGTACTTAGTAAAATTATATTTATGTTCTAGCGGACTTGTATTTCTCCTTAGCGAACTTCTGATTTTGCACTTAGCGGACTTATTTAACACTTAGCGTACTTGTTCATTTTATGTCTTAGCGAACTTCATTTGTTCCTAGCGGACTTGTTTACTTAGCAGACTTGTTCTTGATCCTAGCGAACTTGATTTGTTCCTAGCGAACTTGTTAGCGAACTTGCTTGTACTTAGCGAACTTGTTAGAGAACTTTCTTGTACTTAGCGAACTTGTTTGTACTTAGCGAACTTGTTAGCGGACTTGTTAATGTTTAGAGAACTTGTTAGCGGACTTTTTTACTCCTAGCGAACTTGAATTACTGCTTAGCGAACTTGTATGTCTGATGGAATATTCTGTTGAATTCTAGGTAATGATTGTGTGTGTCAAACATTCTTTTTGTCCTATGCTCTCTTGTAGTATAAATACAATTGAGAAAACCCTATTGGGATACGCCACTCCTGGATTATTCTACAAGAGAGCATTTGTGTGTGTGTTCTTGGTGTAGTGTGTACTTGAGCTTTAGAAATCATCAATGGGTGAGCATTGATGCAGATTCAACCAGAATCAACCATCACACATGATTTCCGCACTTGTGTGATGAATCATATGAGAACATGTTGCTCAAATATGGTCCTGACATTGTCCCAATACGCGTGGCCAAAGGGTGGAAACGACCAAGTTAAAATATCAAAAGTGTGACCTTTGGTATTATATAGTCACATATATCTGAAAAAAAAAGTGGTGAAAGGGTTGTTGAAATCATATATGTTCTCCCAATACGCATGGACAATTTAAAACTTAATACAAATCAATTACAAATGAACTACAAATCAATTACAAATCAAATACAAATCAAATAAAATCAATTACAAACTTTTTGTTCATTACAAATCAAATACAAATGAAATACAAATAAAAAAATTTATTTTTTTTAACTACATACATGCATTATTCTCAATTTAATTCTCAATCCGCGAGCCAACAACACTACCGCGTGATCTTCATCTTTAACTGTTCAGATTTGAGCTTAATTAGGACCATTTTTCTTGTATTCCTACAAAAAACATATACTTGATAATTAGGTTATGGAAACTGATAAGAATATATATAGCAATTTTCAAATACTTACCACCATGATAGATATGGACTGAGGAGTGTCATTTTATTGCAAGTAGTATGAGTGATCAGGTCCTACAATTCAATTGATTTTTGGATGAACATTAGATATCCATATGAACTCTAAACATCTGGATGAACATCGCATTAAGTTCCGGATCAAATTCAAAGTCAGTTGAACTTTATTTGGTACACATCTCACCATTTGTTTCAACAATCACTACCTAACCCAAGTGTTTGAGGTACCAAATAACATTAGAAATGGGACTACATGACATTCCCAAACAGATTAATGTGAAACTATAGAACGGAATGAAACGTAACTGGTAAATATTTACCTTTTTCTTTTCAACCGCTTAAGATGAGTTAGATCGGCCACTGATTTAATTACCTACAGTTCAGTTAATTACTTTATTGAAATCAGCAATCAAACCAATAATGAGTTCGACAAATACTAACCGTTGTGTGTATGTCAACATGATTAGTGCTGTGGTTAGACCCAACAAAAATCTCCTTAGAATTTACCTAGAACAATGTTTTTGAATTGGTAAAAAGTAAATGTTAACTTGTGAATAATATGATTAAGTGGTGATGTAAAGAATTTACCTCTCGAGATGCCGGAGCATTAAGTTGTTATGGTAACGGTGTTCCAAGTGCAAACAGATGAGCTATAAGTAGATCAAGTCTTTTCTCCGATTCTTCAATCTTCAAGAACAGGGCCTTAAGTTCTTGATTTTTTTCATCACGAAGAAGTCTCTCTTCTTTATGTTCCAACTCAAGTTTTTTTATGTGATCAAGGTTGATGGATCCATCGTTGAATTTTGTACAATTAACAGAATGTAGTTAGATGCTTTTTTAAAAAGTACATAAATAAGAAAGCATGCAAAAAAATAAAGTATGAAATACACAGAATGTATAAGATGAAACAGTAAAAAATAAGAAAGCTGCAGGTTCTTAAAGTTTGAAAATTCACAGAATGTAGCATAAAATAATGTAGCAGATGCTTGGCATCAACATGCTTCTATTCTTCTAACATGATCCTACAAACATGTAGTTGGATATAAATTATATCTTATTAATATATCACAAAAGACCCTATTATTTGATAAGTTATAAACACAAGACGTCTAAAGGGAAGAGTGGAACACATCATCTCTTCACTTTATATAAAGAAGAATGGAGGTTCATCAACATTCTTCTCCCCCCCCCCCCCACCAACACCTGTAACATGACCTCAACATTCTTAGCAAAAAATAACTAATTTGGCATGCTCCAACAGTCATGTAAGAAAGTAAATAACCCCTAGCTTCCTAATTCTGTATGAAACTTAATTTTATCAATCTGTAACTATAATTGTACACAGATACATGGATCCCAAGTTAAACGTGTATCAATAATAAACAAAAAAAAAATTATATGAAAACAAATGTAATTAATGAATAACTTGATAATTACCATTTTCTGGACAGATTGGTCTTCCAAAACACATGGAAATTCTGAAGAATCGCTAGCGCCTTCTGTTGAAGCTCCTTGTTGCGTCACTATTCGTTCGTGAACGCCCATGAGACGAAATTAGTGATGAATCAAAATTAGTGATAGGGATGAGAGAGAAGACCTAGTTATTCGCTGGAGGCGTTTAATTGGAAATTTTCGGTGAAAGTGAGAGGGAAAAGTATCTAATGAATCGATAATAAGTACATTTAGTTCGAAATTTTGGTTGAAATTTGAACTAATGGTGGGAAATTCAAAATTTTTGGTGAAATTTTTTAGTTAAAAGGGGGGGGGGGGGGGGGGGAATTGTTCAAACTGATAATAAAACCAAAATTAATTAAACAATATGTATATTAAACATAATTAAACCTAAATTTAAACATAAACATAACCAAATTAAATGTCTCCAGGTGGCTCTTCTGGCGGGTTCATCCACTGGACCTTCATTCATCGATTCTTCTTCTTCAGATGAACTTCATCATCCAGTTTGTAAAAGTCTTCAAGTGCCCAATTCCAGAAGGCTTCATTCTCCTAACGATCATCCACCTGAGGTTGAGCAGGAGCTTTATCCTCTTGAGGTGTTGAAATAATGAGATTGTGAAATTGTACGAGTATATCAATTCCGGTTGACATAATTGTGATCCTTTAAGTAGATCTGGACGGTTATTGGATTTAAAAGCCCTAAAAATGGAAGATATTTGTGCTCTCGACGGTCATTGGAAAAATAATCCCTAACAAAAAATATGGTTGAATATTAATTTTATTATTTTCTTTTATATATAATAAACAAGATTTGACTAACACGTGCTTTGCAGCCGGGATAACACAACTACCAAATACGATGACATTACTAAAACATAACTCAAAAATGAAAATCATAAATTACTATTCAATTAAGAACAAAAATACCCAAAGACCGCCATGTTGCGAATTTCTCATGTATAATTAATTTATGAGTTAATTATCATTTTCGTTCGTAAGGTTTATAAGTTTTAGCCATATAAGTACAAAAAAAGTTTTTTTCTCCTCAGCTTCCCTCACGTTTGTATTTTCTGCCATTTTAGTCCATATCACTAACTGCTTTTAAAAACTAACTGGAAATCAGGGGTATTTTCGTAAAACCATATTATCTATTTGGTTTTATTTCTTTGAACGACTTTAATTTTTTTTTTGCCATGAGTAATAATCCGTGCTCGGTTTTTAGATTTGACTATGTTTGACCCGAACACCAGTTTATTTGGGTAAACATACACCAGTCAATTCTAAACACCAATCACGGATTATTACTCGTGGCAGAAAAATTTTAAAGTCGTTCAAAAAAATAAAAATAAATAGATAATATGGTCTTACGAAAATACCCCTGGTTTCCAGTTAGTTTTTAACAGCAGTTAGTGATATGAACTAAAAATGGCAGCAAATACAAACGTAAGGGAAGCTGAGGAGAAAAAAACTTTTTTTTGTACTGAAATGGCTAAAACTTATAAACCTCAGGGACAAAAATGACAATTAACTCTTAAATTATTTTCAAAAAATAATAAACGAGGGCCAATATATTAGGATACCAATTAGGAGCAATTAGGGTCAAAGTTGGTCAATGAGGACCAACTAGATTAAATGAGGACTAAATACTGTCAATTAGCGTCATTTAGGATACTTTAGGATCAATGTAGACCAGTATGGTCAATTAATGCGTTCAATGAATACGAATTAGGACCAATTTCAATGAAAATGTAGATTATGCTCATGAGACCAATAAGGAAGGAACATGAAGGAACATGACTAATGGGGATCGATCAAGTTTGACCAATTAGGACCAATGAGGGCCAATTAGTCTGAATGAGGACCATGGATACCAATAAGGGTCAATCAGGTCAGTGAGGGTCGATTAAGACCAATTAGGGTCAATTAGGGTCAATGAGGACCCATTAGGACCAATGATGGTTGAATATGCTCAATTAGGACCAATAAGGACGAATTACGACCTATTAGGGCTAGTTACGACCGATGAGGGCCAATTAATCGAATAAGTACCAATATGGCTTAATTCGGGTTAATGGGGAGCAATTTGGCATAATTGGACCAATAAGGACCAATTAGGGTCAGTTAGCTTCAATAAGGAGCATATAGACTTATCGAGGTTCAATTACTTTGATGAACAACAAATTAGAGTCAGTTAGGCCTAATTGACCCTAATTGATTATAGTTGGTCCTAAGTGAGCCTAATTGATCGTAATTGACCGTAAGTGATCTTCATTGAACCTAACTTAGCCTAATGGACTATAATTGACCTTCATTGGCCCTAATTCATCCTAATTGAGTGTTGACTGGTCCTCATTGATCCTCATTTGTCAGAATTGGCCATGATTGACCGCAATTGAGTCTTGACTAATCCTTATTGAGCGTAATTGGCCCTCAATCAGCCTAATAGACCCTAATTTCCCCTAATTAGTCATATTTGGTCCTCATATGTAGTAATTGACCCCAATTGACCCCGATTGGGCCTAATTTATCCTCATTGACCAAAATTGACCCCAATTGACCCTGATTGGGCCTCGTGTCTTCATTGGTCCTAATTAGTCCCACTTGATCCTTATTGGTCCTAATTGACCCTAATGGATGTGGATTAAATTAAAATAAATTAATAATATTATTTTAAACCAAATTAAATTTTCAAAATTTTTCTCTTCTCCCTTCAACTCCCCCCTTCCCAATTTCAGCTCCAAAAACTTCATTTGTTTCAATTCTTAGGGTTCATTTTCCAATAACAGTTACCCTCTAATTTGTCTCCATGTTTCTTGAAGATTTAAACCTAAACCTTACTCTCTAATTTCTCACAAATGGCACCCAAATTGAAGGGAAAGGCTGCATCAAAGCCTACTCAACTGTTCTTTGCCGAACAAAATGTTATAGGGTACTACGAGAAGTCGGATAAGTCAAAGCCATTTGATGAAATGATCGATTTCCTTGTGAATTCCAACATTCATTGTGCTTTAACTATGGATCCTGCAATATGCAAAGAGAGAATTGCTGAGTTTTGGGAGTCAGCCAAATAATCTATTGATAGCAACAGGGTTGATCAAGTAGACGCGAAAGTAAATGGGAATGAGATTAGTGTGACTGAAGAAATTATCCGGAAGCATCTGAAGTTGAATGATGCAGAATGTGATACGGATTATAACATTGACGTGAACATCAAAACTTATGAAGCAATTGGTTATGGGGGTGACTTAACATGCAGGACCATTAAAAAGGGATAACTACACTATGTTTGGTCGTGCCTTGCTCATACCATTCTCCACTGCCTATCTCACAAGAAAACTGCTTGGGATGAACTTGTTGCACCCCAATCATCCGCTTTTCATGGATCGGTAAATGGGCTAAATTTTAACTTCTCAAAAATGATATTCGATGGAATGCTGAAAAATCTAAGACTTAAAAGGATCTATTATATGTACCCCAGATTCATCCAATACATTCTCAATTATGAATTTTCAAATCTGCAAATCTCTGATCAACATCTTGAACTTAAATCTTTTACAAGTAAAACATTTCTAACATGCAAGTGCACCAAACTGTTTTTCTTGGTAGAGACACATCTCACCCTATGCATAAGGCTAGGACTGCTCCTGGTGACAACCTTCTTATACCAACAAGTGTTGAGCCCACACCAGAGCAACCATCCTATTCCACGGATATACAAATTCCCATCAAAAGGAAAAGGATGTCCACATCAAAAACCACACCCACTCCACAAATTCCAGTGACTGGGAGGACTATGTCTCCATCACCAACCACCCGATCCGTAGACCCTCCCTCGTGCTCACCAAAGCATAGGAAGAAGAAACCCAAAAGGGGTCTCCAACTAATTGATGAATCACTAGATTTGGATGAGCGATCCCCATCCATAAGACAACCTCAGAATGAGGGTGATATATATTCACTTAGGCCATATGAAGTAGATTTCCCAGGTACCTTCTTTGTAGGGGATGTACTGATGGACTTGGTTCATTCACCCAACCCACATTCTGCTAAGACGGTGACTTGCAGTAGTGATGAAGCAAGTCATGTGGCAAGGGGTGACACTACTCATGATGTCCCACTGGACCCTGAGGACAATGCCAACAGGAATCCCGGGTGCCAAGAAACCATGGGTGCTAAGCATGAACATGGTCGGCATGTTGGCTTTTCTTTGCTTAAGGACGCTGGCAACACACCTGTTGAGAGCAGCAAGACAGTTACTGAATTGACAGATTCATGTACAAAACTTGAAAATGAATTGGCAGCTCTCCTATCAGCCAAATTAGGAGATGACATGGATTCTATGGTCATTGATGAATTTTGAGAAGAATAACTCTCTTGACGCTCTAACTTAGAATTCGTTGACAGAAAATCAGCTTCAGGTTCACATAAGATATGATTCTCAAGTGGAATCTCCTTTTATTTGTGAACCTTGATACCCTCCACAATTTCTTCTATCTCAGGCACATCTTGGAGATCATTTCTAACATTCACGTTCTCGTCTTTGCTTTCATATCCCAGACCACCATTCTTTTTAGATTCATCTGGTACCGACTTAGGGTTCTCAACACCTTGTGAAGCAAGTCGAGAAAACTCATCCTTGATGGCATTTAAATAATTTTTATTGGAAAGCAAAGATTCATCAATCACAATCTCTGAAAATTGGTCGACTTTCACTTTTCCTGGATTGCTGTCAAAAACCTTTTCCTTATCTAGAAATGTAGACCTTGAGTCAAACTTTGATGCTTTTCTTGAATCAAACTTTTCTTCATCCTTATTCTTCTGAAATTTCATCTTCTTCTTGTTTCCGGATTTTGTATCAGCAAACTTTGAATAATCATGAACTTCTTCTGTTGCTTTCAAAGTATTGATAGAACTTTCAATAACCATAGGAGGTGGAACATTTTTCAGAATAACATCACCAAAAATCTATTAAAAATTCTCCTTTTTGCACAAAAAATTTATGAAAGACGATGAATTATTGAGATTATGCAACTGTCTTTTGAAATCACGAACCTCAATCTTCATGTCTGCAATTTTCTTTTGCGCTTCAGCCAACTCTTTTTGTGTTGCAATAAGTTCTTCTGTTGTTCTATTCAGAGTAAACTTTTCTCTCCTCAACTAATCATGAGCATCGTATGTTCTTGAACAACCTTTTCCCATTTCTGTTTATAAATTTCAACATTCTGCTTCAAAAGCTTGTTTTCACGGAGCAATTCAGCTTTAGCATCTAACAACTATGTGTTGTCCTCTTGATGATTTAATTCTTTAGAAGTAAGATCAACAACATCCTTTTCTAGACCTTCAAGTTTGATCTTTGATTTTGCAAACAAATCATCAAAAGCTGCTGCCATATCACCTGCTTCTTTCTTCCATTTCTCAAGTTCCTTCATCAAATCATCATTTTTTTCAATTAGCTTTGAAACTTTTGCAATTAACTCTGCATTCTCGTGCTGAAACTTCATTTCATTCTTAACCGCTTCACAATTTGAAGAACCATCTTTTTGAACTTCTTCCATAACAGATTCATTCAATTCAGTATATTTCCGAGCAAGAGCATCCCATACCTCTTTTGAAGTTTGATAATGTTTGAATTGACAGAGAATCTGTTTGGATAATGCCATACTCAAAGCATAATAAGCAATCTTTTCTCTATCATGATCTATAAGCTCACATTCGGTCATCTTTGATAATATCTTTGGTGGTGGTATTCTTAGACCTCCCTTTGTTATATTTTTTATAACTGGGAACTCATATCCGTCTTGAATTGGATTCCAAAGATATATGTGTAAACCAACTAAGAACGCTTCAAATTGACATTTCCATTTGCAATAAACATCAAAATGAAGTAGCATTGGAACTTCACTGTCAATCCTTTTGAACAACATCAAAATATCAGAAAATGAATACCAGTAGTAACCTGCCATCTTGTAATCACACCAAAGAAACACTTTGAATTGTGAACCCGGTTCTTTTGAATCTCAAAAATACTTGCTTTTTTTTTTTAATATTTTCTTTCAAGAAATTTAAAAAAAAAAAATATTGTTTTTAGTTTTTGTTTTGTTGTGTTTTTTATAGGAAAAGGAATAAGCAACGGGAAGATAACAAAATAAAAAAACAAAAGTTTATGTTTGTAAATGGATTCGACAAACACAAAATAATTTTGCGTTTACGAATCAATTCAACGAACATAAAAACTTTGTGTATTATTTTTTTTTTAAAAATTGTGTAGTGTGTTGTTTAAAACTTGAGAAAATAAAAAAAAAATTGTATTTTTCTAAAACTTATGAAACTTTTTTTTTTTAGAAAAAAAAGGTTTTTGTTTGTTTGTTAGTTTTATTAAAAAATATTTATTATTGTAGTTTTTTGAAAAATAAAGTACTTAAAATCTATAGGGGGAAATATGCAATTGCCCCTAAAATGAAAATTTGTCAATAGATGACAAATTAGTCGTGAAGATGAACCCCTCCTTTTTTTACTTTCTTTTTCAGGCGAATAAATCCGGCCTGCAATAAAAATTCCGGCGATCAAAACCCAAACCCAACTACAAACTTCAAAAATCCTTATCTTGCTCAAATCTTGACGAAAAATCAATCCGAAACTTGCATTGGACTCATGAGTTCGAGAAGAATCAAAAGAGCACCATTGTTAGAAGGTTTTGATGAGCTTAAAGCATCGAACAAGAACACCCGGTGAACTCACGTTTTTAAGAAATTGTGATCTTCTCAAATCAACAACAAAACAGAAACAGATCATTGCATTAGCTTCGTATGATCGAGAGGAACTTGTAGCAACCAAAATTACACGAAATGATCGAGTATTATGAAAATCACCATTAAAGATGATGAAGAACACATAAAGCTTATGTGATTTTTCGAATATGACTAAATCTAAATGAAATTGAATTTCGTAACTTGTAATAGATTCGCGTTGATGTGTCGAGCCGCCTCCAATCAACCAAATTCGTAAACAAATACGAATTCTTGTTCAATTTCTTAATCAAACTTCACAGTTTGACTTAATAAAAGTCAAACTTGCATGAATCTTCAAAATAAACTGGATTTTTGATCAGAAAACGATGTAGAATCACGGACTTGATGCTATGATACCAATTGAAAACACGAATCGTCCCGATCTAGTGATTTGTACACCGAAATTGAGATCGAAAGTTCACCGAAACTTAAGAACACAAAAGCTAAATTAAACTCAGTTTATAGCTCAGATTCAACAACGATTACATGATTTGAACTCAAGAACACAAACTACCCTATAACATTTAGACTAACTGTTCTAACTTAATCAACTAACAATACTAACTGATATACACACGACACACATATTTCACACTAACATACTTCATGACCCTGACAAGTGACACCATTGAATGGGTGTGCACCTGATATAGTTGATCCGTAGAGCTCTTATTTGCAATGACACACTTTTGCAAGTAGTGTGCCAGTATCCTCCAGTAGGGCGGAATAAGAGCTTTCATTGTTGGTGGAGACTCTGTGTAATACCCCATTTCCCTGAAGCACTTGGTCACAATCTCTTTATCTAGTGCAATAGGATCTGAGGTTGTGTCTTTCAATCTGAGAGCTTGTCGGAAGTTTTCCTCAGCCAGTATCACACTTGTGTTCTGGATCTCTACTATAATCTGTTTCTCATCATCCGAAACGATTGCTGTCTTCCAGAATTCTTGCTGCATCCTCTTGAAAATGATTGGATTAGCAGTTAGGGCGTAATGCAAACAACACTTCTTTAAGCCTTCTATCATTGACTTGTACTTCTCTTTGTAATTAGTAGGGGGATCCAGTAGGTATGCCACAATGTTATGGTCCTTCACGAACTCCAAAACCCCTGCAATCACACACATGACAACCAACACAAGGAAATAGCAATTAGCTACCACAAACACAATCTAACACTTAAGGATTTTGAAATTTCTTGAAAAACGGGCAGCATAACAACTTAAAATAGAAAAAAACCAAGTGAAACACATCATCAGGTACCTTTTCGATCGAAAACTAGGTTTTTGATCGAAAAGCCTCCTTTTGATCGAAAAGGCCGAATGTTACCGAGATCCCTGATCTAAAAGCCTAAGTTTCTGAGAACACCGATCGAAAAGTAGGAGTCTCGATCGAAAAGAACTTGGCTTGATTGAAAAGCCTCGAATGATCGAGACTCTCGATCGAAATGCATATGCTCCGATCGAAAAGTACAGCAATTTGATCGAGAAGCCCCTAGCTCGATCGGAAACCCACGAATCACCGAGGTTCCCGATCGGAAAGGGCCTGGGACTGATCGAAAAGCCTCTCGGCCTGATCGTAAAGTCCCTAATCCGATCGAGAAGCCCAATTTTCGATCAAAAAGTCCTTCTTCTTCTTGACGAATCCTGTAACTTAAATCAACAGTCTATATACGAGTATTTTAACACTCGATTTCAATGACAAACACATCTAAACCTGATTTTAACCAAAAATAATAAAAAAACCCAGCACATACTTGATGGTTTCTTTTGGTGGCTTTGCGGACCTCTTCAAACGGGGTGCCATTGATTTCTAGAATGCAAAATCAACACGGGGAGAGAGAACCGAGGAGAATTCCGACGGCCCAGGTGGCGTCGGATGGTGACAGACGGCGGCTGTGATTGGGGGAGTGGCAGCGGCGACAGCGACATGAAGAATGGAGGGTGTCCTGAGGGTGGTTTCAGGTGAGGGAGGTGGTGGTGGTGTCGCTGAGATGAGGCGATGATGATGGTGGTGACAGACGGTGGTGTTCGGAGCTGGAGGTGATGATGGTGGCCGGTGGTTAGGGTTCGGTGGAGAGGGAGAAGAAAAGAAGAAAAGGAGAGAATGAGGAGGGAGGAGACCGATGTTCTCTTTATCTCCTCTCTTTTTCAAAAAATAATTTACACTACACCCCCTTCACATTGAGACTTTTTGACCATTTTGACTCAAAACTTTCACAAGCACAATTTTTTCAATTCAAAGCTACAACTTGTCAAGTTTTAAGTCATTCATCTCTGAAAACTTCCCCTGAACTCAAACCCGAGAGTTTTACATTTAACAACTTAAAACTAAATAATTACTTAAAACTTAACAATAAAGAAAAATAAAACAACAAAAAATATTTACCACTTGACAGATCAAGTTTTGAGTGAAAAGGCATATATGGGATCATACCAGATATTTTGTGACTGAGGAACCCTTTTCGGCTTCAGTTAGTTCGTGTGTTCAGGTGATTGCCGGTATTTTGGTCCAACTTAGACTCGTGCCGCTTTCGCTTACTCATGCAGTTTTATCACATATTTTATCTTTTAGGGTTTATTATTTATAAACATCTATCCAGGTCACACACATAAGTCCTAGGTATACTTTGTACATTCTATCAAGTATACCTGATTTTCCTATGACATTTTTCACGACACCTTTCCTTAAGCCTATCATCATGCTCCAGACTGGGTTGAGAAAAGAAAGAATAGATCACGGGGATTTTTTGGGGATAATATACAAGTCAACTGAGTTTTTGAAACATTTTTAGTAATGCTCTCATCAGTGACAAAGGCTGAGGGTTTTAGACTCTTGAGGGTCTCTTTTGATTGTGCACATTGGCATCTTTTGGGTTTATTAAAACTATACAATGTGATCTTAGACGTATGTGGATCGGGGAGGCTCCAGGTCTTTGCCATCACAGAACAGAGGAAACCTGACTCACGTACAACATTCCTAGGTCATTGCTCACGCAAAGCAGAGGGAATGGGAGTTTTTGAGCATGACATCAAAACTCAGCACCAGGCGTGTGTCTCAGGATCCCTGGTACACAGTCAAATAGAGGTTGTACTAACCTAAGTGTGTGTTTCCTATCAAGCATCATACGTTATCTTCAAGTGTTGTGACAAACAATACCTTTTGATTGATTGACAGCAGAGCCTACCAAGCATATCCACCGTGAATCACTACTTTTCACATCCACCTTACACGTGTTAGTCAGCAAAAACCTGGAAATTTATATCACTTCCCAACCTGGTCAAACAAAACCAGTAAAAAATTTAAAAGCTCACAAGATTAGAGGAAACATCAAGATGTTTGTTTTATATCTTTCCCTTGCTTTTAGATTTTTGTAAAACACACACTGAGACTAAAAACACTATTTTCTGAACTTTTTAATATTTATTTATTTAATACTTTTTTATTTATTTGTTTTAATTGAACACACACTAACTAAAAAGAAACTCTATTTTTGTAGGACCGATTTTCACATCAAGATTCCTGATCTTGAGCAAGAACAAAGGTTCAGGTTCGAAAACCCAAAAAAATGAGATGAAGATGATGATGAGAAGAATCAAGAATAATCAAACATGAGAAAGATGATGAACTAATCGAATGATTTCATTAATCGAATGATTTCATTAATCGAATGATTTCATTAATCGAATGATTACAATCAAGAAATCATGAAGAACACTCTCTCATGGAAATCCATGACTCACTCTCTCTCTAGAATGGAAATCTCACACTCTACAAGAAAATCATCATCTCCACACTCAGGGACTCTTTCTTGTAATGGGCACCCTCACTATATATATATAGTGAGGGTGACTAACAACAGAAAAACATAACATAACTGAATATTACAAGAAAGGCAAATAACATAAATATTAATTAAATCAAAGTTGATTTAATTAATCTGAAGCTTGACTCGCTCGAACCGATCTTCCGTTGACTTTTACGTTAACCATTGACCCGAACGGTTGACTTTTCCGGAAAACGGTCTTCGGTCCAAACTGCAAGCCTCGAGCATCACAACTCGCGTCTCTGAATCAATTCACATGGATTCTTCAGTCGAATGCTTCGGTAAACAGATTTGATGGCATTAGTCACATAGATTTTAAGTTCCAACAATTCCCCCTTGACTGATGCTTTCAAATCTGTTCAACTGCTGAAGAATCGCTCTGTCGTACATCTTCAATGAATAACCGATAAACTCGAAGCAACTTGTCGTAGAGATCCCCCCTCTGAATAAGCTTCTTCTGTTTTCATTGCTCCAGTTCGAGATCCAAGTGTTCCGCTCACTCGGTTCACACGGTCGGGTACAATACTGAGAAAATGCTGAACAACGGAGTCATAACCGCAACAAACTGAATCAGATAAACCAATCAAACACTGAAAATGCTCCAACTCCGAATAATCGATCCGATAATCCAGTTCCATAATAATTCCTCCTATTTCTCTAAATCTCTCCAAAAACATCAAGTCGGAAGCGTAAAAACAGATGCGGATAGTTGAACCGTCGCGATCGGTTGCCTAGAGAAACCAGATAAATAATCTTAAAATCGGACAATCTCGCGAAAAACCGGAAGTCGGATGCTGACAGTTGTGAATGATCCATAAATAAATCTTGTGTTCCGCGTGACTGGATTGGATGCGAAAAATAAAGATAAGTGTCAAATCGGAGAAAAAATTGAGATCCCGAGCGAAAAATAATCAAAACCGGAGTCTTCGTAATTTTGGGCGAAGAAAAATGAGCTCGGAAATAAATTCCGTGAAGATCTCTGAGAAATATCGGCGAAAACGGCTCAATCCGAAAAATTCTGTCAATTTTCGTCAAGGAACGGCTTTCCGAGAGATTTAACCGGATAAATTCCAATATTTAACTGAGATTCCAGTTAATCCGGTTAGTTGATATCCGCGCTGCATCCACTAAAAATAAACCGAGAGATATAACGAGAAAGCTGAGTAATTAACCGGATAATAAAGCTAACCCGTCAGTGATCGATAGCAAACGTTGCGCGTAACGTCAATAAACGAGAATCCCAATAAAATGAAATAAATACGAGACTAATAAAAATTTTCGCAATTCCGTTCGGGCGTTATCTCGTTAATCTTGTTAAAAACTAACAAGAAAAACCCCGCAATTAACGAAAATGCTGAAAATAATTAATTAGTGTTATAAATCTCTCAAAGAAACACATAATCCGTGTGACATATCCTCCACCAAACAGATTTTAGCTGGCCACTACCATAATCCGTGTTATGCAACAGCAGCCAATCAAATTTGATCATAGAAATGATCCAACGGTTGAAAGAAAATCAGATCAATGGCGTGGAGGGTTGGATCCGTGTGAGGTTAAAAAGAGCCAATCAAGAGGCTACAACGGATAGCCATTCAACGGATTTCTTTTGGTCAGGTGGGACCCACAAGTGATTTCAGCCAATAGGAGAAAGACAGCCTTTAAAGGAATGGGAGAAAAAGTCAGTTCCAACAGTTCTTTAATACAGTCGGGGCCCACGAGAGTTTCTCCACAGCCAATAAAATTTCGACAGCCTCTTTAAGGTTGACTAAGGTTGCCTTTCAGCCGACAAGTAGAGAGATAATACATTCCCTACAGGCCAATTAGCACACGCCACGTCACCTGTCTTCTCCATAATTCGACCGATCACCCCAAACCCTAATTTGCTCGGAACTCCACCGTTAAAACGAGTAAACCCACCAGAAAAACGTATTTGGCCGATGAGAGGTTGAGCGAGAGCGTTTAAATATGATTAATACTTTGTTTTTATGTGTTTTAGCATATGAAATATGAGTACTTTGAGTTTGTGATTGATTTTAGGTCTCGTATGCGGAAAGGAAGCATTTTGGATGTATTATGAGAGCTAAATGGATGTTTAAAAGTTAGGATTGAAGCTCAGAATGAAGTTTGAAAGCAATTGGGAAAAATTCAAGATAGGGCGCCCCCTGAGGCCATCAGGGCGCCCAGGGCGCCCTCCACTGTGTGTAAATGGGCAAAGCAGGGGCGCCAATCAGCAAGCTAACCTCCAGATTTTTCAGACAGAGCGAATTGTGCGCCCTATAGGGCGCACAGTGCGCCCTATAGGGCGCACAGTGCGCCCTCCTCGACGCAATTCCAGATTTTTTCCTTTTTTATTAGTATTTAAGTCATACTTTTAGGTTTTCGAAAACACTTTTGATTCCAGTCGTTTTTGGGGTTTTAGGAGGCGATTTTGGCACCGAGAACACTTCCGGATTACTAGGTTTTCATGTTTCAATTATTTGTTTCGATCATAGATTTTATTTGGATCATGAACATGAGTAGCTAAACTACCCATGATTATCTCCGGGTGTAGAGTTGTTGATTTATGGATTGTTTCTTGATTGTTTAACATTATAGGATTGTTTTAGTTGGTAATTCAAGTCTGGTTTTCTCCTTGTAAAGAATTCACACATCACAACCTTTAACTGTGAATGGATTTGTTGATGTGCACGTTCTGACCAATTAAGTTAGTCCTCACATTTTCACAAGATTAAACCTTCGTACAGTCCCTCTTAAGGACTTCCTAGTAATCAATCAAATGCAATCTAGATTTCATAAGCATGAACCCGGAGAGAATCATCTTTCCTCCATAAGTTTACAAATTACCTAATTTCAATTCAAATTTACATTCTTCAGCATTTGCTAGCTTTAGTCTTTTTCACAATTTAAACCAAACCAAATAATCAATTTTCACACTTCGTAGTTTCTTAGATAATTTAGTATAAATAATCAAACGAAATATATAACACTAACCACATGCTCCTCGTGGATACGATACCCGACTTATCCTGTCTATAGGTAAAGTTAGGTTTTTGCATGACCCCAACAACAGGTCATCAAAATGGCGCCGTTGCCGGGGAGCTAGTGTGCTTAGTGTTATTTTCTTTGTTTGATTTTAGTTGTGATTGTTTGCTATAAATATATAAAAAATCAAAAATATTTTTCCTCTTGTTCATTTTTTTTTTCCAGTTATCTATTTTAATTTTTGTTCGTCTTTACCTCCGGTATTCTAGCTTGTTTGTACAAGTTAGTTTATTTTCAGCATGGATGAACCTGATGAATGCCATAATTGCGGAAGTTACTTTCACGATGTTTTTCATTGCCCAACATTGCCGAGTTATATTAAAATTATTGAAGATGAGGATGATGAGAGCCTATCGTATCACACGCATCATGACCCACCTTCATCATACTCTCAAGGGTACTCGCAGCCATGTTACCAGGGGGCTATCGTGGATACTCAGAACATAATTCTTCCCAAGATTACTATCGGAACCAGTGTCATTTTCCCCATCAGATACACGAGCAGTTTGATATTCAGTACGATGAGCCGATATATCAATATGAGGAGGATGAACAGATTGCTCGATTCAACTCGACATTATCTAGGATCGACAAGTTGTTATCTTTATCTGGCATCTCAGATCAAGAAAAGATTGAATGCTTGAGTTTGAAGTGTGATGTGCTCTCAATGAAGATTCATAAAGAAGAGGCTATAACACCATTATCTGATGACTTATATTCTCAAGTCGGGGAAGAGGTTGTGGAGGTTAATACCACACCGATGATTGCCTCAATTGCTGAAGTGCTGAAGGTGAAGCAGAATGTTAGGGGTAATGAAGAGGAAGAAGAACAAAGGACAAGTCTTCCTGAAGAATCAAAGATCGAGGTAATCCTAAAGAATAAATTTGGGGAAAATGACTCAAGACCGCGAAGTAGAAAGGTGGGGTTACAAGACATTGGATAATTTATCAAGCAATGTCCCCGCAACAACATCTCATTGTATTCACTGAACATGCCACAAATCATCAAGCAAATCTGGATGTGGCATGGTAGCTACCGAGCGTACATTGGGAACTCGGTAGGAAAGTGTGCGCTAAGACCACCTTGAGCTTCAAATCAGGTACGGTCTGGCTGAGGACCTTAAACTTAGCGCTTCCGGGAGGCAACCCATTAACTTTGTGGGTGTGTTAACTAGAAACCCTCACGAGACTTCACTCGTCCACTCGGGCTACCGAGGGGTTTAAAGGCTTGTTGCATACGCTAAACGCAACCGTGATTCCTACGAAAGTGAGTTTAGGTTTTTTATTTTATTTGTTTTTTTTTCAAATGAATTTTTTTTAATTGAATTAGAACTTAAATGTTGCATTGGGGACAATTCAATGCTTTAAGTTGGGGAAGAGGTTTACTAGTTTTTGTTTCAACTCGTGGTTTTTAAGTCTCGTTTAATTTTTGAAAAAAAAATACAAAACTTTAAAATTTTTGTGTGCTAGTGCCGTGAGAAGCTTGCTTCTACTAGATTTTTCTAAGTTTTGCAGATTAATGAGATAGACTTTAAAGATCGACACAACACTTGAAGATCTCGCCACGATAACTAAATCAGGTGAACCAGTTCCTTTTCTCGATTTAGTTAAAAATGATTAATTTTTGTGTGTTTGCATGTTAGTTTAGTTTATTCAGGTCATGTGTATATTTTTGCATTTTGTTGCTTGAATAAGTTGGTTGTGTGGTTGGTGCTAAAAAGAATTATGTCCTGAAATAGAGTTTTTTGCATATATGGAAAATGATAGAAAAATTGGTAGGATGATGCTTATACATGAAATGGATTTCTAGGGCAGAAAATGCATCTAACCTGTGATATGTTGGTAGGCTCGACCTAAATTTATGAACACCAATGTGCGTGCAATAACCTTAAATGAATATATGTGTTTAGTTTCCCATCCCAGTATGCATGGTTTAAAAAACTGAGTCCCAGCAAAAACGGGTTGCGAGTGGTATTTATACCTAGTATTCTTTTCTCACACACCATGCTTCTGCTCTTATGACACCACAACCTAATAAAATTCGTAGTTATATATTTGAAAAAAAAGAAAAATGAAAAAAAAAATTATGGAAAAAAGAAAAAAAATGAAAAAGTTGTAAAAAAAGATGAAAAAAAAAGATGAAAAAAAAGAAGAAAAAAAATATTGAGAAAATAATGGGAGGTAAGTCCCGGATATCACGTAGAAGGACAAATAAATGGACTTAATCTCTATTGTGTCATAATGGTGGTGCATGGTCTCCTCAAGTTGTGGGTTAGTGAATCCTCAAGAAACCATGAGGTTGGGTAGGTTTTGCTATGTATGCTTGGGCGTTAGGACGGTTAAACATACTGGTAATTTTGTATATTTTAAGCACAATGCATTGTTTGGGATTAGAGGGGTTGAGTTTAAAGTGGATCAATATATTGGCAATCACAGTTAATGTAGAGTCGTGTTCTTGCTTGAAATGAATTGCGATAAGATTAGTCTACCGATTATGATTCCATTGCATCTCTTTTTCGGGACGAAAAAGGTTTAAGTTGGGGAATGTGATGAGAGGTTGAGCGAGAGCGTTTAAATATGATTAATACTTTGTTTTTATGTGTTTTAGCATATGAAATATGGGTACTTTGAGTTTGTGATTGATTTTAGGTCTCGCATGCAGAAAGGAAGCATTTTGGATGTATTATGAGAGCTAAACGGATGTTTAAAAGTTAGGATTGAAGCTCAGAACGAAGTTTGAAAGCAATTGGGAAAAATTCAAGATAGGACTCCCCCTGAGGCCATCAGGGCGCCCTCCACTGTGTGTAAATGGGCAAAGCAGGGGGCGCCAATCAGCAAGCTAACCTCCAGATTTTTCAGACAGAGCGCACTGTGCGCCCTGTAGGGCGCACAGTGCGCCCTCCTTGACGCAATTCCGGATTTTTTCCTTTTTATTGGTATTTAAGTCATACTTTTAGGTTTTCAAAAACACTTTTGATTCCAGCCGTTTTTGGGGTTTTAGGAGGCGATTTTGGCACTGAGAACACTTCCGGATTACCAAGTTTTCATGTTTCAATTATTTGTTTCGATCATAGATTTTGTTTGGATCATGAACATGAGTAGCTAAACTACCCGTGATTATCTCCGGGTGTAGAGTTGTTGATTTATGGATTGTTTCTTGATTGTTTAACATTATAGGATTGTTTTAGTTGGTAATTCAAGTCTGGTTTTCTCCTTGTAAAGAATTCACACGTCACAGCCTTTAACTGTGAATGGATTTGTTGATGTGCACGTTCTGACCAATTAAGTTAGTCCTCACATTTTCACAAGATTAAACCTTCGTACAGTCCCTCTTAAGGACTTCCTAGTAATCAATCAAATGCAATCTAGATTTCATAAGCTTGAACCCGGAGAGAATTATCTTTCCTCCATAAGTTTACAAATTACCTAATTTCAATTCAAATTTACATTCTTCAGCATTTGCTAGCTTTAGTCTTTTCACAATTTAAACCAAACCAAATAATCAATTTTTACACTTCGTAGTTTCTTAGATAATTTAGTATAAATAATCAAACAAAATATATAACACTAACCACATGCTCCTCGTGGATACGATACCCGACTTATCCTGTCTATATGTAAAGTTAGGTTTTTCCATGACCCCAACGACAGGTCATCATCGGGGCCCACGAGAGTTTCTCCACAGCCAATAAAATTTCGACAACCTCTTTAAGGTTGACTAAGGCTGCCTTTCAACCGACAAGTAGAGAGATAATACATTCCCTACAGGCCAATTAGCACACGCCACGTCACATGTCTTCTCCATAATTCGACCGATCACCCCAAACCCTAATTTGGTCGGAACTCCACCGGTAAAACGAGTAAACCCACCGGAAAAACGTATTTGGCCCATATCTCGCTCAAAACTTAACGAAAATCTTCGAATTTTATACCCACGAACTCATATTTCAGCCCTCTACAACCCTATACGAACAAAACCCATCGAAACGATCTCGAACAAAAACCTAGTAACAAGTCCGCTAACCAAACAAGTCCGCTAAGACTCGACCAAGTCCGCTAAGGACACAAGTTCGCTAAGGCATGCTTCAAGTTCGCTAAAACTGATGAAGTCCGCTAAGAGGAGAGAACAAGTTCGCTAAGACTTGAACAAGTCCGCTAAGAACAGTCAAGTTCGCTAAGAACAGGTGCAAGTCCGCTAAGGCAATCTTCAAAGCTTCAAGAACACTTAGAAAAATCTGGAAAGTGATGAAGAATAAGAATCCTTACTTGGTGATCTTGAAACTGCCCAGAAACGAAAGGAAAACCCATTATGATGCACGAGATATGATAAAAAACCATTCACGACATTGTTGTGGCCACTAACAACACATAAACAGCAGCAACTCGGATCAAATCAATCTCCAAAATCTGGAAATCTTCAAGAACACGAAGAACACCATGAAACACACACTAGTGTGTTTTTTCCAGATCTGCCCAAACTGCTGAGATTCAGACGAAATCGATGCTTCCAATGGATCCGGAATGCGTTTTCCACTGAGAATCATACCTCATTTCATCCGAAAACATGAAGAATCACCCAGAAAACAGAGAATCAAACCCAAAATTCTTCAAAAATCCCAAATACGGGAAAAACTCTAAAAACTTCAAAAACAGCTCGGATCTTCAAATTAATCACTGATTTGAACATGTAGAAGATAAAAATCATCAAGATAGACTCCATGAACAATAACCTAACATCTAACAACATCAGATCTGTCTAGAATCCATCAAAAATGAAGAAAAAATGAGAAAAAGTCTCAAAAATGAGTTTTCAAATCTTCACCATATTCAAGCTCAAAATCCAGATTCGAGTGACCAGATTCATCGTGAGATGAAATCTGATCGGTTACCCGCTCTGATACCATTTTTCAGGACCGATTCTCACATCAAGAATCCTGATCATGAACAAGAACATAGGTTCGGATGAGAAAAACCCAACATATGAGATGAAGATGCTGATGAGAAGAATCAAGAATAATCAAACATGAGAAAGATGATGAACTAATCGAATGATTTCATTAATCGAATGATTACAATCAAGAAATCATGAAGAACACTCTCTCATGGAAATCCATGACTCACTGTCTCTCTCTAGAATGGAAATCTCACACTCTACAAGAAAATCATCATCTCCACACTCAGAGACTCTTTCTTGTAATGGGCACCCACACTATATATATAGTGAGGGTGACTAACAACATAAAAACATAACATAAGTGAAAATTACAAGAAAGGCAAATAACATAAATATTAATTATATCAAAGTTGATTTAATTAATCTGAAGCTTGACTCGCTCGAACCGATCTTCCGTTGACTTTTACGTTGACCGTTGACCCGAACGGTTGACTTTTCCGGAAAACGGTCTTCGGTCCAAACTGCAAGCCTCGAGCATCACAACCCGCGTCTCTGAATCAATTCACATGGATTCTTCAGTCGAATGCTTCGGTAAATAGATTTGATGGCGTCAGTCACATAGATTTTAAGTTCCAACAATTTTTGTAATATTTAGTTTTTTTTTAAATGAAAAGACATCCAGATAGTAGTTGTCAGACTACTCTTCAAAGGCTATCATTCTGAGGCCTTTGAGACACATTTCAAAATTTGCACTAGGGAGGGGTTTAGTGAACATGTCCGCCACATTATCATCGATTGCACCCGTTCTAAGTGAATGAGCTTGCGTTCATAGCAATCCTGTATGAAGTGCATTTTAATATCAATGTGTTTGGTTTTCGAGTGCTACACAGGATTTTTAACAATTTGCAAAGCAACATTATTATCACAGTATATGTGAGTGTCAAATATATTCAAAACGTAATCTCCCAATTGATGCTGCAGCCATACCACCTGTGAGCAACACGCAGATGCAGCCACGTATTCTGCTTCAATTGTGGATTGTAACACCATGTGCTGCTTCTTGCTTTGCCATGCTATCAACTTGTCTCCTAAAAAGTGAGCTCCAACAGATATAGATTTCCTGTCAAGCTCATACAAACCATAATCACTATCAGAAAAAGCATACAGATTAAACCCAGACTCCTTAAGGTACCATAGGCCCAGCCTTGGCCTACCCTTCAAATTTTTGAAAATTCTTTTAACAGCAGATAAATGCGAGAGTTTAGGGTTAGCCTGATATCGTGCGCATTGGCACACTGCAAGCATGATGTCTCCCGTCAAATACATCAATGACCCGATCATTGACCGGTACATGTGCTCGCTGATAGATTGACCATCTGAATCTTTGGTGAGTGCAGGCCTTGCTGCCATGGGTGTGGCAGCAGGCTTTGAGTCTGCCATCTTGTATTTTTCCAAAATCTCTGTCACATACTTAGCTTGATGAACTAGGATACTGCTTTCACTCTACTTCACTTGTAATGCCAAAAAGAACTCCATTTCACCCATTTGACCCAACTCAAACTTTGTTCTCATTTACTCATTCAAATTCTTTGCATAAATCCTCATTAGTGGACCCGAAGATGATATCATCCACATAAACTTGCGCCATGATGATGTCATTCTAAACTTCTTTTCTGAACAGTGTCTAGTCCACTATTCCCCTTATGTACCCATGAGCTAGAAGGTGACCAGTCAATGTTTTGTACCAAGACCGTGGGGCCTGATACAATCCATACATGGCTTTGTCTAGCTTGTATACATGATAGGGATGTTCTTCATCAATAAACCCAGGAGGTTGAGTAACATACACCTCTTCATCCATTTTTTCATAGTGAAACGCAGCTTTTGCATCCAACTGATAGACATTGAAATTCATGTAGGAGGCATATGCCAGAAAAACTCTTATGGCATCCAAGCGAGCAAATGGTGCATATACTTCATCATAGTCGATGCCTTCAACCTGTTTTGGCCCTTGAACCACCAACCTTGCTTTATTTCTGACAATAACACCATTTTCATCCTTTTTATTCTTATAAAGCCACCGAGTTGTGATGACCTTTTTGTCGGCAGGCTTCTCCACTAACCTCCATACCTGAAGCTTTGAAAATTGGTTGAGCTCTTCATGCATAGCTTCCACCTAAGTAGGATCTGTTAGAGCCATTGTGATGTTTGGAGGCTCAATTTGAGAGATAAAACGTGAATACATGCAGTGGTTGATGTCCCCTGATTGACTTCTTGTTATCACCCCGGAAGCTAAAGGACCAATGACATTATCCAAGGGGTGATATTTGTGGATCCTTGTTTCACCAACTGCTTGAATTGGGATTACCGGAGGTAGATTTGCCTGTACGGGTTCTTCATTAATTTCAGTATATGCCTCTGCATTAGCTTCTTGAGATTGAACAGCTCCTGTGCCGTGGCCTTTAACGGACTCATCTTCAACTCCAACTTCAGTAGTTTCATTTACTGGTGTTGTCGCTGCATCTGAGGCGGGAACTAGAGATTTTGAGATGGTATGAGCAATTGATGGTCCTGTGATTGTATTGTCAAAAGTTCTTCCGCAATGACTGGATCCAATCCAAATGGGAGAAAGAATTGGTTGTAGTCAAATGCTTGTGCTGGACCCACTCCACCATCTGAGGGATTTTCTTCAAGCCAATCCACATTAGTAGACTCCATCACTTTACCAGTTGTTTTGTTGAAGACCTTGTAGGCTGAGCTGGCAGAATAACCTACAAAATAGCACTCATCTGATTTAGCCGCAAATTTTGGCAAATCAGTATTAACTAGAACAGTGCAAAGACATCCAAAAGTACGAAGATGCCCAATTTTGGGCTTGTCATGATAGATTAATTCGTAAGGTGTCTTCTGGTGTCGCTTATTTATGAGAACCCTGTTTTGCACATAACAGGCTGTGTTGACTGCTTCTGCCCAGAACATGGTGGGTAGCTTGGAATCACATAGCATTGTTCGAGCAGCTTTAATCGATGTTCTGTTGCGTCGTTCCGCCACGCCATTCTGCTGTGGGGGTATACGGTGCACTGTACTGATGCTCAATTCCTTTTTCTGCATAGAATTCGTCATTATCTAATTTTTGAATTCTGTCCCTTTTCACTCCTGATGGAGGTCACTTTTAGGTTTAGCTTGTTTTCAATGACTTTGATGAATGCTTTCAACATCTCTGCAACATCACTCTTCTTTGGCAAAAAGAACACCCAAGTGAAACTAGAATAATCATCAGTAATAACTAAACAAAATGCACAACGGTTAGGGCTTAACATACTGACTGGACCGAAGAGGTCCATGTGAAGCAGTTCCATTACTGAGGACATCCTATTGAACAATTTTGGCTTGTGTGGATGTTTGTGCTGCTTCCCCTTAGCACATACCACACATTTCTCCTTTATCACGAATTCTTTAATTGGAAGGTCTTTGACAAGCCCTCCGCTTGCTAGCCGATTCAAATTCTTCAAATTCATGTGTCCCAACCGTCTGTTCCACAACTGAGCATGATTCTCTGCAATTTTAGAAAGAAGGCATGCCACCTCAGTTGTGGGGGGCTTATGCATGTTGGGACGTATGAGTTTCCATATCTTGGTGTTCGCATCAACACCTAATCAGCAGGGATGGAGTATCCAGGTTTTAGAATTAAGCATTCTTTGTTGTTAAAAAGTACTGGATACTCCTGGTCATAAATTTGTGATACACTCAAGAGACTGTGCTTCAATTGTTCGACATAATTGACATCATGGAAGCTGAGACAACCATTTCTAACTGTTCCTTTCTGACTGATATACCCTCCAACTCCACCAGTGAACGACACATATCCTCCATCAAATTTCTCTAAGTCTTGTAGCAGAGATATGTCGCCCGTCATATGCCTGGAACTACCACTGTCAACATACCAAAGGTTGTTAACAGTCCTCCTTGGCTGTTCCTGCATATAAAGGAGACTAATTAGTTTTAGGTACCCAGGCCTTAATGGGTCTGAGTAAGGTTGGGCTGCCTTTGGTTGAAGTGGGTAATTCATTGATATTTCTTGGCCGGTTATTTTCTTTCCCAAGTACCTGAGGACTTTTTCGGTGGTTTTTTATTGTTAATTTGATTTTGAAATTTCACCTCTTGGAATTGTTTGGAGTGTTTTTTATACATCCCAGTAGGCTTGAAGGACAAGTTTACCACTTTTGGTACATTCCACCTGTCATCCTTCCGCCAGGCAGTTGATTTTGACAAACCAACTGGTTTTGGATGGATGGGTGGTTTTGAGAAGCTGGCCTGCTTTGGGAGTGTGACAGGTTTTGAACATTCAACAGGTTTTGGAATCCAAGCAGGTTTAAAAGGACTAAGAACCTTAGCAAATTTTACTGATTTTTTATAAGTGTGACCCATTTTATTTGCTTTGAAATCAGTTTTGTTTGCTGCTTAGGTGAATTGAGCTGTGGATTCATTTTGTGTACCTGTGGGTGTTGAGGTACTGGCTTCTGATTCTTGGGCCCTTTGGGGCAGGCTTCTGATGAATCCTTTTCAGATAATGAGGTTCATATGGTCTGTGCAAGCAAATTCTTGCCACGTGTCCAGGCTTTCCACACACATGACAAGATTGCTTCTTGGGATACGCGGGAGCCTGTTGTTGGTTTCGCCCAGTGGATATCCAAGTTGGTTTTTGAACAGTTCTTATGTATCCAATGGGTTTCGCCATTTGGTTTAGTGGTCAATATATACTCCCGCTGTATCGGTCTATACTGGTCATATGCAGAATTGACTTCAGGGTATGGGACAAAATCATGAGGTCTGGCGTCCCGTACTTTCTGCACATTTTTCACAACATCATCATGTTTAACAGCACAATCTTTCACACTAAACAAACCATCACTTGTGGGTTTGGGACCAGCAACTTATGGTCCCTTACCTCTTCTTAAGATTTTACTAGTTCTTAATGGTTTCACTGGCTTTGCATCACCTTTACCAATGTTAAAAACACCACAATCAGAAGTTTTATCAAACAGAACTGTTTTGGTCAAAAACTGCCTAAGCAATTAATTGATCAAACTTCGTAAGTGAGGTAGTGTGTTTGATGAATTTGGTAATGAAAATGTAAGCTTAGATGTTGACACGATGATGTAACGAGGGAAAAATCCAGGAATCCCTGAGTATCCTCAAGGATCCTAGCAAAAAACCTCGGGAGTCGGCTTAAAGTGCATGCTGCCTAAAACTTTTATATAATCGGAAATTGTTCAAGTACAAATGAAATGAGCTCGAGTTCTAAGTGTTACAGAGGCTTTAGAGAGCAAGAGGTGTCGTGTGTGAGATCCTAGAGCTCAATATATAAAAGATTACATTGCAACTACTCTCCTAAAAACTAGCAACTAACTCCACGTCGTCCCACTAGCTGTTGAGGTCCATTTAGTCCACGTTTTCTGTTAGTTGACCAAGTCTTCAGTGTTAGGGCTGATAATCCGGGATCCTGGCGGCAGCTCAAATGGTTTGGTATCCTTACGCAAGTTCAGGATCCTGGCAGGTTCGAGCATCTCGGAATTACAGTTATCAACTAACTCGTTTGTTTTTCCCATGTGACTTATTAATTGCAGGGTCAAAGAAACGTGTAGACAAGCCTAAAGACTCGGACAAATGATAGAGAACGTGGACTAAGTGGTCCACAACGTTCATATTGGCTCAGTTGGGAGAATCCCTAAAATATAGGACAATTGGTTATATTATTTCAGGATGCTCGCCAGAAGCTCAAAGGATCCTGAACTACAGTTATCGATTAACCGTTACAATTGTCCACGTGTCTTAATTGATTGCAGGTATTAAGGGACGTGTAAATGATGGCTAAAGACTCGGTCAAGGCTTTATGGGACGTGTTGTAACTGACTCCAACGTTCACAAAGACTTGAAGACTCAATCCCTAGTTTTTAGCCTAGTTAGTTAATGCATTTTTGACTATTTAAACGAGCTCTAGGTCATTCATTCAAAGAAAAGAGAGGAACACACACACAACACACGATACTCGCTATCAAAACTCTCTGTAACACTTAGATTTCGAGCTCATTTACTTTGTACCAAATACTTTCATCATATAAAAGTTTTAGGAGGCAGGTACTTTGAACCGGCCCCCGAGGTTTTTTGCCAGGCTCCTTGAGGATACTCAAGGATACTTGGATTTTCCCTCGTTACATCCTCGTGTTAATCTCCAAACTTACATTTTCAGCTTTATTTACCTCAAACACGCTACCTCACTTACGAAATTTGATCAACTAATTGCTTAGGCAGTTTTTGACCAAAACAATTTGGCGCCCACCGTGGGGCAAACGGTGTTTGAATTCAGCTAAAAGCCTTGATCTTCTTCCCATAACCAATTCTTGAAAATGTCGACTCAACCAAAGATTACTTCGAAATCTGTTTCGTCCACTAAACCGACTGTGAGCACCGGTCTTCCCCCAATGACGAAGAAAGCAACTGATACTGATGCTAAAAGAACGGAATACCCTACTTTTACTGGTTCTCAAGGTACGTCCACTAACTCTGCTATTTCTAATGATGATCTCTATGTTTTGATCAGGCAGATGAAGGCCCGTGCGGATGAACAAAGCAAAACCTACGAGATAATGATGAAGGAGATCATGGAATTGAAGAAATCTAAGAAACCAGTGGAGGAGATTAGCCCGTTGATGCCAAAATCATTCGGGTTCGACTCTCCGGAAATATCGGAGCAGCCAAAACATAAAATAAACCCCTTCACTGCTCAAAAATCGGGTGTTGCAACGGCTACTACTGCGAGATTTTCGGGCCCTCAGCAACAGAAGAGTCCCGGAGTGACAGATCTGGGATACTCTGGGTTCTACTCCGAGCAGCCCCTAGAATCTTATTACGGTGGATATGGAAGTCAGCAGCCGCCGAGATGCTCGAGTCAGCAACCATCCGGGTCGCTAAGTCACCGGGTGCCAACGGTATCAATGCAACAACCTGTATCTCAACCACAGCGGTTTGCTGCAACAAACCCTCATGAGCCTTGGAGTCAGCAGTCAGCAATGCCTACTCCTCAAATGCTTCAGGGATCATCATCTCAGCCATTCCAACAATATCGGAGCCGCTTCCGAGCTGCTCAAGATCCTCAAGGGTCCTTGTTTTCTTATCCTACTGTCTCTGCAGGTGCAATCCCAGGTTCATCTCAAGAAATGCATGAAGGAGACTTCATCCCCATGCAAGTGGAGACTACAACTGAGCCAACCGTTGTTAGAGATACTGGATATGGACCTCAAATCCCTCTACAAACTTCCAGGGCTGGTAACAACTTTGATAATTATTATACTAACCCTAACCAAGGAATTGTGCAGGATGCAGGTATTGACCCCGTCATCGCCAGGGAACTTCAGAGGTTGAAAGACATGATCTCAAGTGTTCCTGGTGTTATTCGTCCAATTCCTGAAGTGCCAACGGGCAGCCACAGAATTTCCAGATTTGCATGGCCCATCTGTGACGTAGAGATACCGAAAAGATTTCAGACCCCCAACATGAAACTCTACGATGGAACCACAGATCCTGAGGAGCACGTGGCACAATACAGGGAAAGAATGGAAATTAACCCCATTCCTGCAAACATCAAAGAAGCTTGCTTATGCAAGGGATTTGGTTCAACACTAACAGGACCGGCCTTGAAATGGCTACTCAGTATCCCTCCTAACACTATTACTTCTTTTCCCCATTTGGTTAACTTGTTTAATAACCAGTTTTCTTGCAGCAGGAGCTTTGAGAAGCTCACTGGTGACTTGTACAGGATAGTTCAGAAGCCCAGTGAATCCCTAAGGGATTATGTGGCCAGATTCGGTCGAGAAGCTCTAGATATCCCTAACCTGGATATGGCTGCAGCTGTGGAAGCTTTCAAAATGGGGATTAGAGGGGATTCCCGCTTTTATGATGATTTGGTTATGACTCCTTGCAGGAACCTTGATGAAGTCAGGACAAGAGCACTAAGATTCATCAGATTGGAAGATGACAAGAAGGTCCAAAAGAGAGGTGATGAATCATTAGGCAGGAAAACAGATTCTCCCGCAAAGCAACAACGAACAAAACCCTATTACAGAAATGATAATTCTAGGGTCAATGCAATTGAAGATGAAGACGACGAAGAAGATTTCCCAAAGGTATCTGATTACTGCTTTTCGGTTGACACAAGTGGTTTGTTATGTGCCTTGCAGGATCTAGGTGATAAAGCCAGGTGGCCAAGAAAATCGGATAAACAAGGATCATGGAAAGATAAGTCTAAATGGTGTGCCTACCACGAAGACTTTGGGCACTTAACAGATGATTGCATAGCACTTCGAAAAGAAATCAGTTACCTGCTCAGCAAGGGGCATCTCAAAGAATTGTTCGGCATAAAAAAGAGTAAAACTCAAGAAGCTGCTGAGCTGCCCAAAAGAGCGCAATCACCACCAGCAGATGCCAAAGTGATCAACTTCATCTCCGGAGGATCTGACATATGTGGAGCCTCTTTCTCATCAGCAAAAAGACATGCCAAGGAGGCTAAAATGGATCAAGGCAGTCGACCAAAGAAGAATGCAATATTGACTGAAGACAAAGTCATTTCTTTTGACGAAACTGATAAGCAGGACATCCAGGATCCTCATCATGACAGTCTGGTAATTACATTATGTATTGCTAACCATTATGTTCGCAGGATCCTGATAGACAATGGCAGTTCAGTCAACATTATTCAATTGGACGTGCTTAAGAAGATGAGCATTCCCGAAGAAGAGATAATTCCAAGATCCTCAGTACTAGTAGGATTTAGCGGAGAAACCAAGCATACGGTTGGAGACATCAGACTTCCTGTTTACGTAGAAGGAGTCAACTCCATGCATAAATTCTGCGTTATTGATTCCCTGCCTTGTTGCAATGTAATCTTGGGAAGGCCATGGATCCATGACATGAAAGCAGTTCCATCTACCTATCATCAATGTGTGAAGCTTCCCACACCTTGGGGAGTCGTAAGAATATCAAGTGATCAACAAGAAGCTAAAGACTGCTACACTTCTGCAATGAAAAACACCATCAAATCCAAGCCAGCATAGCAATTAAAGAAGCCAGCACGAAGAATTCAGATGACAAAGGAGTTGGAAATCAAAGAAGTTCAACTTAATCCTGAAGATCCTGAAATCAAAGTGCTGGTAGGAACCAATATTCCTGAGGATATTGAGGAGCAGCTCGTGAGCCTCTTGAAGTCCAGAGTCACAACGTTTGCATGGAAACATGAAGACATGACAGGTATATCTAAAGATATTATTACTCATAAACTTGGTATAGATGATTCTTTCAGGCCAATACATCAGAAAAGAAGGAAGTTCGCTCCTGAGAGAAACATCATAATCCAAGAAGAAGTTGACAGGCTGCTCAAGTCAAAAATGATTAGAGAAGTTAAATATCCTCGATGGCTGGCTAATGTGGTGGTAGTCCATAAGAAAAATGGTAAGTGGAGGGTATGTGTAGACTACACAGACCTAAACAAGGCCTGTCCAAAAGACCCATTCCCTCTACCACATATTGATTCTATGGTGGACGCGACTGCCGGGCATGAGATGTTGACTTTTATGGATGCTTCTTCGGGCTTTCAACAAATTCAAATGGAACCATCAGATCAGGAAGACACGGCCTTCATGACACCCACAGGTATTTATTGTTATATTGCAATGCCTTTTGGTTTACGAAATGCAGGTGCCACATACCAAAGGATAGTCAACATGATGTTTAAAGATAAACTGGGGGACACCATGGAAGTATACATAGATGATATGGTGGTGAAATCGAAGAAAGCAGAAGATCATCCCAAAGATCTTGAAGCCGCATTTGATATCCTGGACCAGTTCAACATGAAATTGAATCCTTCCAAGTGCCATTTCGGAGTAAGAGCCGGCAAATTCTTGGGCTTCATGGTTACTGAAAGAGGAATAGAAGCCAGCCCTGAGCAGATACAAGCTATTATAAACTTGAAGTCTCCAACAAATGTTAAAGAAGTTCAAAGATTGACTGGAAGAGTAGCAGCACTTAACAGATTCATATCAAGATCTTCCGAAAAGAGCAAAGAATTCTATGACATATTGAGGAAAAACAAAAAGTTCGAATGGGGTGAGAAGCACGAAGCAGCTCTGAGCTCCTTGAAAGAATATTTATCATCCGCTCCACTTCTAATGCAACCAGTCAAGGGCGAACCACTATCCCTCTATTTAGCAGTCTCAGGCAGCTCAGTAAGTGCTGTGCTTGTGAAAGATCATGAGGGATAACAACATCCGGTATATTATGTAAGCAAAACACTATTAGATGCTGAAACCAGGTATTCTTATTTGGAAAAATTGATTTTAGCTCTTGTCATGGCTTCACAAAAATTAAGACATTACTTTGAAACTCATGTTATTTACGTGAAAATTAACTATCCTGTTAAGTGTGTCTTGAGAAAACCAGAAATGTCAGGTAGAATGGCGAAATGGGCAGTTAAATTAAGTGCCTATGATATCATATATGAGCCAAGAACTGCAATCAAGTCACAAGCCCTTGCAGATTTTGTGGCTGATTTCAGCAGCGACATACTGCCAGAAGTTGAACTTGAGGTCAAGCAGCTCGAAGAAGCTTCAGGCAGCTGGATACTATATACAGATGGAGCATCTAACGTTAGAGGAACAGGACTTGGATTACAACTCGCTAAAGATATGGATATCCAACACATTCAAGTTTTTATTGACTCCTTGTTATTAACTAACCAATTTAATGGATCCTATGCAGTGAAAGGCGAAAGGCTAACCAAATATCTGGACCTTGTAAAACAATTAGCATTATCTTTTGAAAATTACAGCATATCACAGGTACCCAGAGAAGAAAACGCAGAAGCTGACGCTTTGGCAAATTTAGCATCATCTTTAAGGATCCCAGAAGGTGTCAAGATTCCCATAACTCACATCCTGACACCAGTAATTGAAGAACAAGAAGTTAATGATGTTACAACAGATAAAGATCAAGAAATGACAGACTCCCAGGATCCTCAAGAATCCTGGACTTACCCTATCAGGAGATTTATCTAAGAAGGAGAAATCCCAAAAAACGAGAACTCCAGACTCTTCCGAACAAAGGTAATTCCATATTCAATAATAAATGGTATCTTATACAAAAAATCTCTTGCAGGACCATACTTGAGATGCCTCGAGCAGCCTGAAGCACATGCGGTACTTCAGGATATTCATGAAGGTGATTGTGGCAATCACACTGGGGGCAGATCACTCTTTTCCAAGGTATTGAGGACAGGATACTACTGGCCTACTATGAAAAAGGATGCAATGGCCTTTGTTCAGAAGTGTGATGCATGCCAGCGGCACGGTAATATCCTCCATCAGCCTGCTGAGCCGCTTCATTCAATATCGTCTCCGTGGCCGTTCATGAAATGGGGCATGGATATAGTTGGTAAGCTGCCTATAGCACCTGGAGGAAAAGTCTTCATGCTAGCCATGACGGACTACTTTTCTAAGTGGATCGAAGCCGAAGCCTTTGTCCAAGTTCGAGAAAAGGAAGTGATTTCTTTCATCAAAAGGAATATCTTGACAAGGTTTGGAATCCCATCGGAAATAGTGTGTGACAATGGATCTCAGTTTATTGGCAAAAGAACAACTAGTTTTTGTGAGGCATGGGGCATCAAGATGGTAACTTCAACTCCCATACATCCACAAGCTAATGGCCAGGCAGAATCGAGCAATAAGATTATCATCAATAACCTCAAGAAGAAGCTAGAAGATAAAAAAGGGAAATGGGCTGAAGAACTACCTTTCGTATTGTGGGCCGACAGAACGACCTCCAAAAATGCTACCGGTCGAACACCATTTTCCTTAGTATTTGGCTCAGAAGCTGTAATACCCACTGAAATGGTGATGCCAACTGCCTGAACAAGCTGCCGGGATTTTGAAGCCAATAAGCAGGAGCTCCTTGAAGATCTTGAAACGATAGATGAAGTCAGAGACCTCGCAAAATTCCGGATGGCAGCATACCAGCAAAGGATAGCCAAGTCTTACAACAGGAATCTCAGGATCAGAAGATTTCAAGTAGGAGATCTGGTACTCAGAAAAGCTTTTCAAAATACGACCAATCCATCACATGGGAAACTTGCGCCCAAATGGGAAGGTCCCTATCTAATAGATTCAGAAGCTGGAAAGGGAGCATATAGGTTGGCTACTATGGAAGGTGAGCTGCTCCCAAGAGCTTGGAATGCAATTCACTTGAAGTTATATTTTATGTGAGTGCTTTCTAGATCCTTTGAGCATATCAAGGAATCCTTGTCTAAACTTCAAAGACCTCAGGTATGACTTTAACCATTATTTTAATTTCATATTATCATTTTTTGTGAAGTAATTACTGACTTAAGCATCGGAGGGGTGTTAGCCAAACTAACACCCACCCCTCACCGAGCCTTGAAGTGTTTTGCAGCTGTTCGGAGCATCCTGTCATAAGTTAGAGGCTGATCACCTCTTCTAAGTCAAATGCATTCTGAATGCAATCAAAGGTTTAGGAGGTTTTCACCTTCTCGTTCACTAATGGGAATCGCCAGGAGCGCAAGACCCTCGCCAGGAGCGCACGGTGGTGGCCTATGGTTCAAGGTGGTGCGACCAGTCCATCTGTGGGTGGCTGATAATTTCATCACTGTTGGCCATAGAGTGCACTTCAAAATGGGTGGCAGACGTGTCATCTCGAAAAGGTTCTAAGGTTTTTGGCATTTTCATGTCAACCAAGGTTTAGGCACTTTCGTGTCTCTCAAGTTTATGGGCTTGACCCCAGTTGGCTTAGTCCCAAGTATTATTGAGCTTGTCCTCAGATTAACGAAGGTTTTTAATGTCTTCACATTAACCAAGATTTAGGCACTTTCGTGTCTCTCAAGTTTATGGGCTTGACCCCAGTTGGCTTAGTCCCAAGTATCTATGAGCTTGTCCTCAGGTTAGCAAAGGTTGTTGATGCTCTCGCATTAATTAAGGCTTAGACACACTTGTGTCTCTCAAGTTTCGGGCTTGACCCCAGTTGGCTTAGACCCAAGATTTATAAAACGTTTTACACTGCGAGAATACAAGATTGGGCTTGACCCCAGTTTAACTTATTCACAAGTGCTCAAGGTTTTTAAGGTATTTTATGCCTTAAAATCGGAATTTCATCAAGTCTATCTTAAGGATTCCTAAGGATCCTTAGAGATCCTGACTACCTCTACGGTTGAAGTATTCTCAAACAGGTTATATTGATACTGCGTTTAATACGTATTTTTATTACTAAGTATTAGATGGCATCATGGTTTGTTAACATTGACAAAATTTTAATAAACTTTTGAGTTTTTAAACTAAACTATGCTGAGCATCCTATAGGATCCTCATTCAAACATTTTTCAAAATAATTAAAAGCATACACGGCACATCATGATGATCAAAATGCTACTAAGTCATATATTTGCAGGAAAATAAAAAGTTAACCTCAGGCTTCGTCTTGGAAACCAAAATCCCTCCACCCGGATCCCCGATCATTATCTGTTACACTAACATTGTTTGCAGGAAATACAAAAAGGGCAATCGACAGGGTTCCGACTGATGTATGGGGAAGACAACAACTTGGAGTTATTTATGGGGATATCGCATGAGAAGTTGCGTTGCTATCAAATCAGGAGCTAACGAGTCACCTTCGTAATTATTTCAAGAGATGACGTTGAGTTTGAATTTTTACAGCCGTCTTCTTGGTCGACAACTGTTAAAATTCAGGGGCAATTGTTAGGGCTGATAATCCGGGATCCTGGCGGCAGCTCAAATGGTTTGGTATCCTTACGCAAGTTCAGGATCCTGGCAGGTTCGAGCATCTCGGAATTACAGTTATCAACTAACCCGTTTGTTTTTCCCATGTGACTTATTAATTGCAGGGTCAAAGAAACGTGTAGACAAGCCTAAAGACTCGGACAAATGATAGAGAACGTGGACTAAGTGGTCCACAACGTTCATATTGGCTCAGTTGGGAGAATCCCTAAAATATAGGACAGTTGGTTATATTATTTCAGGATGCTCGCCAGAAGCTCAAAGGATCCTGAACTACAGTTATCGATTTAACCGTTACAATTGTCCACGTGTCTTAATTGATTGCAGGTATTAAGGGACGTGTAAATGATGGCTAAAGACTCGGTCAAGGCTTTATGGGACGTGTTGTAACTGACTCCAACGTTCACAAAGACTTGAAGACTCAATCCCTAGTTTTTAGCCTAGTTAGTTAATGCATTTTTGACTATTTAAACGAGCTCTAGGTCATTCATTCAAAGAAAAGAGAGGAACACACACACAACACACGATACTCGCTATCAAAACTCTCTGTAACACTTAGATTTCGAGCTCATTTACTTTGTACCAAATACTTTCATCATATAAAAGTTTTAGGAGGCAGGTACTTTGAACCGGCCCCCGAGGTTTTTTGCCAGGCTCCTTGAGGATACTCAAGGATACTTGGATTTTCCCTCGTTACATCCTCGTGTTAATCTCCAAACTTACATTTTCAGCTTTATTTACCTCAAACACGCTACCTCACTTACGAAATTTGATCAACTAATTGCTTAGGCAGTTTTTGACCAAAACATTCAGGACATGTGAATCATACCGAAGGTAACCTGCAAAAAATAAGCAAAGGGAAGGTAATCGTTAGTTAAAAATAAATTTCAGAATCCTTACAGTGAAGTGCTTGCGAGCCTATGTGAGCTGCTCAATATATCTTGAAATTCGCCACCAACAATTGCCCCCAAATTCTTGACGGGTGGCGCATGCAAGCCAGCTGTCATGAATTTGAACTCTGATCTTATTGCTAATGTAATCATGACCAGAGAAATTAGTTCAGCCCAACTCTCCATGCGAAAATCCCGTTGGCACATTCAGCTTTAAAACCCCATCCTTTTCTCATATTTCTTCACAACTCTTTGCGGAAACCCTAGAGCTCCTCCGATCTTCCACAGGTCAGTTCTCTCTTCTTTTCTTTGAGTTTTTTAACGATGGGCAAGAAGATGCTCCACTCTACTGCCACTGTCTCCGACAATGTGGCCGAGGGTTTCACCAATCAAGGTCTTCTTCCGGCGACGGAGGAAGAAACCCGCGACATCGATGATCGCAGTATCAAGATGTTGCAGCGATCCTCATGCTTCCCCGCCAGGACTGAATTCCACCCCTACGACCCTCGTTTGAAGGCCGATCACATTTCCTCCGATTGGGTCTGTTTCTTGTACTACCCTTTCCGTTCCCCCCTTTGGTTGATGAGTTATTTTCGGTCACCCACTTAGCATATTCTCAATTCATGCCAATGATTTGGTGAATTATTTTCTCTTTTCACCATCTCAACCATACCCGTGACTTGAACATTGGGGTTGCTGAAATCTGCAAGGTTTACCGGCTCGGTACTCATGGTAACAGTAGGTTTGTTCTGAAAACCAGATCCGGAGAAGCACAAATGGTTCCCAGGGCTTCTGACAATGATCATGATTGGAGACGCTAATTTTTCTTTGTCAAAAGGAAAAGTCTAACCGGTTGCAAGAACCTTCCTACCCAATGGGTCGTCAGGGGTAGGAAGAGTTTACTGAACTATTTCGATTCTGTAAATTCTTTTACTTGTTTTACTGATTTGTTTGATTCTTGTATTTGCAACTCCCAAGTTTGAAGCATTGATCAAGCCTGCCCGAGATTCTGCCAAGAAGCTCCAGGAACTTTACAGCATCCCAGTCTCTGAAAGAAGTTACATTCCTGAAGGTGTAGCAAGTGCTCGGACTACCTCTCAACAATCTCAAAGCCCATCCAAGACTATGTCTGCAGGTACTTGAAGGCACTTGTTTTTGTTTCGTTTTGAGCTGCACCTCATTATTTTGTGAAACTGGTTCCTATCTGTCTTTGATGAAGCTCCAGGTTCAGCCTCCAACCTCTCTTTCCAGGACCTCAAGTTCTTAATCTCCAAGAAGGAAAAAACTGAAGAAACCAGCAGCAAGGCCCCCCAAGATGTCTCAACTCCTAAATTTCGGCCTCCCAGCACTCGGTCTAAGACTTCATCTGCTAAGAAGCACAGAGTATCTGATGCCACCATCAATTTTGACATCTTTGATGGCCTTCCTCCTGTTGCAGTAGCCAACAAGCTGCTTTCTCTGCAAGCTGTGGTGAACATTGTAAGTGTTCATAAATAATAGAGAAGTATGTTAGAATTAGAGATAGAATACTCCACTTGTTGATTTTGATCCACCTTGATTTGATGCAGGGTATTAATAGGCTGAGCAACGTGGTAATTGAGCTCGAAGGAAAAGTGGAAGTAGCCGAGCAAAAGCTTGAGGCCTCTGAGCTCAAACTTGATGAAGCCTTACTCCACATCGACCAGATGGGTAAGATAGCTGCTAGCAAGAACCGCTACCATGAGAAGCAGCTCAAGGAGCAAGAGGCTGCTGCTGCTAAAGCCTTGAAGCTGTCCGATCAAAATGCCAAATCCTCAGCTGCCATCAGTGTGCTCGAGTGTATGATCGAGATGGCCACCAGTGCATAGGTGAAGGCTTCACTCCAGAGAGTTGGCCGGTTCAGGATTGGAAGGAGAGCCTTGAAAGGCTGACGGCTGAGAGGGATGAAGCTGCTGGGAAGGTTACTAAGGAGGCTGAGCTGGAGGTAATGGTGGTGGAGAAGGGAGCTGGTGCCGAGAAGGGCAAGGGTAAGGAGGTGGCAGCTGGTGAGGAGAAGGTGGGCGATGAAGGCAATCTTGACTAGGTCGGAGCCCACATTTTTTGGTTGTTTGATTTGTTTGTGGTTCTTTAAACAATGGTTGTGGTGAAACTTAAACAATAGTACGTTAACTTTTAGAAGTTTGGACGGAGGGACCTTGAGTTTCAAGGCAAAGTCCAAGTTTCTTAGAAAATATGGTTGGACTCAGGTGGAGGGATCTTGGGTTCCAAGACGAATCATGGGGTCAACTTCTTTAATTTCCTACATATATATAATTTAGTAGTATTTTGATCATCATGGTGCGTTGTTCGTATTTTAATTAAGTAGCAAATTCTAAAAAATAGTTCAGTGAGGATCCAGTAGGATGCTCAGCAGCATTACTTAGTTTAAAAACTTAAAAGTTTAGTAAACTTGCAAAAATTAACAAACCATGATGCTAGCCAATACTTAGTTTAGTAATAGAAATGTGTAATACCTACATTACCAATGTTACCTGTTCAAGGATCTTCCAACTGTTGTGATAGTCAAGATCCTTGAGGATCCTCAGGAATCCTTAAATTAGACCCGATGAAATTTTGAAAAAGCTGAGAATAAGTCTTGAGTATTTAAGAATGAGTTAAACAGAGGTGAAGCCCATCTTAATCCTTTGAGGCACCAGGTGCCTTATGAATCTTGGGTCTAAGCCAACTGGGGTCAAGCCCATAAAACTCGAGAGTCACGAAAGTGCCTAAACCTTAGTTAATGTGGAAACATTAAAAGCCTTTGTTACACTGACGTCAAGCTCCAGAATACTTGGGACTAAGCCAACTAGGGTCAAGCCCATACAACTTGAGAGACACGAAAATGCCAAAAACCTTAGGACCTTTTTGGGATGGCACGTCTGCCACCTATTTTAGAGATGTACTCCATGGCCAATAATGATGAAATTATTAGCCACCGTAGATGGACTGGTCGCACCATCTTAAACCATGGGCCACCATCGTGCGCTCATGCGCTCCAGGTGATTCCCATTAGTGAACGAGAAGGTGAAAACCTCCTAAACCTTTGACTGCATTCAGAATGCTTTAGACTTAGGAGAGGTGATCAACCTCTAGCTTATGACAGGATGCTCGGAACTTCTGCAAAACACTCAAGGCTTGGTGAGGGGTGGGTGTTAGATTGGCTAACACCCTGCCTAAGTCAGTAACCACTTCATATAGATAACAATACGAAATTGAAATAAGAACCGGAGACGTACATGACGTTTCGAAACTTAAAGAAGATTCTTTGATATGCTTGGAGGATCCTGAGGGCACTTACATAAAATATAACTTTAGATGAATTGCGTTCCAGGCCCTTGGGAGCAGCTCACCTTCCATAGTAGCCAATCTATATTCCCCCTTTCCAGCTTCTGAGTCACGTAAGTAAGGACCCTCCCACTTAGGTGCAAGCTTCCCATCAGCTGGATTGGTAGTATTCTGAAAAGCCTTTCTGAGAACCAAGTCTCCTACTTGAAATCTTTTGATCATGAGATTCTTGTTGTAAGACTTGGCCATCATTTGCTAGTATGCCGCCATTCTAAACTTTGCAAGGTCTCTGATTTCGTCAACTGTTTCAAGATCTTCAAGGAGCTTCTGATTGTTAGTCTCAGGATCCTGGCAACTTGTTCTAGCAGTCGGCATCACCATTTCAGTAGGGATCACAACTTTTGAACCAAACACCAAGGAGAATGGCTTCTGCCCAGTAGCACTTTTGGAGGTTGTTCTATCAGCCTATAACACAAATGGGAGCTCTTCGGCCCATTTTCCCTTTTTGGCTCCTAGCTTTTTCGTAAGGTTGTTGATGATGATCTTATTAGTTGATTCTGCTTGACCATTAGCTTGTGGATGTACAGGAGTTGAAGTCACCATCTTGATGCCCCATGCTTCACAAAAACTAGTTGTTCTTTTACCAATAAACCGAGACCCATTGTCGCATACTATTTCTGATGGGATTCCAAATCTTGTCAGGATATTCCTTTTAATGAAGAAGATCACCTCCTTTTCTCTAACTTGAGCAAATGCTTCAGCTTTAATCCATTTAGAGAAATAATCTGTCATAGCCAGCATAAGGACCTTTCCCCCAGGTGCTATAGGCAGCTTGCCAACTATGTCCATGCCCCACTTCATAAACGGCCATGGGGATGATATCAAGTGGAGCTGCTCAGCAGGCTAATGGAGGATGTTGCTGTGCCGTTGACATGCATCACACTTTTGAACGTAAACCATTGCATCCTTCTTCATAGTGGGCCAGTAGTATCCTATTCTTAACACTTTAGAAAAAAGTGATCTGCCCCCAGCATGATTGCCACAATCTCCCTCATGAATATCCTGAAGTACTACAAGTGCTTTGGGCTGCTCGAGGCATCTCAAGTATGGACCTGCAAGAGATTTCTTGTATAAGATACCGTTTATTATTGAATACGGGATCACCTTTGTTCGAAAAAACCTGGGATTTTCGTTCTTGGGGATTTCTCCTTCTTGGATAAACTTCATGATAGGATATGTCCAGGATCCTTGAGGATCCCGAGAATCCATCACTACTTGATCTTTATCTGCTGTGACATCATTAACCTCCTGTTCTTCAATTGCCGGAGTTAGGATGTGAGTTATGGGAATCTTGACATCTTCTAGGATCCTTAGAGACAATGCTAAGTTTTCCAAAGCATCAGCTTCCGCATTTTCCTCTCTAGGCACCTGTGATATGCTGCAATTTTCAAAAGATAATGCTAATTTTTTGACAAGGTCTAGATATTTGGTTAGTCTTTCGCCTTTCACTGCATAGGATCCATTAAACTGGTTATTTAATAATAAGGAATCAATAAAAACTTGAATGTGTTGGATACCCATATCTTTAGCAAGTTGTAATCCTAAAATTAAAGCTTCATACTAGGCTTCATTATTAGTAGCCTTAAATTCACAATGTATAGATAGAGGTATAATGTCCCCCTGTGGCGATTTTAGCAGTGCACCCAATCCTGTTCCTCTGAAGTTAGAGGCTCCATCTGTGTATAATATCCAACTTCCTGAAGCTTCCTGGAGCTGCTTGACTTCCAGTTCAACTTCCGGTAGTATGTCACTGCTGAAATCAGCCCAAAGTCCATAAGAGCTTGAGAGTTTATTGCTGTTCTTGGTTCATATATGATTTCATAGGCATTAGTTTAACTGCCCATTTTGCCATCCTACCTGACATTTCTGGCTTTCTCAAAACACACTTAATAGGATAGTTAGTTTTCACATAAATAACTTGAGTTTCAAATTAATGCCTTAATTTTTGAGAAGCCATAACAAGAGCTAAGATTAATTTTTCTAAGTAAGAATACCTGGTGTTAGGGGTTGATTTCCAGGATGCTCATCAAGAAGCTCAAGCAGTTCAGGAATCCGAAGACAGTTTGGGAATCCTATTAGTTCAGGTATCCTGAATGAGAGGACGGGAAGGACGCACCTCTGGTGTACCAGTTATCGTGCCCACGGTAAACGCTGGGTAGCCAAGTGCGGAGCGGATAACTGCTGAAAGCAATTTACGATATATACCTAACCTCTATTTTGCCTCGTGCTTAATAGTTTGCAGGTTCTAACGGACTCTCAACTAACTCCTAAAGACTCGAACTAAGTTGACTAGTACGTGGATCAGTGGGTCGATCCTGCTTCAACGGTCAAGAAAGTGGGAAGAAGAGATCCCGGGAATCCCGGACAGTTAGTTAGTTAGTTTGTTATATATTAAATCGAGGATTCGATCAGTAGGAACATACACATCGCATTCTCTAGCTCAATTACGACTGCGAAGCATTGTATCACATAGTTCTGATCGATCAAACCTCCAACCCTTTGTAATCTTTCGTTTTGTTATCAATAAAATTGACTAGGAGGCAGGCTTTCGGCTGACTCCCGAGGTTTTTATCCAGGATTCCTAGGGGAAACTCGAAGGATTCTGGAGTTTTCCTCGCTAAATCATCGTGTCACCATCCTAACTTGGATTATTTGCTCATTTGATCGTTAAGCAAACTACCTCACAATCTAAGTTTGGAATACAAGATTCCTTTGTAAATTTTGACCAAAACAGTTTGGCGCCCACCGTGGGGTAAGTGGTGCTTCATTCTAAAGAAATTCCATTCTTCATCCGCTCTATTTGATCTCTAATCCAAAATATGTCAAACCAACAAAAATCTGTCTCGGCCTCTACATCGTCCTCCATTCCTCCTTTTCCTTCCGCTCCAGGAAGCCAGAAGAAAAATAATGATTGTCAGAAGAAAGTGGACGAGCAGCCGAGAAAGAGTGACTATCCTGTCTTCACAGGATCCCAGGTTCAATCTGTTGATCCTGTTATTACTAACAATGATTTGTTTGCTTTGATCAGGCAGGTGAAAGGTCAAATGGATCAGCAAGAGAAAACCAATCAAACGGTGATGAAGGAGAGTGAAGAGCTTAAGAAGTCTAAGAAACATGTGGAGGAACAGAGTCCTCTATTTCCCAGGCACCTAGACTTCAACACTTCAGGATCCTCAGATCCGGCTCGCTACAATTACAAATCAGCACCTGGCTTCACTACAGCCCCTACAATGACTTTTCAGGCCGCTGGTTATGCAGGGAGTACTGCTGGATTCTCAGGAGCTGTCCCACCAGAATCCTCGCAGTCGAGCTACAAGGATCCTAGGATTCCACTATTGTTGGGTCCCTAGTCACGCCATCTCAAGGATATCCTTTTTCAGCTGGGAATCCAAGCTAGAACCCCCAAGGATATCAATACTCTAACCCTTCTGTTTCCGCAGGAATCTTCAAGACCAGCTCCTCGGATGTGCATGATGGTGACTTCATCCCCATGCAAACATCAGCTATTACAGAGCCGAGCATCCTAACGAGCGATGGATATAATCCCAGGATCCCACTCTAGAATCCTGGCCCAGGTAATGTGTCATATTCAATTCATGTTGTTTCTAACCAGGGTTCTCCTTATGATGCAGGTATTCATCCAGGTATCGTTAGGGAACTCCAGAAGTTGAAAGAAATTATATCAAGCGTTCCAGGGATAATTAAACCTATCCCAAGCGCTTCCAGACGCCTAGCATGAAACTCTATGATGGGACGACGGATTCTGAGGAGCATGTAGCACATTACAGGGAGTGCATGGAAATCATTCCTACCCCCTGGATATCAAGGAAGCTTGCCTATGCAAAGGCTTTGGTTTGACTCTTATAGGACCAACCATGAAATGGCTACTGAGCATCCCTCCTAACACTATTACTTCGTTTTCTCACCTGGTTAACCTGTTTAATAATCAGTTCTCTTGTAGCAGGACCTTTGAGAAGCTCACAAGTGATTTATACAGGGTAGTTCAGAAGCCAGAAGAACCACTTAGAGACTATATTGCTAGATTCGGACGAGAATCTCTCGCGATTCCCAACCTGGATATGGCAGCGGCAGTCGAAGCTTTCAAGATGGGACTCCGCAAGGAATCCTGATTTTACGATGATTTTGTTATGACTCCTTGCAGGAACCTTGACGAAGTTCGAAGCAGAGCCTTGAGGTTCATCCGTTTAGAGGATGACAAGAAAATCCGTCATAGATTGGACGTCCCCAAGTATGATTCTAGCAGTAAAAAGTCGGAATCCCCCGAGAAGCAGTACAGATCCCGACCATATTCCAAATCAGAAAATCCAAGGATCAATACTGTGGACCAAGATGAAGATGACGAGGAGTATCCTAAGGTATCTGAATACTGTTTTTCAGTTGACATTGGTTGTTTGATGTGTGCTACGCATGACCTAGGAGAAAAGGCAAGGCGGCCCAGGAAGGATACCAAGCAGGCATCCTGGAAAGAAAAATCAAAGTGGTGCGCCTATCATGAAGATTTTGGCCATCTGACAGATGAATGCATTGCACTCAGGAAAGAAATCAGCTACCTGCTCAGCAAGGGGCACCTGAAGGAGTTGCTAGGTAGAAAGAAGAGCAAAACTCAAGAAGCTGACCAGCTTCCCCAGAGAGTAGCTTCACCACCACATGATGCTCAAATCATCAACTTTATATCAGGAGGCTCAGACATCTATGGCACTTCCTAATCCTCAGCCAAGAAGCATGCTAAGGAGTCTAAGTCTGAACAAGGATCCAGACCTGTCCGAACTTCCACCCTGACTCAGGAGAAGACGATATCCTTTGATGAGAGCGACCACTCCCACGTTCAGGATCCCCACCATGATAGTCTAGTGGTTACTTTATATATTGCTAACCATTTTGTACGTAGGATCCTGATAGACAACGGAAGCTTTGTCAACATAATCCGTCTGGACGTGCTCAAAAAGACGGGTATCCCAGAATCAGAAATTGTAGCAAGATCCTCAGTCTTGGTTGGCTTCAGTGGCAAAACCAAGAGCACCGTTGGAGACATTAGACTACCAGTATTGATAGAGGGAGTAAATTGTATGCAAAATTTTGTGTTATAGATTCTCTCTCTTGTTGCAATATTATTCTTGGCAGGCCATGGATTCACGAGATGAAGGCAGTCCCTTCAACTTATCACCAGTGTATCAAACTTCCTACACCCTGGGGAGTTGTCAGGATTGAAAGTGACCAGCAGGAAGCCAAGAACTGCTACTAAACTTCTATGAAGAATACAACAAAATTGACAAAGGGACAACAATTACAGAAAAGAGCACCCGAGGAACAGGAGGATAGGGAGCTCGATGTTAAAGAAGTCCAGCTGAATCCTGAGAATCCTGAAGTCAAGGTGTTCATCTGCACCAGCATCCCACAGGAAGTTGAAAAGAATCTAGTTGAGCTTCTCAAAGCCAGAGCTTCAACTTTTGCATGGAAACACGGGGATATGACAGGTGCCACCTATCAGAGACTTGTCAACATGATGTTCAAAGAGCAACTGGGGGACACAATGGAAGTCTACATTGATGATATGGTGGTGAAGTCCAAGAGAGTTCAAGACCATGTCAGGGATCTCCAAACTACCTTTGACATCCTTGACCATTACAACATGAAGCTCAACCCCTCCAAGTGCCACTTTGGGGTGCGAGCTAGGAAGTTCTTAGGTTACGTGGTAACCGAGAGAGGGATCGAAGCAAGCCCTGAGCAGATTAAAGCAATTCTCAACCTAAAGTCTCCTTCGAATATAAAGGAAGTTCAAAAACTGACAGGAAGGATTGCAGCGCTCAACAAATTTATTTCAAGATCCTCAGAGAAGAGCAAGAATTTCTATGAGATTCTGAGGAAGAACAAGAATTTTGAATAGGCTGAAAGACATGAAGAAACCCTGAAGAGCCTGAAAGAGTACATGTCAGAAGCTCCACTTCTAATGAAACCTGAAGATGGGGAGCTGCTATATCTATATCTTGCTGTATCCGGAAGCTCAGTAAGTGCTGTCTTAGTCAAAGATCACTAAGGACAGCAACATCTGGTCTATTATGTAAGTAAAACTCTGCTAGACGTAGAATCCAAGTACTCCTATCTCAAGAAGTTAATTTTATCTCTTATAATGGCTTCCACTAAACTCATACACTATTTTGAAACCCATACTATAATTGTGATGTCTAACTATCCTATCAAGGCAGTTCTCAGGAAGCCGGAAATGTCAGGAAGGATGGCTAAGTGGGCAGTCAAGCTGAGTGCCTATGACATCAAATATGAACCAAGAACAGCGATCAAGTCCCACGCATTAGCTGACTTTGTGGCGGATTTCAGCAATGACATTGAACTAGAAGTTGAAAAGGAAGTCCAGCAGCTTGAGAAGCTCAAGGAAGACTGGATCCGCTATACTGAAGGTTCCTCAAATGTCAGAGGAACAGGGCTGGGATTCCTGCTAAAATCGCCACAGGGGGACATAATACCTCTATCCATATCCTGTGAATTCCAGGCTACCAACAATGAAGCTGAATATGAAGCTTTAATTGCTGGATTATAGCTGGTCAGGGATATGGGAATCCTGTCCATACAAGTGTTTGTTAATTCTCTCTTATTAACTAACCAATTTAATGGCTCTTATGCAGTGAGAGGGGAGAATCTGATCAAGTATCTTGAAATTGTTAAAAAATTGTCTCTATTTTTCGAAGATTTTAACATTTCTTAGGTACCAAGAGAAGATAATGCAGAAGCCGATGCCTTCGCAAACTTGGCTTCGTCGCTCAGGATCCCCGAGGATGTCAAGATCCCAATAACGGACATCCTGACGCCAGTGATAGCTCAACATGAAGCTCAGGCTATTGACAATAATGCAGGTGCAGATGTTGAGAATCCTGAAGATGCTCAGGAATCCTGGACTTACCCAATTAGGAAGTATCTCAAAGATGGGGAGATTCCCAAAGGCAAAAACCCCAGAGCTTTTCGCACAAAGGTAGTACCCTATACTATTATTAATAATATCCTATATAGAAGATCTCTTATAGGTGTCTACCTAAGGTTCCTAGAGAAGTTAGAAGCTCTTGAGGTGCTCGAAGACATCCACAGTGGAGATTGTGGGAACCATACCGGGGGCAGGGCACTGTTCTTTAAAGTCTTGAGATTCGGATTTTATTGGCCAACCATAAAGAAGGACGCCGCGAGCTTCTCACAGAAATGCGATGCTTGTCAAAGGCATGGCAATATCCTCCACCAACCCGCTGAGCATCTGCATCCTATAGTATCTACATGGCCATTCATGAAGTGGGGCATGGATATTGTGGGAAAGCTTCCAAAGGCTCCCGGAGGAAAGGTGTTTATGCTTGCCATGACGGATTACTTCTCCAAGTGGATTGAAGCGGAAGCCTATGTTCTAGTGAGAGAGAAAGAAGTGATATCCTTCATCAAAAGGAACATCCTCACCAGATTTGGGATTCCGGCAGAAATCATATGCGACAATGGCTCCCAGTTTATCGGCAAGAGAACTACAAGCTTTTGTGAAAGCTGGGGCATCAAGATGATACCTTCAACGCATGTCCACCCTCAGGCTAATGGACATGCAGAATCCAGAAATAAGATCATAATCAACAACCTCAAGAAGAAGCTGGGCTCCAAGAAAGGGAAATGGGATGAGGAGCTGCCATTTGTCCTTTGGGCAGATAGAACCACACCTAAGAATGCTACTGGACAAACGTCATTCTCACTAGTGTTTGGGGCAGAAGCTGTGATCCCTACAGAGATGGTACTTCCTATAGCCAGAGTCAACTGCCAGGATCCTTAAACCAATAGTCAAAATCTCCTTTAGGATCTCGAAACGGTTGAGGAGCTCAGAGAGATGGTACTTCCTTTAGGATCTCGAAATGGAATCTTATCAACAGCAGATAGCAAAATCTTATAACAAGAATACCAAGCTAAGAAGATTCCAAGTAGGTGACTTGGTCTTGAGGAAGGCTTTTCAGAATACTACCAATCCTGCTGATGGGAAGTTAGCACCCAAGTGGGAGGGCCCTTACCTTATAGATTCTGAAGAAGGAAAGGGGGAATACCATTTGGTAGATATGGAAGGAGAATCTCTGCCAAGAGCTTGGAATTCCGTCCACCTTAAAGCGTATTTTATGTTAGAATCCCATTGAGGATCTCAGGCAGAATCCCAAGGATCCTCACTACCTAAATATTGCAAGGTACGTATACTAATTCTATTTCAATTTATTCTTATTATTCTTATGACACATTACTAACTTAAGCATCGGAGTGGTGTTAGCTATGCTAACACCCACCCCTCACCGAGTATTGAGTGTTTTGCAGATTTTGGGAATCCTAGAGTATTTTAGGTATATCCCCAGTTAGAGGCTGATCACCTCTTCTACGCTTAAGGTATCCCGCATACCTTTAAAGGTTTGAGAGGCTGACTCCTCTCCAACGTTTGGGTAATCGCCAGTAGCGCACAACCCTCGCCAGGAGCGTACGTTGTCCACCAGTATGCTCAAGGTGGCCGGACCAGTCCACTCCAGGGGTGGCTGAAATCTTGTCACTGGAGGATGCTGGGGGATTCTCAAGGTTTTTAACACTAACGTGTTAACTAAGGTTTTGGCATTTACATGTCACTTACGTTGGCCTAGTCCCAAGTTTATCGGGCTTGTCCCCAGAATTATACAGACTTGTCCCCAGAATTATATGGGCTTGTCCCCAGAATTATATGGGCTTGTCCCCATAATTATATGGGCTTGTCCCCAGAATTATATGGGCTTGTCCCCAGAATTATCGGGCTTGTCCCCAAAATTATCGGGCTTGTCCCCAGAATTATATGGGCTTGTCCCCAGAATTACATGGGCTTGTCCCCAGTATTGGCTTAGTCCCAAGAATCCCGGGTGTAACCCAGTATATTATTAATTCTGTGTAGAAAGTGTCCTTGGTTGTTAGCCAGGATCCTTTTACATTTTGCTTTACAGGTTTCTAAAGGCATGATGCCGAAAAGACTCTACCAACCTATTCGGTCAGGATTCTTGTAAGGATCCTGAAGCAGTATGTGGAGAAGATTCCTTTAATTTATCTGATCAGGATTCCTGTTAGAATCCTGAAGAAAGGCACTCTAAGGTTATAAAACTCGACGTGAACACGATTCTTGTCAGGATCCCGAGGCAGAGTACTCTAAGACCTATAAGGTAACTTATTAGGATTCCTGCGAGGATTCCTGATAGGATTCTCGATTATGTAAAGGATGTTGCCCAAGGTAAATCTAAAAGATCAGGATGTTATTATGGTTATTTCATTTAACTTATTTAACCTTGGCCATACAAAGGTTTTTAAATTCGCTTCAGAGTTAGTAACCGACTTATGTGATTTTTTAAGATTAACTATTTGTGACAAATTTTCTAAAAGGCACACAAAAAATACGAAGTACATTTGAAATAAACAAAATGCGGTTATATTATTAACATACTAAAGCTGGATTTGAGCTTCCCGAAGCTTCGTCCTGAAAACCTCAGGATCCATCCACTCGGGAAGCTCGTAGGTCAAAAGTTCGTTAGGAATCCTGGCTTCGTCTTGCAAACCGCAAGATCCCTCCACCAGGATTCCCAACAATTGTTTGTTGTTACTTGTTTAACATTGTTTCAGGGAACGACAAAAGAAAATAAATTATTTTGGGACGCCAACATCATTCACAAACACATGCAGACTAAAAAAGTGGGCTCAGACCGTTGACATATCCTCATCGCCCATTGCTTTCTCGGGAACCTCCGGCTTCCCGCCAGCATCTTCTTCGTCCGCCTTCTCCTCAACCTTATCCTCTAGCTTATCCTCGCCGTGCACAACCAGATCACCTCCAGCAGCCTTGAGCTCGGGAGCCTTCTCCTTGCTGGCCGGCTTCTCAGCCTTCTCCAGTCTTTCCAAGGAGAGCTTCCAGGTATCCACTGTCCATTTAGAACAGGTAGACCCCTCGGCCTTAGCTTCTGCAGCCATCTTCAGCATTGCCTGAAGAACACTGCAGGCAGCCGACTGCTTGCCGATAGCAGACTCTTTCAATAAAGCAGCCTCATACTTGAGTCGCTGCTCATCCATTTTGTGCTCGTAGTGGCGAGTCTTGCCTTCAGCTATCTCCCCCTGGATACGGATGGTATCCCTAGCCTCATCCAGCTTCCGTTGGACCTCAGCAAGCCTGGTTTCCGTGTCCATGCAATAAGTGCTCAACTGCTCGAGATCCTGCAAAAAAGAAGCAAAGATTAGGAATCTCAACCGGACGCCGTGTATTATCAATGCTTGGGAATCCTAAGGTACGACTTACCATTTTTGTCATTGTGTGCAGGCTTAGAAGCTTGTTACTGGTCTCAACAGGGCTCAGTCCCTCAAAGCTTTCCAGGTAAACGATGCTCTCGGAGGTCTTCCTCTTCTTGCTGGAGGAAGTAGCCTTAGGTCTGCTGGTAGGCGGTCGGACGTTGGTTACAGGTTCAGCCTTCTCTTCTTTCACCTCCAGGAAGGAGGTCAAGTCGTCAAGGGAGAATCCGGAACCTGATCATAAAAAGTTGTCAATATTGGGATGCTCGTAATCAGAAATATCGCAGAGCATACGGAATCTTAATACTTACCAGACATGTTGGCTTGGGTATGATCGACGAAGTAGCTGCGCTCTCAATAGTGAATGTCCTCTCAGCAACCGGGATCACCAGGAAGGATGTGAGTTTCTCAATGGAATCTTTACCAACACTGACCAACTTCTCGAACTTGGAAGCTGTGAAAATAAAAAACCAGAAGTAAATTAGTAACTACTGGGATTCTTAATTTATTTGCGTGGGCCGGCATCCAACCCTTCAAAACCCACTTCATTAGTAACTCATTGCCACCGGGAATTGATTCGCGCTTCATGAAGAAAAACTTCTTCTTCCAGTTGTGGTCATTGTGAGACGCATGAGGAATCAGTTGGATGTTAGAGGTGCGAGCTTGGAGTACAAACCGACTACAGCCGTGGGTTCTCAGGTTATAAGCAGAACAGACCTCGGGGATTCCCATTGTCACACCCCCAAAAATCCCACGCGCGACAACGCGCCGCAGGGAGCGTGACAAACCAGGATCGAACACATTAGCCATACGAACAGTCTATATGTAATGTAAAAGTAAAACCAGAGTAAATGCGTTTTTAAATGCGGAAGCGTAATCGACAAAGTTGTAATAATTGTTCAAGCGCCAGAACATGCGCAAACCAAAAGTTAATAAATTCGATAAATAAATAAGTCTATGATGCATGCATGGTAATATTAATCCTTATGTGGTGCATCCTAGCTCGTGGCAGACAATCCAGTTTAGCGACCTGAGATATAACATGCTAAAGTGTCAACACAAAGGTTGGTGAGTTCACAGGTTTAATCAGTTCATCAGTTTAACAGTTCCGTAAAATTCAGATAATATATCAATAGCTAGCTAGGCTATTTTCAAGAAATCAGTGCACGTTAGACTAGTTAAACTAGCTATCCAGTTACTGAAGCTCGACAAGTTCAATTGTGCCTCGTTAAGACTAAGAAGTTTATAACACCCGTTCGATATCCAATCGTGCCAGAGCGACTGACCCGGGTGGGGTTGTCAAACCCAGTAGATCTACTAAATAAGTTCCCGCTGATGTCACATTGACAGTAACTATAAAGTGAGGGCTTTATCATAGGTGTGCCACTATCATTCAGGTGATATATATCTAACAGTTCAAGTGTTTGCATGTTAATCTCCCCCAACAGGATTTAAATAAGTAAAATGGGGCCGTGAAACTCACCTTAGGTTGCTCAGCAAAGTTTCTAGATAAAACAGTTAATTCAAGTACCAAGAACGAGTCTTGTGCAAGCAATCAATCACCTAACGAGCATTCAAGTATAAGTGTGTGTTCTATAAACTATCAAGTCTAACGTAAACGATACAAACGAAGAATCGTGAAGTCCGGAATAAGTCGAGGATGGCACGTGTGCCAAATCCGAGCGATTATCGAAATAACGCGAGAAAAACCAATATATATAACTTTAATATATATTTTCTATGTTTGAGGATATCAAAAATAAATACATATATATTATATATATATTTAAATAAATGTTCAAGTGACGTTAATAATAAAGTTTCAACAAGTTATATATATATATACATAAATATGTTAAATCAAATGATTTAAATATTTATTTTGAAAAGAAACAACAATTTATGGTGAATCATAATCCAAAACCGAGTATTTCGTGTTTCTAGTCAAAACAACGCTTTTTAATAGTTTCCTAAAAAAAACATTTTAATGTTTACACAAAATATTACTTCGTTACAATCCAATGTTTTGTATATATATATAGGATTAGGATCGTGTGAAAACCCATTTATTTTGTGAAAACGTGAAAACCACTTTAAAACCTTTATAACTTTTTCATACGTTAATGTTTTTTCATGAAATTTGCGCCAAAAGTCTTAGAATTACGTTATCTTTAATTCTATAAAAACCAAAAACAAAAAAAAAACGTTTTTTTTTTTTTTTTTTTCCGTTTTTGGTACACATGTGTACCACAATAAAAAAACTCAAAATTTAATATGAGTTACTAATAGTTTTAAAAGGAAATTGCACCCTAATTATTATAGTTTTATTATCTTTATATCTAAAGAGAAAAATAACATTTTATGATTTTTTAAGTATTGCTACACATGTGTACTATGTTTAATTATCATTCGTAACATAAATGTTTTATTGTTTTTAGTATGTTTTTAATATATTTTTAACATAAGGAGTGTTTTTATACTTTATAATTCGTTTTTGTGTAGTAGTAGTGATGATGGTACACATGTGTACCAAAAACGGAAAAAAAAGAAAAAAAAAACGTTTTTTTTTACGTTTTTTTTATAAATATTGTTTTCCAGAGTTATAGATAACGTAATTATAAGACATTTGGCGCAAATTTCATGAATAAACATTAACGTATAAAGAAGTTATGTAGGTTTTAAAGTGGTTTTCACGTTTTCACAAAATAAAGGGTTTTCATAAGATCCTTCCCCTATATATATATATATATATATATATATATATATATATATATATATATATATAATAGTTTACACAATGAATATATATATATATATATATATATTTATCCATTTTAGATAAACCCAAAGTTTTATCTCAAGAAATATATACATGGATGTTTAAAAACTATATTTTTAATTTAAATTGACAAGTTAAACATGTTTTACAACTAAAATTATGATTTACGAGTTTTAACATCTCAAATATATTTTTACGGGTTTTAGGTGTGTCATGGGATGACTTTGGTACAAAATCTAGTGAACTCAAGCTCAAAACAACACAAAATAACCAAAAAAAAACATTGTGGAGGTCACTGGGTTCGAACCCGTGACCTCCCAGCCCAACAGTGACGTTTTTAACCACCCGGTCAGCGGGCCTGCCTGTGCCAAGATCCAGACCGAAATTCTTTTGTGTAATGGTAGCGACCAGAAACAACATAAGGGAATTAAAGACTCAAAAAAAAAAAGATGAGGCCGGGACTCGAACCCGCGACCTCTCGGACAGAAACCAGCGACCGGACCATCCTGCCAGATTGGCGTCTGTTATACAAACCCAACCCCAAATTATATAACCCGAACCCGACCGACTTCATCTTCTTCATTAAGGAATTCCGGTGACCGGAACCCTAACTCCGGTCGCCGGAAAATCGCGGAACTCAAGTAAAATACATAAAAATGTGCAACTAGCATATAGGAACTAATACCTCGAGTCGGAGATGAGAACAAACACGTTTTTTGACACCGTAATCGATTCCAAACTTGAATGCGAACACCGAGCGTTGTCACGAAACTCCAATCTGTTTGTCCCTGGCTGCTCCTCAGAGACTCACGATCCCAGGGATGTGTCGGATGGTGGTTGATAGTGGCGGAACGTGGTGGTTCAGTGGTGTTTTCTATGGTTTTGCTTCGCCGGAAACTGGAAAACGAGAGAGAGAACGAGAGTTGAGATGGTATGTTGTGGTTGGCAATGATTTCCGGTAGTTATACTAGACCTAATGATCAAGGGTCGATTGAAACTGATCAGGGTTTTAATTCTCGAATTCAAGTTGGTCGAAACCGAATTCCAGGTCTTGAATGGCTCGTAAATGCCATTAAATCAAGTTTTGGCATTTGACACATTCAGTCCCTCAAGAATTAGAGAACAGGTTTGAGATATTTACAGAATAGCCCCTCCAGGTTTTAGCTAAATAATTCATATTTGGTGAATGACAACATAAGTCCCTTGAAGTTCAAATAGAGTTAACGGTCCTAACGGAATTAACGAGAAATGTTTTCAACGACGAATATACGAGGAACGTCAAAAATATAAATCGTATAACGTTTATAAGAAAATATAAACTTAAATGACTACATAAAATCATAAATAATAACTCTCACTTCTCCATTTAAATTCACATAAAATCATAGGTTTTAAATCTATAACTTATACATTTAAGGTACATAACTCTATGATTAATAATTCCTAATTAGAATCCTTGAATTACATAAAATCATAAATGTGATTAAATTATATATTTTTATCATCTAAAATCATAAGATATAATTGTCACATAAAATGACGCAACGTTCACATGAAATAGTAACATATGATTTACATAAAATCATAGAACAAGAATATCAAACGTCGAATCTAAGTGCATGCTCGTTTAATGATTACTACACAAAACCCTAATTTGCTAAAGTCAACAAGTCAACACATAAATGTTCACACAACATTTAATACGGTTTTACGTTCAGTTAATGCTAGAAAGTGACCTGAAAAGTCGGATTGTCACAGTATCCCCTTGTTGAAGAATTTTCGTCCTCGAAAATTGCGTAACACGATAAAAGTTAATGAGCTAGACACAAAGAAAAGAAAAGAAAAAAAATTCTCAGTCGTCACATCATCCCCTTGTTGAAGAATTTTCGTCCGCGAAAATTAAACCAGTACCTGAACTAGACGAAGGCTGATCCTTGAATAGTCTGGGATATTTCTTCATCATCTGATCTTCGCGTTCCAAAGTGAATTCAGGACCATGTCTCGAGTTCCAACGAACTTTAACGATTGGGATTTTGCTACACTTCTACTGGTTCTTCGATAAATCGAAGTTGTTCGTCTACATGCAACTCCTCAAGTGGAGTGATTAATGTCTCATCCGCTAAACATTTCTTTAAATTCAACACGTGGAAAACGTTATGTACCCCACTTAGTTTTGCTGGTAAGTTTAGTTCATACGATGATAGACCAACTCTTTTAACAATCTCGAATGGCCCAATGTATCTCGGGTTTAACTTACCACGTTTACTAAAACGTACTACACCCTTCCAGGGTGAGACCTTTAACAAGACCTTGTCTCCTTACTCAAATTCCAAAGGTCTTCTCCATTTATCGGCATAACTTTTCTGTCTATCTCGTGCGCCTGCCATACGATTACGAATTTGCACGATTTTCTCTGTTGTCTCGAGTACCAACTCAGGACCTGTGAGTTGACTGTCACCAACTTCCGCCCAACAGAGAGGTGATCTACATTTTCGCCCGTAAAGTGCTTCAAACGGAGCTACACCAATACTGGTGTGGTAACTGTTGTTATAGGAGAATTCCACTAAGGGTAAGTGTTTATCCCAACTTTCACCAAAATCAATCGCACATGCACGCAGCATGTCCTCGAAAGTTTGGATGGTCCGTTCACTTTGACCATCGGTCTGAGGGTGATATGCGGTACTCATGTCCAGACGCGATCCCAATGCTTAATGTAGAGATTCCCAACATTTGGATGTAAATCGGGCGTCTCGATCCGATATGATAGAAACTGGTACTCCATGTCGCGAGACGATTTCCTTGAGATAAAGTTTGCCTAGTGTCTCGGAGGTATCAGTTTCCTTGATTGGTAGGAAATGTGCCGACTTAGTTAAGCGATCAATAATTACCCAAATTGTATCATATCTGCTTGCTGTACGGGGTAACTTTGTGATAAAATCCATGGCGATACCCTCCCATTTCCACTCGGGAATTTTTGGTTATTGAAGTAACCCTGCCGGTTTCTGGTATTCCGCCTTAACTTTGGAACAAGTTAAGCACTTACTTACGTAAGTGGCAATGTCAGCTTTCATCTTAGGCCACCAGTAAATCAGTTTCAAATCTTGGTACATCTTATCAGAGCCTGGATGAATAGAGTAACGAGACTTATGGGCTTCATCCATAATCAATTCCCTCAAATTTCCATACACGGGAATCCATATTCGGTTCGCACAATACCGGATACCATCTAATCTAACTTCCAATAACTTATCCATACCCCGCAAGGATTCTAATTCAATGTTCTCATCTTTGAGTGCTTCGAGTTGTGCATTCTGGATCTGATCAGGTAATCCTGTATGAATAGTAAGTTGTAACGCACGAACTCTTCTAGGCTTGGGGTTATCCTTCCGGCTTAAGGCATCGGCTACTACATTAGCTTTGCCTGGATGGTACCTAATTGCGCAATCGTAGTCATTAAGGAGTTCCACCCAACGACGTTGTCTCATGTTCAACTCCTTTTGAGCAAAGATATGCTCGAGACTTTTGTGATCAGTGTAGATAGTACACTTTGTACCATAAAGATAATGTCTCCAAATTTTCAACGCGAAAATGACTGCTCCCAACTCCAAATCATGAGTTGTATAATTCTGCTTGTGAATCTTTAATTGGCGAGAGGCATAAGCTATGACTTTCTCCCTTTGCATCAGCACGCAACCTAATCCTTGCTTCGATGCATCACAATACACCACGAAGTCATCGCTACCTTCCGGTAGGGATAATATTGGCGCGCTACAAAGTTTCTGCTTTAGTAGCTGAAAAGCGGCGTCATGCTTTTCATTCCAGTTATACGCCGTTCCTTTATGCGTTAGTGCCGTAAGAGGTTGGGCTATCTTTGAAAATCCCTCAATAAATCATCTATAATAACCTGCTAAACTAAGAAATTTGCGAATTTCCGTTGGTGTCTTGGGCGCAGTCCAATTCTTAATTGCCTCAACTTTGATTGGATCAACATGAATCCCCTGATCATTAACGGTATGACCAAGAAATTGCACCTCACGCATCCAGAAATCACACTTTGAAAATTTTGCGTACAGTTGCTCCTTCTTGAGTAACTCTAAGATCAAACGAAGATGTTGTTCGTGTTCCTCCTTAGACTTAGAATATATCAGAATATCATCAATGAAGACGATGACGAATTTATTAAGATATGGCTTGCAAACGCGATTCATCAAGTCCATGAAAATCGCTGGTGCGTTGGTTAACCCAAATGGCATAACCATGAACTCATAATGACCATAACGAGTTCTAAACGCTGTTTTCGAGACATCCTCTTCACGGACTCTCAGTTGGTGATAACCTGATCTTAAATCGATTTTGGAATAATAGCTAGATCCTTGTAGTTGATCAAACAAATCATCGATTCGGGGCAAGGGATAACGATTCTTAACAGTCACCTTGTTGAGCTCTCTGTAATCGATGCACATTCGAAATGTTCCATCCTTCTTCTTAACAAACAACACTGGAGCTCCCCAGGGTGATGAGCTGGGCCTAATAAATCCACTTTCAAGCAGTTCTTGAAGTTAAGTATATAGCTCTTGTAACTCATTTGGTGCTAAACGATATGGTGCACGAGCAATTGTTGCTGCTCCTGGAGCAAGATCAGTCTGAAATTAGACTTCTCAATGAGGCGGTAGACCTGGTAGATCTTCCGGAAAGACTTCAGGAAAGTCCTTCACGGTCTGGATATCTTCAATTCTCTTCTCCTCATTTGTTTTCTCTGAAATGTTCGCGAGAACAGCAAAATGTCCTTTACGCAAACACTTCTGCGCCTTGAGATAAGATATCACACCCATAACAGTATCACACTTTTCTACTTGAACTGAGACTAACTCTCCACTAGGCAACGGTATTCGAATGATTTTCTCATGACAAACGATTTCAGCATGATTCTTGGATAGCCAATCCATTCCCACAATTATATCAAAACTTCCAAGGGTGATAGGCAAAAGATTTATTTCTAACTTATGGCCAGCCAATTCCAACTTACAGTCTTTTACTACATGGGTAGACTCAACAAGTTTACCATTAGCAAGTTCAACTACGTATTTAGCATCTAAAGGAGTCATGTTGGCATTTATCATATTGCTAAATTTAGTAGATATGAAGCTTCTATTAGCACCAGTGTCAAACAAGACTAGAGCATAGTATCCGTTAAGAGAAAACTTACCTGTAACGACATTTGGATCTGCTCTGGCATCTCCCGAGCCTATCACAAAAGCTCTACCCCTGGCACCATTTCCTCCATTGTTTCCATTGTTGTTGTTATTATTGCCATTGCGATTTCCCACAATTAAAATAACCTTTAGGGGTTTCAGCATCCTAAACTTGTTTCCCATTATTTTTGGCTGGGCAATCCTTGGATTGATGCCCCTTATTACCGCATTTGGCACACAAATACCTGTCACATGGACCATAGTGGTGGTAGTTGCACTTGTTGCACTGTGGGTACTTGCCCACATAACCTTGTTGTCCTTGGTTCTGATTATTTTGCTTCTGAGAATTGGATGAGAAATTTCTGGAATTGTTGAATCTGCGGTTCTGGTTTTGATGGTTCTGTTGATTGGAGGACTTGTTTCCAGACTGATTCCCAGAATTATCCCACTTTCTTTTGTTGTCAGAGGTTCCAGAAGTTCCTTTTCTAGGAGGCAAGACTCCTTGATTAACTGCTTGATTCGTGTGAAGATCAATGTAGGGAGGAATTCATCTTTTATTTAGTTTGATTGTAATAGTTTAGTTTCTTGTAAATGTTATGTTTTGGTAAGCTAGCGAAACTGTAAGCTACCGAGCGAAACTGTAGTTTCGCTCGGTACCTAGGTTAGACTGTCTCAGTGACAGTTTCGCTTGGCCAGCGAAACTGCCAGCGAAACTGTTCACTGGACAGTATAAATACGCAGCCTTGTGCAGCCTTTTGTAACTTTCTCAAGCATTTTGAACCCTAATACAAGAAATCTTCATTTGGTGAGTTTTGGTGACGGCTAGGAGCTTATTTCAGTATATTGTAGCTTGTTAATCATCACTTATCAATCTATTGGTTCATATTGAGATTGTTCAAGGCTAGAAAACCATTTTAGTCATTGGAAATCTTATATTGTGTTGTTTATTTGGTTTTCTTCTCAAAAACACCTTCATTTGCACTGATAAAGATCAGTGAGGACCAACAATATGGTATCAGAGCCTCTGTGCTCTTGATTTTGGTGTTTTTGAGTGTTTTTGGGTAAAACTTTGAAAAATCTATTTGATTCTGAAATCAGCTTGTTTTGGACTGGAAATTGATTGAATATTGTGTGTTTTGATGTCTTGAACACTAGGCAATCAACCGATCATTAATCCATAGTGATTTGGGTTGATTTCTGATCATTTCTTCTTCAAAAAGAGGGTTTTCTGTTCTGGGCGAAACTGCTGTTTATTCAGCGAAACTGTGCCTTCAAACAGCGAAACTATCAAGTCATTTGGCAGTTTCGCCGGATTATCACCGAGCGAAACTACCATCACCGAGCGAAACTATTCTTTCGCCGAAATTCGAGAAGCGAAACTATTGTCTTTTTCTTGAACGAAAGTTCAAACCAGTTTCCAGCGAAACTAGCTAGCGAAACTGTGTGTCATCGGGTATTTCCGAGCGAAAGTACTGCCCGTGCATACAGCGAAACTAGTTGGCGAAATTGCTGATCTGGTTCAGTATTGTCAAGCGAAATTGCTGGCGAAATTATAAAATCCAGCGAAATTGTTCACCTGTTCAGGATTTCCGAGCGAAATTGCTGGCGAAACTATATCTCCCAGCGAAACTAATCACTTTGTCTTGTTCTTGGTTTGTTCTTTGTCATTCTTATTTCAGGCTGATTTAAGATGGCGTCAGGTACAAATGCTGGTGACACTGAGAGTATTGCTCCAAACAGACCTCCAAGGCTGATCAATGGCGACAATTTTGAGGATTGGAAACGATGTCTCAAATCGTTCTTCTTGTACACCGACTATAATCAATGGTTGTCAATTGTCAACGGACCTCACGTTCCTACAACTACTACTGGTGAAGTAACACAGATCAACAATACTCCGTCTTCATTCTCTGAGAAGGACTTGAAACTCATTGATCGTGATCAAAAGGCTCTCGGTGCCCTTTCTCTATGCCTGTCACAAGAAATCTACAACCGTTTTGCTGAGCACACTGACGCAAAGAGTTTGTTTGACGCTCTCTGTGAGTTCTATGATGGCAATGAAGACCTGGTGAAGGACAAGGAAGCCCAAGCCACCAAAGAATTCAATTCATTCACAAGCATGAAGAACGAAAAGCTAGTGGATTTGACCAATCGCTTCCTAACTGTATCAAGCAATCTGAAGAAATATGATGCTCAACTCACTAACTCAGAACAAATCAAGAAGCTGCTGGATGCTCTTCCTCCCGAGTGGAGCATTCAGGTTCGCATGCTAAAGCAAGAAAGAAGTTTTCCCGACTACAAGCTCATGGATGTTATTAACAAGCTAAAATCCTTTGAGTTGGATGTGCAAAGGAGAGAATACATTCAAACCATGGGTCCAACCAAAGTTTACTCTCCAAATTCTGCTTTCATCTCAACCGTCACACCCAAAGGAGCTTTCTCACAACTTCAATCTGGGTCATCCTCAACTGCATCTGCTTCCGCCACTAATCAGCAAACATCCCAGATTTCACCTGAATACATGGGATTGTTCTCATTGTTTACTAACAGCTATCAAGCTTTCGCTGCTGGAGAACTTCAAGGTTCGACTCTGACTGCTGAGGACATGTACCAAGTTGATCCAGATGATTTAGAAGAAACTGACCTGAAATGGCAAATGGCCATGTTAACTGTTCGAGCTAGAAAATTCTTCGAACGCACTGGGAGAAACACCTTCAAGAACCAAAATGGAAGAGTCGGTTTCGACAAGGCCAAGCTCAGATGCTACAACTGTAAGCAACTCGGCCATTTCAAAAGGGAGTGCCCAAGTCCAATTGTCACTGAACCTACCTCTGAGCCAGCAACTCGTGCCATTCCTATCACTGACAAAGCAGAAGCCAAGCCAACCAAAGAAGTGGCTCTTCTGACTAACTTCGACTGGAGTTCGGAGGTCTCTGAAACCGAGGAAGCCATCAATCAAGCTCTTGCAGCTCAAATTCAGGAACAAAGCCATGAGCACACAGTTAACAGTTGTCAGAAGGAAGAAGCTGAGAAGAAGGTGAATGAGAAAACTGCAAGCACACCAGCATGCACATGTGAAAAAGCCCTGGCTGCAGAAAAGGTTATAATGGAACTCTCATATGAATCTGTTCAAGATATGTGCTCTCATCCTTGTAGAATTCGTTTGTTCGGCATCTACAAGGCCAATCGATTGTTGATTGATACCAACAACGAATTAAAAACCATGAACACCCAATTAAAAGAAAATGAAGCAAAATATTTTGTGAAATTAAATGAAGCAATGCATGAAAATGAACATTTAAACCAAACTCTTCTTGCAAAAAATGTTGAAATAAACATGCTTTCTGAAAGAGTCACATTAGCCCAATTTGAAACCTCTCAACTTCAGACCAAGTTAGATAGATGGACCGTTTCACAAATGAAAGTTGAAGAGATGCTCGTTAAACAACGAGGAGCTAAAATAAAAACCGGAATAGGCATGGAGAACAATGGGAATGCGTTTCCTAAGGTTTATCCTCCTCCTAGCACGCATTGTTATTCACCTACTCCGAAACCTCATCCCTTAAATGATTTAATTCCTAGTGATGCTAACAGTCTGCATGCAGGTCTAGAAGGAGTGAACCATAAGGAGATCAGGGAGGATTATGATAATGGATACGGTAACACAAGTGGGCTTGGATGCGGTAGTTTAAATTCTAAGGAGTCTGTTTCAAGCAGTAGTTTTAATTCCAAGAAGTCTAGTTCAGACAATAGCGTAGCTAGCAGTAGTTCTTCTTTAGATAGCAATAGTGAAGAGTCCGTGTCTGTTAGTCAAGAAAGATTTGTCTCAAATGAAAATGTTCCTTGTCATGCTAGTACATCTCAAAATCGATTCAACAAATTTCTTTCTAATCCAATTCCTTCTTTTACACCAATACGAATTTCAGAACCTACAGAAAAACATATTTCTCGAAAGAAGGAATCATTTTTGAAAAACAATAATCCAAGGATTTCAAAAGATAAAACAAAAGTGGATTTTGAAACCAACAGTGACTCTGATTATAGAACATCAGATTCTGAGGAGGAAAGTACTTCAGAAACCTCCTCTTGCACAAGTCACAGGTCTCACTGTTTCAGATGTGGTAAGGATGATCATGTTGTTAAAAATTGTAAAGAAAAATTAAATCGAACAAACCATGATAGATCCTTTGGACACAAGGTAACCAACTTTGTAAAACAATTTTTTGGGGGAAAACAGAAAGTCACAAATCCCGGTAATGCAAAAGTCTGGGTACCAGTGATTAAGTAATTTTTCGTTTTGTATTGCCAGGCACTCCCGAAGAACAGTTACTGGCATATTGATTCGGGATGCTCTCGGCATATGACAGGGATGAAAGACCTGCTCACAAATTATAGAATCTTGGATGGTGGATTCGTGTCTTTTGCAGGAAATAAAAGGGGTGGTAAGATGGTTGGTCAAGGAGACGTGTCAACTGGGTCTCTTACTCTGGAACACGTCAATCATGTACCCGAATTAAAGTTTAATCTTCTGAGCGTATCACAAATCTGCGACAAGAATATTCCAGTATTGTTCAAAGCAAATGAATGCCTGTTCCTCAAGCCTGAATTTTCTGTGTCCGAAGAGATGGTGGCGATGCGTGCGCCTCGCATCAATGACACATACTTGCTGAATTTGACCTCAACTGCATCTCTCAATTCCTCCATGACTTGTTTACTTTCAAAGGCATCTGTTTCTGAGTGCTTCTTGTGGCATAGACGTCTAGGACACATAAACTTCAAAATTCTAAACAACCTTGTTAAAAACAATTTGGTCCGAGGTCTTCCATACAAAGATTTTTCTGTTGTTGAAAAATGTCTTTCATGTGCTAAAGGAAAACAACACAAGAAGCCACATAAGCCCAAATTGGAGAATTCTATTTCAAGTCCCTTAGAATTGCTCCACACTGATTTATTTGGACCTATTAGTGTACCAAGTTTGGGAAAGAGAACTTACTGTCTTGTTGTGACTGATGATTATTCCAGGTACTCTTGGGTCAGATTCCTGAAGCACAAGAGTGAAACGACTGAAGCTCTACAAAATATTATTCTGTCCGTGGAAAGCTCTAGAAGCAAGAAAGTCAAGGCCATCAGAAGTGATAACGGAACTGAATTTCGAAATCAGATCTTTGATTCATTCTATGCAAACAAAGGTATTCTTCGGCAATACAGCGCAGCAAGAACTCCACAGCAGAATGGAGTTGCCGAAAGGAAGAATCGCACTCTGGTTGAAGCTGCTCGCACAATGCTGATTGAATCAAAGTTGCCGATCATTTTCTGGGCTGAAGCCGTGAATTGTGCGTCCTACGTGCTGAATCGTGTCCTGATTGTAAAAGATAAAATGAAGACGTCATACGAACTGTATCACGGAAGGAAGCCGCTGATTGACTTCTTCAGGCCGTTTGGCTGCTCGTGCACATTGCTGAATACCGAAGCTCAAATCACAAAATTTGGAGCTGTCTCCGATGAGTGTTTCTTCATGGGGTATTCTTCATCTCAAAAGGCTTATCGTGTTTATAACAAACGTACTCGTATTGTGCAGGAATCTTACTACGTGGACTGGCAAGAATCTAACTCTCCCAACACAGGAACTGGACCCGAATGGTTTTATGATTCAGACACACTGTTCAAATCATTCAATCTTCCTATCCTAGCTGAAGCAAATGACAATCCTCCTCTCGTGATTATCACCCCTCAACCTGAAATTCCACAACAAAACCCATCCTCATCCTCAGAAACCCCACATCAACCCGATCCTCCATCTTCATCTCATGAACTACCACAAACCACCGAACCCGCTCCCCCTCACCTTGACTTAAACCTCAAAACCTTAAAGGATCATCCACATGACCTCGTCATTGGCTCGATTACGGATGGAGTGAGGACTCGTCATCGGTCAGGATTGATTAATGAATGTTTGTTTGCGTGTTTTCTGTCTTAGATTGTTCCTAAAAACATAGATGAAGCTCTTGCAGATCCAAGCTGGGTGGACTCCATGCAGGCTGAGCTGCAACAATTCAGAAAGCTAAAGGTCTGGCAACTTGTGGACCTTCCAGAAAACAAGGTTCCAATTGGCACAAAGTGGGTTTTCAGAAACAAACCTGATGATAGAGGTGTGGTGATCAGAAACAAGTCAAGACTTGTGGTTCAAGGTTTTTATCAAGAAGAAGGCATTGACTATACTGAAGTTTTTGCACCAGTTGCACGAATCGAGGCCATTCGAATCTTCCTGGCTCATGCTGCGCACAAAAATTTCAAGGTGTATCAAATGGATGTCAAGTGCGCCTTCTTATATGGAGATATTGATGAAGAAATTTATGTGAATCAACCTCCTGGTTTCGAAGATCATGAATTTCCCGACAAAGTGTACAAGCTCGACAAATCTCTGTACGGTCTTCATCAGGCACCCAGAATTTGGTATGAAACTTTGACTCAGTATCTATTGGGAAAAGGTTTCACTCGAGGATCCATCGACATGACTTTGTTCAAGAAAGAGGTCAATGGTGAAATGCTGATCGTTCAAGTATATGTCGACGACATCATTTTTGGGTCAACCAATGAGAAGTTGTGTCGCGAGTTTGAGGAACTGATGAAAGAAAAGTTCGAAATGAGTATGATGGGAGAGATGTGTTTCTTCCTTGGGCTGCAGGTGGAACAAAAACCTGACGGGATTCTTATTCATCAAGAAAAGTACATTCTGGAGATTCTGAAGAAGTTCAAGATGAATGACGCCTCAGCCGAACTCACTCCCTTTACATCTCAGACATGTTTGACTCCCGACAGTGAAGGAAAACGGGTTGACCAGAAACTGTATCGATCAATGATTGGGTCCCTCATGTATCTCACAGCCAGTCGCCCAGATATCACCTTTGCTGTGTGCTACTGTGCTCGTTATCAAGCTGATCCAAGGGAATCTCATGAAAAGGCGGTCAAACGTATCTTCCGTTATTTGAAAGGATCATCAAGACTGGGCTTATGGTATCCTAAAGGTGGAAGTTTTGAGCTTAATTCTTATTCAGACAGTGATCACGGAGGATGCAAACTTGATAGAAAGTCTGTTTCTGGGGGATGCCAGTTTTTGGGGGAATGCTTGGTTTCGTGGCAAAGCAAGAAGCAAACCACAGTCTCCTTATCTACAGGCGAAGCCGAATACATTGCTGCCTCTAGTTGCTGCTGCCAAGTGCTGTGGATTCAACATCAGATGATGGATTACGGGATTAATTTTCTTCATACACCGCTGTTCTGCGACAACGAAGCTGCCGTCGGAATTTCCAAGAATCCAATTCATCATTCCCGAACCAAACATATTGAAACACGGATTCATGCAATCCGTGATGCTCAGGAAAAAGGGTTTATTGATGTTGTCCCCATCGAAACCAAAGCTCAAAAAGCGGATATTTTTACTAAAACCTTTGATAAACCCCGCTTTTATGAGCTTATTAAAATGCTGGGCATGATAACATTTTAAATTTTTGGTAAAAAAAAAAAAAAAAAAAAGGGGGGGATTAAATAAACCTTTTTGTAAATACTTCTTTAAATTTCACTTCATCTTGTTTGTTATTGTCTAAACCTAAATGCCAATTTCATTTTGTCATGCATCAGGTGATTGTCGGAGTTAAATTTGGAAATCAAGAAATCAATGATCGTGCAGTTTCTCCACAAATGATTTCTGGCCATTAGTCATCTGAATATGATCAGGGGAGTATTTTAGTTTCCTTTACCTTGCAATTCTCTCTTAACTGCTTTTGATGTTTTCACCATTATTTTTGTGGGGGAATTGCGGTAAATCACACTAAAATACCTAAATTTCATGAATTCGAAGCGGATTTCCTGTCAAATTTTTCTTCGATTGTGTGCCTCCTTTCCTGTGTCTGTCTTTCCTTTTTGTGTCAAGTATCGATCGAATCACTTTTTTTTAATTTCTTTATTGAAAATCCAAAAATAGAGTATTTGTTGGATTTTGGGGGAAATTGATGTCCTCATAAAATTTTGGTACATAAATAAAATTTCAAAAAATGAAAATGAGAAATTGATCCGACCTTGTGAGAAATGATTGTTTATCAACCTGCGTTATCTGCCATGGATAGAGTAAAGATAAAGGCTGCATTGTGCTTGTATGATCTTTGAGTGTGTATGCCTAATATGATATCTATGAGTAGGATATAAACATAAAGCTTGCCTGATTTACTTTAGTTTTCATTTCTTGATAAGTGTTGCAATGATTCTGCCAATTAAGAGATGTTCTGATGTACGCATGCTTTGCAAATAAGGCTTTATGCCATTTTTACACTCGACTCAGTGGGTCCTCTCTGCGTGCCTAGGCGTCCGACCTGATCACCTGCTGATTGAGTTTTCTGCTTTATTTTCTTGGTGTTTAGTGTATATCATCGGACTTTCTCTGCGTGCCCACAAGCCGACCTGATTGTTGTTGATATACACGATTTCTGCTTTATTTTTCTTTTTTATTTTCCTAAGTGTATCGGGCTTTCTCTGCGTGCTTAGCGGCCGACCTGATTGCTGTTCTCTTAGGGTTCTGCTTTATTTTTGCATGAAACATCATGAACGTATATCTCATTTGAAAAAGAATTAAAAAAAAAATAAATAATGATAAATATGATGACTTGTTAACATCTTTGATAGAGTGAGGCTGGGTAATCAGTGCTTGATTAATATACCTTAAGCATATCCAAAAATGTTAAATACTATTAGTGCATGCTTAATATCAATGTGATGCATTCGAGATCTGCTTGTCGTGCATGCTGATTAAAATTGAAATTGAAATGTGTATGATGCGTATCGGTTGATGTGATCTCACGTCTGGATCTTTCTCACAAATTAAATTAATATCTGCTTGTGTAGTTGTTTTAATTTACATTTGAAAAAGCTCAAAAAGATTTTCTGTCTGCGTTATTTTTGATAAGATCGATACTTTGTAAATAATTTGATGTTTTGTGTGAGTTTGTCGGTTTTTCAAAAGTCAAAATCAAAATTTGGTCAAAATTGGATTCTTAGGGTTTCCAGCGAAACTATGTTTCGCCCGCTCAGTTTCGCCGCATACGCTCTCAGCGAACTTATACTTTCGTCATCGGCGAAATTGATCTGTTTGATCCCTGGGTCGAGCGAATCTGCTCTTTCGCTCTGGCGAAACTATTGTTTCGCCGAGCGAAATTACCAGCGAAACTGCCCTCGTATATATTCAGTTGATCGAGATTTCCGGTCATTTTCACTGAAACCCTAAGCGCCGTCTCCGAGACAAACCTGCAAATCTACACGCGAAACTCTTTTTCGCTCCCACTGTTTTATCACTTTTCATAACCTTTTTGCGATTACCAGTTTTAAGGTATACTTCAAGCATTTCTCTCGTGTCAATCGCATCCAGAAACCGCATCCAGATTCGCAACTTTTTAGGGCTTTTAAGTCGAATCGGCAAATGAGAATTCTCGGCATTTAAACTGATGTTAAACACTGTGTTTTGACCAACATTCTGCTCGTTTGATCATCTTAACTTGTTAACAGTTGGTTTTGATGCAAAAATAAGGCTTAAAATCGATTTCCGGAATTTGAATTTGAACCGTCGCGTCTAGCGAAACTAAGCATTCGTCCAGCGAAACTGAACGAAAGTTCACAGTCTCGAGCGAAACTGTCTAGCGGTCATGCCCAAATTTCGCTAACAGTTTCGCCGTGACACGCAGCGAAACTGCTGTTTCGCCATCAGCAAAATTACAGTTTCGCAGCGAAACTACAGTTTCTCGGCGAAACTGACCTAGTCAATGTCGCCGAGACCAATGTCGCGAATCTAACTGTTTCGCCGTGTGCGACACTGCGGTTATCTCAGCGAAACTATACTTTCGCAGCGAAACTGTCAATTTTTTTAAATTTTACATTTAATTTAATTTAATTCAATGTAAGTTCGGTTTTACTTACAAGCTCTTGGTTACATGTGCAGAACAATGTCAGATCTAAAGCACGATCCTCGGAGCAATGTCACCGCATTCTTAGATCTCCGCACCGACAAATCAATAGGATTCAGAGACTGCATTGAGTGGCTGAAGCAATCCTGCATATCTCATGCGATTTCATACTCACCAATCATCGACGATAGACACATCAAAGAATTTTGGCTCACGGCTCAATATGACGTTAGATCTAAGCCTGAATGCATCCGGGCCAGAGTTATGCAGAAAGATATAGTAATTACAATGAAGACAATTGCTGAAGTGCTCAAACTGGAAAATGATGTGGGTGAAGTTACTAAGATGACAGATCTGGAAGTACTGAAAGGTTTTGAACGTGACATGGGTTATGAAGGCGGTGCGTTGTGGAAGAATAAGAAGGAAATTAAGAAATCCTTGCTATCAAAAGAATGGAGATACATCGCTCATGTCTTCATTTCTTGCATTGATGACAGGAAAGGCGGATCCGATGGTTTAAATCAGAACTGGGCCGAGGCAATGTTATTAGTCTGCAGAGGCAAGAAAGCTAATATTCCTCAAAGAATCTTTGATGCCATGACGGCAAACATTCAAGCTTTAAAGAAGTCTAGATGGTTGTTGTACCCAAGGTTCCTGGAGATGATCATTGAACATCTGGCTCCTGAATTGCCCAAGCAGGGTGTTGCTCTTATTCTTAATCCCATGCACCCAAGAATCCTCTCAGACTGTGCTGCAACAAGAGCTGATTTCTCAGGATATACTACATACTTAATGAAACACATGTATCCTCCTCAAAGGTACGAATATATCAAGAAGTTGATAGCAGATGAGAACAAGAGAAGAGCTGAAGGAAAGGTGGATGAAAATGTGAAGGGTAAAAGAAAACAATACGTGAGAAGCTCAGGAAAGGAGCAGGTAGATGAAATCGAAGAAGAACTGGAAAATCTTGCACAAAAGAAACAGAAATCAAAGGAAAAGCCGAATATTCCGACTGAAGATGAGCTGAGAGCTTCAAAGAAAAGAAGAATAGATCCCAGAGCTGAATTAGACGAAGACATCATCAGAGGTGTAAATACCTCTTTGTCAAATGAATTGGGTATGATTAAAACCAAGCTGGTTAACTCTGAAATTCGGGAGAAGGAGAAAGATGATCAGATCAAACACATGAACGAGATCATAGCCAAACAATCTTCCTTGATCAAATTTTTGATGGTAGAATTGAACGATATCAAGAAGCATCTGAACATGCCTGGTATAATGAGTGATGCTGAGATTGAATCAGTTAATGACATCTTAAAGGACACATCCGGAGCAGCGGGTGGCAGTGGTTCTGTTGAAACTGATAAAGCAGGAGGAAGTGGATCTGGTGGAGTTGGAGGAAGTGGAATAGGTTTGAATGATGCTAATGACAGTGGAGCTCCCAATGCTGAAGACTTGGATGCTATCAATGTCAGTGATGCAAATCTATTTAGTGTTGAAACAGAACAACCACAGCCAGAGATTGTTCAAGCCAAATTCGTTTTAATCGATGAAGATGAGGAAGAAGCTGAAATTGACGATCACTCTGAACCAGAAAGCTATGTTTGGAAAGAGCATGGTCTTACTTATCTAGCAAAGATTAGCTCTGTTAGTGAAGAGGTTCTCGAGTTTAGCAGAGATGATTGGTTCAAGAAACCTGAGCTTGTGGATCAGACTCCCTTATTTCAAAACATCTCTCAACCCAGCAGAAAAGAGTCTGATCGTCACATTATAAGCTGGAAATTCAATTCATCCGTTCGTGCCTTCATGATTAAGAGAAGGGGGGGTAGCATTTCATATCTCCACAAACGTGAAAAGTTCCAGACCCTGCCCAGATGGGATTTAAGAAGGTTGTCTGAGCTCCCCCTCATTGATGCTGATAAAGCAGAAAGGGCTGGCAACTTGGAGAAACATTTGCAGCAAGCTGCAAAAGACGACTTCGTATCTTTTGGATTTATGAAAGGCCAAAGAATCAAGTCTAAGACTAAAATTGATGCAGCAACAGGGAAGCCAAAAGTCCATCTTAAATTCAAGCCTGCAAAGACAATGACTAGAATCAGAATACCAGATCAAGAGCCTTCCAGACTGCAAAATTTCAAGAAATGGTTCTACGATAACCAGACAGGTGAAGCAGTTATCCATATCGGAGAAAGTGATGAGATCAGGCTGTTCGACCCAATGGAGGTTTTCTCCTTTAGTAATGACGATCTCAAGACATTATGTGAAAATCCTATCAAACACGGGGCTGGCGATGACACTGCTGAAGAAGCAAACCTGTTTGTTAGGGTCGCCAATAAAGCCCGAGGAATTATCAAGGAAATAAAGGATTTAGCAGACAAAGTCAAGGCTGCTGAAGATAAAATGGAAGAAGATCGGGATCTGGCGAATCAAATGAACAAATCATTGAGCGGGATTGGAGAATCTTCTACTAAAATCACAGAACCAGAGACCGACAACCCCGTTGCTGAAGAGACAATTAACCTGGGGGAACCAGAGTCAGTAACCCCAGATGCTGCTGAAACAACTATTGTGGGGGAATCTGATGTTAATGTCCCCGTTGCTGACACGACAACTACTTTGGGGGAATCAGGGACTCCTGATCTGAACAAGGAGCCGAATCAAACTGAAGCCGATGCTGACAAGTGAAGATCCAGTGGCTGAATCCCTCCCTAGGGGGAATATTGAAGATCAATGTAGGGAGGAATTCATCTTTTGTTTAGTTTGATTGTAATAGTTTAGTTTCTTGTAAATGTTATGTTTTGGTAGGCTAGCGAAACTGTAAGCTACCGAGCGAAACTGTAGTTTCGCTCGGTACCTAGGTTAGACTGTCTCAGTGACAGTTTCGCTTGGCCAGCGAAACTGCCAGCGAAACTGTTCACTGGACAGTATAAATACGCAGCCTTGTGCAGCCTTTTGTAACTTTCTCAAGCATTTTGAACCCTAATACAAGAAATCTTCATTTGGTGAGTTTTGGTGACGGCTAGGAGCTTATTTTAGTATATTGTAGCTTGTTAATCATCACTTATCAATCTATTGGTTCATATTGAGATTGTTCAAGGCTAGAAAACCATTTTAGTCATTGGAAATCTTATATTGTGTTGTTTATTTGGTTTTCTTCTCAAAAACACCTTCATTTGCACTGATAAAGATCAGTGAGGACCAACATCGTGAGCCTATTGGCAATCCTTACAGCATCACGAATAGTCACGGGGTTTGAAGCAGTCACCATTCCCTGGATTTGGGGAACTAAACCCTTGATATACAGCTCGATTCTTCGGTAAGCAGGTGTGGCGATTCTAGGACACAAATTCGCAAGAGAATTTGAACGAGTAGTGTAAGCTTCAATTTCAGACCCCTCCATCTTGAGATTATATAGCTCGGTTTCCAATTTCTGGATCTCATCCCGTGGACAATACTCTTCTTGTAGCAACTCTTTGAACTCGGCCCAAGGCATGGCATTAGCTTCTTCAATCCCCAGCATCTGCACCTCAGTCTTCCACCAGGTGAGAGCCGGTCCTTCCAAAGTACCCATGGCAAATTTCACCTTGCTAGCCTTAGGACAGTTACACATTTTAAAAGCAGATTCCACTTTTTCAATCCAGTGGAGTAGGCTAACAGCTCCTTCAGTTCCTTTGAACTGATTAGGCTTACAGTCCATGAAAGTTTTAAATGTAGCATTACCTGTACATACATTCATACAACCATTCAATCACAGATTACCAATACGTGTGATCACATCAAACAACAATACACGAGTTTTGTGTTACCTTGGGGTGGCCCTGCATTTCCTGCACCTTGGACATGTGTCGCTAAAGCATCAGCCACATGTTGGTTAATTAGTGCAGCCAATTCAGCCGGTGTCATGTTTGGTACAGTTCCGTCTGCCATTATCTTCAATTCACAATTACCCAAAATAAGAATAAGATATAACATGAATCACAACAACCGTCACATAAGTAATAAATTACATCACAAGAGACAATCACATATTAAATAGTAAATCCCATTTCAAATAAAATGCAACTCGTTCACAAATTATCCAACAGAAATTCAAAATTCAAAATGCATAGTCTTGGGAACATCCTCCCGATAAAACAAACAACCAAACAAAACAAAAGTGAAAACAATAAACTCAAGTGCTATCATGATCACTGGATGCATCAGGCATCTCCTCCTCCGGTTCCTCCTCGGGATCCTCTTCAGGTTCTTCCTCGGGATCCTCCTCAGGTTCTTCCTCGGGATCCTCCACAATGGGTTCTTCAACAGGTTCTGCTGGAGGCGGAGCCGGAGCCAGAGCCGCAGCCTCCCTTGCCAACTCAAGCTCAGCAACTCGAGTCGTGAGTGTCTCAACCAGCTCTGAGAGGTGATTCACCTGATAATATGTGTCACTCAGTCTTACTTGATGCTCGGCCTGGCGCATATTAGTCCCTTCCAACTCTTCCTTAAGGATAGCAACTCTGAGACTGGTGTTGGCCCCATTATCCTGCAGTTCCGTGACCCTATCAAACAGCTTCCTAATGTCCCTTGAGCGCGCGGTCAAACATAGAGACCATTACCACGACAACTCTTTCAATGGCATACGGCAGTTCGGGTAGAAAGAATCGAGTTGACGACGGCTCTGTTGGAGTAGGTGGCACTTGCTCCCGATGAACCCAACTCGCCACAAGTGACTCGTGCCAGTTCCAGTTGCCGTTGTCTCTTCCAAGAACGACATTTGGTTCTCCATATACGTGGCCCTCGGAAGTTATCCTCCGAACACCATGAGTCGGGGTAGTAGGACCCGAAGTAACCCGCCTACTGGTGACGGATGGAGATGATGATGAGGATGATGATTGGGAAGCGGATATCCATCCAGCCATGTCTGCATATATACCATATATATATATATATATATACATATATATATACATATATAAGTACAAGTAACACATAGTCAAATAGTCACATACTAGTGTGTGTGTTCGAGTGTATGACTAAGGTGTGTCTAAGGCTATAGTCGGTCTACTAATGCAAACCTAGTTCACTATAACCAATGGCTCTGATACCAATCTGTCACACCCCCAAAAATCCCACGCGTGACAACGCGCCGCAGGGAGCGTGACAAACCAGGATCGAACACATTAGCCATACGAACAGTCTATATGCAATGTAAAAGTAAAACCAGAGTAAATGCGTTTTTAAATGCGGAAGCGTAATCGACAAAGTTGTAATAATTTTTCGAGCGCCAGAACATGCGCAAACCAAAAGTTAATAAATTCGATAAATAAATAAGTCTATGATGCATGCATGGTAATATTAATCCTTATGTGGTGCATCCTAGCTCGTGGCAAATAATCCAGTTTAGCGACCTGAGATATAACATGCTAAAGTGTCAACACAAAGGTTGGTGAGTTCACAGGTTTAATCAGTTCATCAGTTTAATAGTTCAGTAAAATTCAGATAATATATCAATAGCTAGCTAGGCTATTTTCAAGAAATCAGTGAACGTTCGACTAGTTAAACTAGCTATCCAGTTACTGAAGCTCGACAAGTTCAATTGTGCCTCGTTAAGACTAAGAAGTTTATAACACCCGTTCGATATCCAATCGTGCCAGAGCGACTGACCCGGTGGGGTTGTCAAACCCAGTAGATCTACTAAATAAGTTCCCGCAGATGTCACATTTACAGTAACTATAAAGTGAGGGCTTTATCATAAGTGTGCCACTATCATTCAGGTGATATATATCTAACAGTTCAAGTGTTTGCATGTTAATCTCCCCCAACAGGATTTAAATAAGTAAAATGGGGACGTGAAACTCACCTTAGGTTGCTCAGCAAAGTTTCCAGATAAAACACTTAATTCAAGTACCAAGAACGAGTCTTGTGCAGGCAATCAATCACCTAACGAGCATTCAAGTATAAGTGTGTGTTCTATAAACTATCAAGTCTAACGTAAACGATAAAAACGAAGAATCGTGAAGTCCGGAATAAGTCGAGGATGGCACGTGTGCCAAATCCGAGCGATTATCGAAATAACGCGAGAAAAACCAATATATATAACTTTAATATATATTTTCTAAGTTTAAGGATATCAAAAATAAATACATATATATTATATATATATTTAAATAAATGTTCAAGTGACGTTAATAATAAAGTTTCAACAAGTTATATATATATATATATATATATATATACATAAATATGTTAAATCAAATGATTTAAATATTTATTTTGAAAAGAAACAACAATTTATGGTGAATCATAATCCAAAACCGAGTATTTCGTGTTTCTAGTCAAAACAACGCTTTTTAATAGTTTCCTAAAAAAACATTTTAATGTTTACACAAAATATTACTTCGTTACAATCCAACGTCTTGTATATATATATATATATATATAGTTTACACAATGAATATATATATATATATATATATATATATATATATATATATATATATATATTTATCCATTTTAGATAAACCCAAAGTTTTATCTCAAGAAATATATACATGGATGTTTAAAAACTATATTTTTAATTTAAATTGACAAGTTAAACATGTTTTACAACTAAAATTATGATTTACGAGTTTTAACATCTCAAATATATTTTTACGGGTTTTAGGTGTGTCATGGGATGACTTTGGTACAAAATCTAGTGAACTTAAGCTCAAAACTACACAAAATAACCAAAAAAACATTGTGGAGGTCACTGGGTTCGAACCCGTGACCTCCCAGCCCAAGAGTGATTTTTTAACCACCCGGTCAGCGGGCCTGCCTGTGCCAAGATCCAGACCGAAATTCTTCTGTGTAATGGTAGCGACCAGAAACAACACAAGGGAATTAAAGACTCAAAAAGAAAAAGATGAGGCCGGGACTCGAACCCGCGACCTCTCGGACAGAAACCAGCGACCTGACCATCCTGCCAGATTGGCGCCTGTTATACAAACCCAACCCCAAATTATATAACCCGAACCCGACCGACTTCATCTTCTTCATTAAGGAATTCCGGTGACCGGAACCCTAACTCCGGTCGCCGGAAAATCGCGGAACTCAAGTAAAATACATAAAAATGTGCACGAAACTCAAGTAAAATACATAAAAATACATAAAAATCGCGGAATTCCGTTGTCACGAAACTCTAATCTGTTTGTCCCCGGTTGCTCCTCAGAGACTCGCGATCCCAGGGATGTGTCGGATGGTGGTTGATAGTGGCGGAACGTGGTGGTTCAGTGGTGTTTTCTGTGGTTTTGCTTCGCCGGAAACTGGAAAACGAGAGAGAGAACGAGAGTTGAGATGGTATGTTGTGGTTGGCAATGATTTCCGGGAGTTATACTAGACCTAATGATCAAGGGTCGATTGAAACTGATCAGGGTTTTAATTCTCGAATTCAAGTTGGTCGAAACCGAATTCCAGGTCTTGAATGGCTCGTAAATGCCATTAAATCAAGTTTTGGCATTTGACACATTCAGTCCCTCAAGAATTAGAGAACAGGTTTGAGATATTTGCAGAATAGCCCCTCCAGGTTTTAGCTAAATAATTCATATTTGGTGAATGATAACATAAGTCCCTTGAAGTTCAAATAGAGTTAACGGCCGTAACGGAATTAACGAGAAATGTTTTCAACGACGAATATACGAGGAACGTCAAAAATATAAATCGTATAACGTTTATAAGAAAATATAAACTTAAATGACTACATAAAATCATAAATAATAACTCTCACTTCTCCATTTAAATTCACATAAAATCATAGGTTTTAAATCTATAACTTATACATTTAAGGTACGTATAACTCTATGATTATTAATTTGTAATTAGAAACCTTGAATTACATAAAATCATAAATGTGATTAAATTATATTTTTATCATCTAAAATCATAAGATATAATTGTCACATAAAATGACGCAACGTTCACATGAAATCGTAACGTATGATTTACATAAAATCATAGAACAAGAATATCAAACGTCGAACACATAAATATTCACATAACATTTAATATGGTTTTACGTTCAGTTAATGCTAGAAAGTGACCTGAAAAGTCGGATTGTCACAGTATATCTATAACAGCCCAGACCCGTCGCACCAAGATATTGTCCGCTTTGGCAGCCGGCATGCCCTCAGGCATCCGCCCCTCACGGTTTTAAAACGCGTCTTGGTGGGGGAGGTATCCACACCCTTATACAGGCATGCTTAGTTCCCCTCCCCACCAATGTGGGATGTTACAATCCTCCCCCCTTAGGGGGCTAGCGTCCTCGCTGGCACACTGGCTGACGACCGGCTCTGATACCATCTGTAACAGCCCAGACCCGTCGCACCAAGATATTGTCCGCTTTGGCAGCCGACATGCCCTCAGGCATCCGCCCCTCAGGGTTTTAAAACGCGTCTTGGTGGGGGAGGTATCCACACCCTTATAAAGGCATGCTTAGTTCCCCTACCCACCAATGTGGGATGTTACACCCATGTCCAGGTCCTTGGAATTGTTCAGATTATCAAGAGGAAAAAGAATGCGCCACACCATGGGCATTGTTTGGGAGTAGGATAGACCGATGACCTCAAAGAACTTGTTCACAATGTCAGGAAAAGGGTATGAGATACCGAGAAGAAAAGGGTAATAGAGAAAACAGACCCAGGTAGCAGAAAGAAAATCAGCCTTCAAACGAGAATCGAATTTCCGAATGATCATCGACCTCGGAATCAGATCGGAATCCTTCAACGATTGGATTTCCTGGTCGGTAAACTCGCAGGTTTCCTCGTCGCAGGAGAGGAGAATCCCTTGATCGATGAAATCATCGATGTTGGGAGAAGCGGAGGAGGAAACAGATCGAGTACCCTTTTTCGCCATTACAGAATTGAAAGAAAGAAAGGAAATCGAAACTGACCTAGTTATGGTGAAGAAGCTCGAAGGGTTTCCGTTTGAATAAAGTGAAGAACCTATGGCTTGCAAAGCTAGTATTTAAAGAGAGTCATTATGGCAATCAAATCAAATGGGAATCCGTGAATTACGTCCAATCATAACCGAATTTACCGTCTCAAACGCCGTTAAAATGAGGGTTTTTGAATCTCGCCGGCTGTAAATCTTATCCACAGCCACCGAGATTCAAGGGAAATTGTTAGAGGTTGATTTTCAGGATACTCATCAAGAAGCTCAAGCAGTTCAGGAATCCGAAGACAGTTTGGGAATCCTATCAGTTCAGGTATCCTGAATTTACGATATATACCCAACCTCTATTTTTCCTCGTGCTTAATTGTTTGCACGTGATAACGGACTCTCAACTAACTCCTAAAGACCCGGACTAAGCTGACTAGTACGTGGATCAGTGGGTCGATCCTGCTTTAACGGTCAAGAAAATGGGAAGAAGAGATCCCGGGAATCCCGGACAGTTAGTTAGTTAGTTTGTTATATATTAAATCGAGGATTCGATCAGTAGGAAGACACACATCGCACTCTCTAGCTGCATTACGACTGCAAAGCATTGTATCACATAGTTCTGATCGATCAAACCTCCAACCCTTTGTAATTTTTCATTTTGTTATCAATAAAATTGACTAGGAGGCAGGCTATTCGGCCGGCTCCCGAGGTTTTTATCCAGGATTCCTAGGGGCAACTCGAAGGATTCTGGAGTTTTCATCGCTAAATCATCGTGTCACCATCCTAATTTGGATTATTTGCTCATTTGATCGTTAAGCACACTACCTCACAATCTATGTTTGGAATATAAGATTCCTTTGTAAATTTTTGACCAAAACACCTGGTCTCAGCATCTAATAATGTTCCGCTTACATAGTATACCGAATGCTGTTGTCCTTCATGATCTTTAACGAGTGCGACACTTTTTGAGCTTCCCGAGACTGCTAACTATAAGGAGAGCGGCTCCCCTTTTACTGGCTGCATTAGTAGTGGAGCAGATGACAAGTATTCTTTCAAGGAGTTCAGAGCAGCTTCATGTTTCTCACCCCATTCGAACTTCTTGTTCTTCTTTAATATATCATAGAATTCTTTACTTTTCTCAGAAGATCTTGATATGAATCTATTAAGTGCTGCTACTCTTCCAGTCAATCTTTGAACCTCTTTGACATTTGTTGGGGACTTCAAGTTTATGATTGCTTGGATTTGTTCAGGGCTGGCTTCTATTCCTCTTTCAGTGACCATATAGCCTAAAAACTTTCCGGCTCTTACACCAAAGTGGCACTTGGCAGGATTTAGCTTCATGTTGAACTGATCCAGGATATCGAAAGCGGCTTCGAGATCCCTAGGATGATCCTTAGCTTTTTTGGACTTCACCACCATATAATCTATGTATACTTCCATGGTGTCCCCCAGTTGGTCTTTGAACATCATATTGACAAGCCTCTGGTATGTGGCACCTGCATTTCTTAAACCAAAAGGCATAGCAATATAACAATAAATACCTGTAGGCGTCATGAAAACTGTGTTTTCTTGGTCTAATGGCTCCATCTGAGTCTGTTGGAAGCCTGAGGATGCATCCATAAAAGTTAATATCTCATGCCCAGCAGTTGCATCCACCATTGAATCGATATGTGGTAGGGGAAATAGATCCTTGGGACAGGCCTTATTCAGGTCTTTGTAATCCACACATACCCTCCACTTGCCCTTTTTCTTCTAGACTACCATCACATTAGCTAGCCATCTAGGATAATTAACCTCCCTGATCATCTTTGACTTGAGCAGCCTATCAACTTCCTCTTGGATTATGGTGTTTCTCTCAGGAGTAAACTTTCTTCTCTTTTGATGTATAGGCCTGAAAGATTCATCTATACCAAGTTTAAGAGTAATAATATCTTTAGATATACCTGTCATGTCCTCGTGCTTCCATGCGAACGTTGTAGTTCTGGACTTCAGGAGGCTCACGAGCTTCTGCTCAGTATCCTTAGGAATATTGGTTCCTACCAGCACTTTGATTTCGGGATCCTCAGGATTTAACTGAACTTCTTTGATCTCTAATTCCTTCGTCATCCGAATTCTTCGTGCTGGTGCCTTTAATTGCTATGTTGGCTTGGGCCTAACGGTATTCTTCATAGCCGAAGTGTAGAAGTCTTTGGCTTCTTGTTGATCACTCAATATTCTTACAACCCCCCAAGGTGTGGTAAGCTTCACACATTGGTGATAAGTTGATGGAACTGCTTTCATGTCATGGATCCATGGCCTCCCCAAGATAACGTTACAACAAGGAAGGGAGTCAATTACGTAGAATTTTTGCATGGAGTTGACCCCTTCAATGTACACCAAAAGCCTGATGTTTCCAACTGTATGCTTGGTTTCTCCACTGAAGCCAACTAACACCGAGGATCTTGGGATAATCTCCTCTTCTGGGATGCTCATCTATTTTAGCACATCTAACTGAATGATATTGACCAAGCTTCCGTTGTCTATTAGGATCCTGCGAACATAATGGTTAGCAATGCATAATGTGATTACCAGACTGTCATGATGAGGATCCTGGATATCCAGCTTATCAGTTTCGTCAAAGGAAATGATTTTGTCTTCAGTTAACACCGCATTCTTCTTTGGTCGGTTGCCTTGATCCATTTTAGCTTCTCTAGCATGTCTTTTAGATGGGGAGAAGGAAGCTCCACATATATCAGATCCTCCTGAGATAAATTTAATCACTTTGGCATTTGCTGGTGGTGACTGAGCTCTTTTGGGCAGCTCGGTAGCATCCTGTGTTTTACTTTTCTTTCTGCCAAATAATTCTTTAAGATGCCCCTTGTTGAGCAGGTAGCTGATTTCTTTTCGAAGAGCTATGCAATCCTCTGTTAAGTGCCCGAAGTCTTCATGGTATGTGCACCACATAGACTTATCTTTCCAGGATCCCTGCTTCTCGGACTTCCTTGGCCACCTGGCTTTATCACCTAGAACCTGCAAGGCACATAACAAACCACTTACATCAACTGAAAAACAATAATCAGATACCTTGGGGAAGTCTTCTTCATCCTCCTCATCCTCAACTGCATTGACTCTAGGATTATCATTCCTGTAATAGGGCTTGGACCTTTGTTTATTTCCGGGAGAATCTGTCCTTCTGCTTGAGGATTCAGGTTTTGACACATCGCTTCTTTTCTGGATTTTCTTATCATCCTCTAGCCCGATGAATCTTAATGCCCTTGTTCTGACTTCATCAAGGTTCCTGCAAAGAGTCATAACTTGGTCATCATAAAAATGGGAAACCCCTATGAGTCCCATCTTGAAAGCTTCTACAGCAGCTGCCATATCCAAGTTGGGAATATCCAGAGCTTCTCGACCAAATCTAGCCACATAGTCCCTAAGGGATTCATAAACTTCTGAACTATCCTGTATAAGTCTCATGTGAGCTTCTCAAAGCTTCTGCTGCAAGAAAACTGGTTATTAAACAAGTTAACTATTTGTGGAAAAGAAGTAATGGTATTAGGAGGGATACTGAGCAGCCATTTTAAGGCTGGTCCTGTTAGTGTTGAGCCGAATCCCTTGCAAAGGCAAGCTTCTTTGATGTTTGCTGGGATGGGGTTGATTTCCATCTGTTCCCTGTATTGTGCCACGTGCTCCTCAGGATCTGTGGTCCCATCGTAGAGTTTCATGTTGGGAGTTTGGAATCTTTTTGGAATCTCTATGTCACAAATGGGCCATGCAAACCTAGAAACTTTGTGACTACCTCCTGGCACTTCAGAAATTGGCCGGATAACACCAGGGACACTTGAGATCATGTCTTTTAGCCTCTGAAGCTCTCTGGCTATAGTTGGGTTGATACCTACGTCCTGCACAGTTCCTTAGTTAGGGTTAGCATAAAAATTATCGAAGTTGTTACTGGTTCGGGGATTTTGAGAACGGGTCTGGGGTCCATATCCAGCATCTTAAGGATAGTCGGCTCAGTTGTGCTCTCCACTTGCATGGGGATGAAGTCTCCCTCATGCATCTCCTGACATGAACTTGGAAATAAGCCTGCAGAGACAGAAGGGTTAGAAAACAAGGATCCTTGGGGATCCCGAGCAGCTCTAAAGCGGCATGGGAATTCCGGGAAAGGCCGAGTTGAGGATCCTTGTAGCACTTGAGCGGTAGGTGCCCTTGACTGCTGGCTCCAAGGCTCTTGAAAGTTAGACGTTGTAAACCGCTGAGGTTGAGATCTGAGTAGTTGCGCTAAGACTCTCGGCACCTCCTGATTTGAAAATCCGACTGATTGTTGGCCCGAGCATCTCGGCGGCTGCTGACTTTCATATCCTCTGTAATAAGATTCTGGGGGCTGCTCGGACTAGAGTCCGGAGTATTCCAGATCTATCACTCCGGAAGTCTTCTGATTTTGAGAACCCGAGAATGTTGTAGTTGTTGCAACACTTGACTTTGGGGCAGTAGAGGAATTTGCATTATGTTTTGGCTGCTCCGATATTTCCGGAGAGTCAAAACCGAGTGATTTCGGCATCAAAGGACTGGTTTCCTCTACCGGTTTCTCTGACTTCTTCAACTCCATGATTTCCTTCATCATTTTCTCTTTGGTTTTGGCTTGTTCATCCACGTGAGTTTTCATCTGCCTGATCAAAACATACAAATCGTTATTAGAAATGGCAGGGTCAGTGGACATACCTTGTGATCCAATAAAAGTCCATTCTCTTAGCATCAGTGTTAAATGTTTTCTTTGGCACTGGGGGAAGACCGGTGCTAACAATCGGTTTGGTGGATTGAACAAATTTTGAAGTAATCTTCGGTTGAGTCCACATTTCCAGAAATTGGTAGCGGGAAGGAGATAAAGGCTCTTGGCTGAATTCAAACACCACTTGCCCCACGGTGGGCGCCAAATTGTTTTGGTCAAAAACTGCCTAAGCAATTAATTGATCAAACTTCGTAAGTGAGGTAGTGTGTTTGATGAAATTGGCAATGAAAATGTAAGTTTAGATGTTGACACGATGATGTAACGAGGGAAAAATCCAGGAATCCCTGAGTATCCTCAAGGATCCTAGCAAAAAACCTCGGGAGCCAGCTTAAAGTGCCTGTTGCATGAAACTTTTATATAATCAGAAATTTTTTAAGTACAAATGAAATGAGCTCGAGTTCTAAGTGTTACAGAGGGTTTCGAGAGCAAGAGGTGTCGTGTGTGTGATCCTAGAGCTCAATATATAAAAGATTACATTGGAACTACTCTCCTAAAAACTAGCACTAACTCCAAGTCCTCCCACTAGCCGTTGAGGTCCATTTAGTCCACGTTTTCTGTTAGTTGATCGAGTCTTTAGGACATGTGAATCATACCGAAGGTAATCTGCAAAAAATAAACAAAGGGAAGGTAATCGTTAGTTAAAAATAAATTTCAGGATCCTTACAGTGAAATGCTTGCGAGCCTATGCGAGCTGCTCAATATATCTTGAAATTCGGCACCAACAAGAACAGACTCAGAATTTTTTTTTCACGGACTCAATAGAAGATTCAAAATTTTCCCAGTCAAAGTTTTTACAAAAAGCATTATAATTTGAAGACTTTGAATTCTTAGGACAGTCCTTTAGATCCGTTACCCTTGCTTCTTTATTACCTTTATCTGCATAACAAGTAGTATTGTCAGTAGAGTTAGAAACAGAAGTAGAGATTTTAATAAGACATGTAGCAAGCTTCATATCAACTTCAGCTTTGACATCTAAAGTAGTTTGAGATGTTTTAGGATCAGAAATCATTTAATGCATGAGCGGCATAGGTACCGTGTGTGTGGATTTTTCATCCTTTTCGTCTGATCCAAAACCTAAACCCGAATTGTTTTTAACATGCCTCATTCTGGCATCAGTGTTATAAAATAAGGAACTAGCTTCCATCATTTTAGAAACCATCTTATCCTTGCGCTCGATTTTAGTTTGAGATGTTCCTAATTTGGCTCTTAGTTCCTCTACCTCTTTGGTTAAAGCTTCCACTTTAGAATTAGAAATCTTAAGATATGTGCTTTTATCGCTTACCTGCGTTCCTAGATTCCTAACATCTACCTGAATAGCCTCCATTTTCTCTCTAAATATTCTGGTCTTATCTTTGGATTCCCTAAGTTCTCTAGCAGTTGATTCATGATTTAGGGTTTCATTTACGAACTTGCGTTCCAAATCTCTACATTCTTTAAGGATAGCTTGACATATAGAATTTGAACATACCTCATGATTGCTTGAGCTGGCTTCAGAACCTGGAGTGATGTTGGCCATGAAAGCATGATGACTAGATTCAGCAGCTTCCTTCTCAGCATCTTCTTCACCACATGATCAAGGCTTAGACTTAGATCTTCCACTTGAGTAGTCCAATCATATCCTGGTGTGTGTTGAACCACCAGTGCCCTGTTATTTTTCGCAGCATCCTTCTTTATCGCTTCCTTCCTTTCATCAGTTGTTTTGACATCTCTTTCCACCTTCAGCTTGGTGCATTCTTTAGCATAGTGACCATACTCGTTGCAGTTGTAGCACCGTAGGTTTTCCTTGTTGAAGGTGAGCTTGATCACTTTACGTCCATCCCAGTCTCTCTTACTTGTCTTAGCCATGATCTGCTTTGCCCGCAGAGCTGACATCCCCATCTGATAGGAGATATCCATGTGCTCCACATCTTCAGGATTAACTTGGTTCACATCATCTGGAGTCAAATCGGTGGGCAATAGAGACCCTGCAACGACTGCCTGATAGCAACTCATGATACCTACAACAAGAGCAAAGCTAGGATCTTTGGTTAGATTGCTAATATCTAAAGAAATCAAGTTGGATGAACCAGATGGGCTGGCCCCGGGGCATAAGATACGAAAGCTGTCTGATTGGTAAATCCACTACTTTGACATGTGGCTGATTGTGATATGAAAGCTTGGTTGACTTGGTTCATCAAAGCACCATTTCCCAACTTTCTAACTCTTTTTTGTTTCTTTTCTTCATAGGCTCTAATAGTTTACATGAGCTCACTCAATGGTGAAGTTGCCATGCCATTTCCACAGTTTTCTCGATCAACTCGATGGTGTTGTCCCAATTTGGTGGAAGGGAGTTCACCAACTTCTTGTTCACCTCAACCTGAGTGTAAGTAACCCCTGCATCCTTCATAGCTATCACTATCTTGATGAATCGCTGAAGCTGGGTCTCTTTGTTTTCACCAGATACATAGTTGAATTCATTGAACTGCTCTTGGAGATCCCCCCCCCCCCCCCCGTGATTCTTTCATATCAGCATTTCCTTTATATGCAGCAATGAGGGCATCCTAGAGTGATTTAGCAGATTTATACTCCTTGAATGCTTCAGCCACCTCAGGGGATAAAGCCATGGTAAATGTTGCCAGTGCCTTCCTGTCACATGCAACTCTTTCCCAATCAGTTTCAGTCAAGTCTGCTTTTTATTTGGGTTGAGTTTCCTGACCTGCTGCAGGAGTTGTATTAGGAACATAGTCACCCACTTCAACAGATCGCATGATCTTGGGATCATTATAGTTGACGTAATTTACAAATCGATATTTCCAGCTCATGAAATCTTTCCCAGACATCAGACGAGTAGGTCTGGTGTTGGTTCCAATCTTGGCATCCATTTCTAGAGTAGCGCTGGACAAGCTTGACATATCGAAAGCCATTACGAGAGGAATAAGACTACAGTTAATGAACAAAGTGAGGTTTAGAATCGAAAAGTGGTTTTCGGTCGGATGAGTTTGGATCGGAAAGTGGTTGTCGATCGGAAAGTGGTTTTTGATCGAAAAGGTCAATTGAAATGGGATTTTTGGTCAGGAAGGGTTAATCGGAAAATAGGGTCGAAAAGTAGGTTTTCGATCGGAATGATTCAGGCGAAAAATGGTTTTCGATCGAGTGATCCGGAAACGAAAAGTGAGATCGGAAAAGGGGCTTTTCGAGATGGATCGAAAAGTGGGTTTTCGGTTGGACAGGGTTCGGATCGAAAGGGCTGATCGAAAAGGGGTTTACGGTCAGAGGAGACTGATTGAAAAGTCAGCTTTTCGATCGGGTGGAGTTTCAGCTCGATCGAAAAGTATAGACTGATTCAGGTTGGAACGGGTCAAAGCCACGGATACTGATCGAAAAGTACCCTTCGATCGAAAAGTTGATCGCAGAGTCTCTAATCGGAATGAAAAGCTAAGATTTTTGATCAAAACAGGGTTAAAGCCACAGTTTCAATTGAATAGCTTATAGGGCACGGTCTTCTTGCTTCTGTCCTGTACGAAACCTGCACAAACACCTCCCATTTCGCGCTAAAAACTGAAAATCACAAAGAAAACTCAAACCGTTAGTCCAAAAAGCTTGAATCCGATATCGCGAGAGCATCGAAACAAACTTTCTTGGCTCTGATACCAATTGTAAGGATCAAAACGATTCCTCACGTGATATCGTATCCAATAAAAACCGTGCGGAATCCGATTTGATTGGTGATTCAAGAAACAATGAATAATAAAAAAATAACTATTGAAATACTAAACACAAACCAAGAATGAAGAAAGCACTTGAACATTCACTAGTTGCAAAAACACTAGATCGAAATTCTTTAGAGAATTTCGAGAACACCTTAGCTATCCACACAATCAACAACCCTAAACTAGTTAACAATAGGTTTCATATATTGGGATGACCAACTTGATAAACAAGTCACCACCTAACTACAAATTTTCGGCCCATTGATAGGAAAACCGATCGGACCACTATTAACCCACTAAACCCACTAATGTCAGCCCAATTACATAGATTAACTAGCCCAAAATACATCTAATGCAAAAGCCATAATTTCTAGGTCTCTAACGTATATTGTTCCTCACAAACAGGTCTTGTTCGTCTTCTTCGTTCGGTCGACCGAAGGAGGTTATTCAAGCTAGGTTTGTTTTTAGTTTCCACTAACACAAATCCGTATCATTTTTTATGTTATTTACATTTGTGATCCTGTTTTCATCGTTAGCCATGTCCAGCTAACTTCCTTGTAACTACTTTTGGTGAACGATTGCAATTCTATTCTATGTTCGATTACTTGTTTGCTAGTTGTTCGGGTTGTCCTTGCAACTCTAGAGCACCTCCATGCTAAGCTCATTTAATTAACTAGTAACTTAGATCAATAGTAGTAAACTGTCATTTTTCAGGCTTTCCTTGCGCCAGGAATTACGCAGCCTACTTAAGGGTTAGGTTATTAGGTATACTAGGCATTAGAGGACTATGTCTATGTAGTATTAGCAATCAGGTGGCTAAATTTAAATAGATAGCAATTCGGGATCGTAAACTGGTTACCTTTCATTACATAAGAGTTTCAATTAAAATTAAGCTTTAGAATTAGTAAATTAGTTAATTGATAATTTAGTTTAAGTTGTTAGTTACTTTCAAATCCAATCAAAACAGCCAAGAGGCATCTTAGACTAATTCAGTAGTTATTTAGTTAATTAGTTAACCCTATTCAGTTAGTTAAAAACTACATATTCCACTTGTTCGATACCCTAGCTTTCCATACCACAATTTAAGTTAGGTATTTGTATAGCGGTCACGATAGCCGTTATCAATGAACAAGTGGAATCGATAGATAATATGAACCGCATGATTACAATATACCTACCCCATTCATAATAGGGCCTCACGATTTTGTGTGTTCATGAGCCCTCACAACTTCAAAGATTCATGGCTAGCTTTCTCTCAAACATACATGCACTCCTCCATGGGATGTGCCACTATATATACTAAGATAACATACCAAGGGGAAAACTAGTAAATAACAAAACTTACATCTATTTTTTCATATTAACATACATTTTCAATGAATCATAGCAGAGCTCTATTTAACTCATAACTGTTTTCTTACATGAAGTATATATTCTTATGTACCAGGAACTTACATCTATTTCTATTCTTCAGGAACAAGAGTTCATCCGGATAGTGTTCTTCAGGAACAAGAGTGTATGTTATTTTAAGGTACTTGAGAATAGTATGATTAAGGTGTGATGTAAAGAATTTACCTCTGTAGATGCCGAAGCATTAAGTTGTTGTGGTAACGGTGTTCCAAGTGCAAATAGATGAGCTATAAGTAGATCAAGTTTTTTATCCGATTCTTCAATCTTCAGGAAGAGGACCTTAACTTGTTCATTTTTTTCATCCCTAAAAAGTCTCTCCTCTTTAAGTTTGAACTCAAGTTTTTCCAATTGACCATCAGTGTTGTTGGATCGAACCTTGAATTTTGTACAATTAACATAATGTAGTTAGATACTTTTTAACAAAGTACATAAATAGGAAAGCATGCAAACCCTATTGATTCATTATCTCTTAATTAGTTCTTAATTATTAATATATCACATAAATACCATATTGATTAATTATTTGATATGTTATACACAAATTAAAGACGTCTAAAGGGAAGAATGGAACACATCATGTCTTCAGTGGATATAAACAAATTACCATTTCTAGCAAAGTAGTAGATGCATGACATCAACATTCTTCTATTCTTATATTCTTCTATAGGGGAATTAAACTACAATTCTTTATTTTGTACCCCTCTAACATGAACCAACAAAAAATGTTGGAAACATTCCTATATATGTCCTCTAGGATCATTTCCTAGTAATGACCAGAGTAACATAAATTAGTTCTTAATTATTAATATATCACATAAAGACCCTATTGATTAATTATTTGATATGTTATACACAAATTAAAGACATCTAAAGGGAAGAGCGGAACACATCATGTCTTTAGTGGAAATAAACAAACAGTTGACCATTTCTAGCAGTGTACGTAAAGAAGATAGGAGGTTCACCAGGAACATGAATCTACAAACATGTGCATATGATTGACCTCAACATTCCTAGCATAAAAACAACTAATTTAGCATGCTCCCATAGTCATTTAAGAAGGTAAATAACTAATTTAGGTTGAAATGAATGGAGAGGATTTCTGCAATATATACCCTTTCCTAATAATTATATATGAAACGAAATTTTATCGATCTGTAACTATAATTGTACACAAATACAGGGATCCCAAGTTAAACATGTATCAATAATAAACAAAACCAACAATTTTATGAAAACAAACTGTAATTAATGAAACGGAATAACTTGACAATTACCGTTTTCTGGATTGATTGGTCTCCCAAATAACATGGAACTTCTGAAGAATCGCTAGCGCTGTCTGTTGAAGCTATTCGTTGTTCAAGCTCCATGGAAGATGTGAATGATATGGATGAGAAAGAAGACCTAGTTATTCGCTGGAGGCGTTTAATTGGAAATTTTTCGATAAAGTGAGAGGGAAAAGTATCTGATGAATCGATAGTAAGTAAATTTAGTTCAAAATTTTGTGTGTAATTTGAACTAATGGTGGGAAATTCAAATTTTTTGGTGATTTTTTTTAATTAAAAAGGGGGGAATTGTTCAAACTGATAATAAAACCCAAAATTAATTTAAACAATATGTATATTAAACATAATTAAACATAAACATAATTAATTAATTAAATGTCTCCACGTGGCTCTTCCGGCGGGTTCTTCTTCAAGATGAACTTCATCATCCAGTTCGTAAAAGTCTTCAAGTGCCTCTTCTTTTAGGTTTGCAGGTTCTTCTACAAGATGAGCTTCATCCTCTTGAGGTGTTGAAATAATGAGATTGTGAAATTGTACGAGTACATCAATTACGGTTGACAGAACTGTGATCCTTGAAGCAGAACTGGACGACGATCGGAGTTAAAAGCCCTAACAAAATTTTGTTTTAATATTAATTTTATTATTTTCTTTTAGATATAATAAAAAAGATTTTACTAACACATGCTTTGTGGCCGGGATAACGCAACTACAAAATACGGTGACATTACTAAAACACAACTCAAAAATGAAAATGATAAATTACTATGCAATTCAGAACAAAAATACGAAAACACCGCCATGTTGCGAATTTCTCATGTATAATAATTTTGTTTCCAAAAATATTAAATGACGACCAATTAGGCTGGTGAGGAGCAATTAGGACCAACTAGACTCAATGAGGACTAAATACTGACAATTAGCGTCATTTAGGATACTTTAGTGAAGACCAGTTATGGTCAATTAATATGGTCAATGAATATGAATTAGGACCAATTCAATGAGAAGGCCGATTATGCTCATAGGACCGATAAGGACGGAGCATGAAGGAAGTGACTAATGAGGATCGATGATCAAGTATGACCAATTATGACTAATTGGGGCCAATTAGTTTGAATGGGGAATAATGATACCAATAAGGGTAAATCATGGTTGGTGATGGTCGATTAAGACCAATTAGGTTCACTTAGGGTCAATGAGAACCCATTAGGACCAATGATGGTCGAATATGCTCGATTAGGACCAATAAGGATGAATTATGACCTATTAGGGCTAGTTAGGACCGCTGAGGATCAATTAGTGTTGGGAATCGAGATACCGAGCCAACAAGATTTGGATAGATGTGATTAATATTCAACGACCACTTATTATATACAGTCCTACAACAGGGTGAAGAACATGACAACTCAAGACAACACGACTCAACAAGGAAGTGGCTCTAGTTAGTATTTTACTATTATGCCCTTAGTGAGTCTTGTAGTATATATAGTAAGTCTTTCATTGTGAAAGACTTGATAATGTATGTCTAGTGAGAGAGAGTTCGTCATGGTTCTTTGAAGCTTGTAAGGGTTCATGAACTCACCTAGTAAGTTCATGATACCCGGGATGCGTGGGGTAGGTAAAATGTAATCATTCGATTATCTTTAATTATTTATCATTCCACCTTGTTTATCTATTTATCTTGTTCTTCGTATATCCATGTTTACACTAGCTTTGCTCATCATCATCATCACATCTCAAACACCATCGTGTTCATATTCGGGTGCTCATTTGTTTCTACAAAAACGAGTTACACAAAGACTCGATCCGCATCCGCAACCAAGGTATTTGGTCACCACCTCGGTTTTTCAATTGGCATCAGAGCCACGGTCGAGATAATGCAACCTCACGGTTGATATCTCAACTTTGTGATCATATGCTCATTATTTTTGTAAACAAATGGAGATGTTTTTATTTTTTAAAGATCTTTGAACTCCCTCCATATCTTTCAAAATCTGTGTTTTCTGTGTTCTTAAAATTCCACTCGGTTTTTGTGTTTGAAATACACATGTATTTCTAATATGAAATATTATTATGTGTGTTTATTTAAAACAAATTAAATAATTTAACTATACACACCATTCTCAAAACTTGAGCATCTCGAGACTTGCAACAAAAAGTTTTGTCCACATTATCAACACATTGTCCAACTTTCTTGTGTAGAGAATTGAATATTTAATTTTTATTCAAATTTTCTAATACTGGACAACATTGAAGAACTCAAATTACCTTATGTCACATACCATCAACCAAGCTTTTTCCTTTGTATAACCGGAAAAAACAAAAGTCCTCATGTTTCTCTCTCTTCGCTTGCTTTATCACTGCACAAAGAGTTTTGTTTTGTTCATAGGTCAACCAAGTACACTTTCTCGTTTATCCTAATTACCCGCCTCTCTCACTTCAAAGTTTCAAAGTCATATGAACTACTCTCTCTCTCTCTCTTCGAAGATAAAGATGAAATACAGTGAGTTAGAGGTTCTTTGTTGAAGTTGATGGAGATTTATGTAATTAGTAGATGATCTATTACGAGACTGTAGCTCGATGGTTGTTACTTCTCTGATTAATCTGGGTATAACGGGCGTTAAAGATGGTGTAAATTAGGGTTTGGCAATGTTATAGATGAAGATGGTTAAGGGATGATGGAGGTAAGGTCGAGATCAGGGTAACAAAATTAGCTGTAATGATCGTCGATGGTCAAGAAGGTGACGGTTAAGTTCTTAGTTTTCAGTCATTCAAAGATGACAATGGTGTGACAGTAGGGTTCTACAAAGACGAAAAAGTTGACGGTGATGTAGACAGATCTCGTATCCTTATAGCTGTTTCGCGAATTATGGTTTCACGCGAAGAAAGTTCACAGCGACGGGTCTGTATGCTGCTTTACGTGTGTCAGGATATGGTCCTTTTTGTACACATCAGTAAATAACGCAATTTCGAGGCAACAACCGGAAGAAGAACCTCTCTGTTCCGTCTTAAAATTCAACCAGAAGTTTGAGTTCAACCGGAACCTCGATATTCAACCGGAAAACCCCACGTTCAAGCGGAATTTCATGTTGTACCGGAAATTTCATCATTAACCGGAAACCTACTTCAAGCGGAGATTTCAACCGGAAATCGTGTTCCGTTTCAACTTGAAGCGGAAATCCAAACTTGAACCGGAGTTGGTACCTTCAAGCGGAAGTCAGAAACTCAACCGGAATTTTAGTTCAACCAGAAGAATCACGTTCAAACGGAAAAACCGCTTGAAATGGAAAACGTTACCGTTTGATGTTCAGTCACCGGAAAAACAATCCCAACCGGAGTTTGCTTCTGCGCTAACACAGGCCACTGGAAAAAGAGACTTTGATCGGACGTCGTGTCTTATGTTCGGGTTCGAGTCGCCGAAGAAGATGTTTCTGATCAAGTTTGTCTCGCCGGAAAAGATTCCGCTCACTGTTCGGACCACCGGAATGATGTTCTCTTTGCCGGAATTCGCCTCAGGTCGCCGAAAAAACATATTGGTTCAGGTTAGATGAAGTTGTTTCATTCATTGATGCTCATGTTCGATATTCGATTTAGTTTGACGACGGGTTTGCACTATGATGCTACTGTTTGGATTTATAACATTACGGGTTCGATTCGACATTGCCGCCTTTTCAGAATTAGGTGGAAGGGGTTACACAATATTTCTGATTGGAATATGCACGACGAACTTGATTTATATATTTGCTATTGGTTGCAAAAGTCTAGGGGGAGAAGATGTGATGAATTATGATGAGACTTTTCGCAACGGTTTTAGCAAAAGAAAGCAACGTGAATTTTAATCTTCGAAGCGTCCTTAAGCCGTAACAGTTGCGACATTGACATTATGGTAAAAATCGATCCAAGGTTAATAGCAAAAAAGAAGTGGTTTGTCTATGTGGAAAACATTGATTTGGTATTTCAACAATATTGGCACACTTGAGTTATGATTGAATCCTCAAGTAGCTAGCCATTGTGTTGAGTTTTGTAAACACCCTATACATTTATAGTCTTTGGTTTCGGGCTAGAAGATGTCTATTGTAGGGGGATCTTCACAAAGGAGAAACGAGGGTCACCTTGAAGTCAAGCTACAAGTATACAAGAATCAATGTCACAAGTGTTGAGTATTCCATCTACCAAATAGGGGGAGATTGTTGGGAATCGATATACCGAGCCAACAAGATTTGGATAGATGTGATTAATATTCAACGACCACTTATTATATACCGTCCTACAACACGGTAAAGAACATGACAACTCAAGATAACACGACTCAACAAAGAAGTGGCTCTAGTGAATATTATTTATTGTTTAAATATTATCACTAGTTAGTATTTTACTATTATGCCCTTAGTGAGTCTTGTAGTATATATATAGTAAGTCTTTCATTGTGAAAGACTTGATGATGTATGTCTAGTGAGAGAGAGTTAGTCATGGTTCTTTGAAGCTTGTAAGGGTTCATGAACTCACCTAGTAAGTTCATGATACCTGGGATGCGTGGGGTAGGTAAAATGTAATCACTCGATTATCTTTATTTATCTATCATTCCACCTTGTTTATCTATTTATCTTGTTCTTCATATATCCATGTTTACACTAGCTTTGCTCATCATCATCATCACATCTCAAACACCATCGTGTTCATATCCGGGTGTTCATTTGTTTCTACAAAAACGAGTTACACAAAGACTCGATCCACTTCTGCAACCAAGGTATTTGGTTACCACCTCGGTTTTTCAATTAGACAGAATAAGTACCATATGGCTCAATTCGGGTTAATGAGGAGCAATTTGCACAATTTGGACCAATAAGGACCAATTAGTGTCAGTTAGCCTCAATAAGGACCAACTAGACTCATCGAGGACCATTTACTTTGAAGTACAACAAATTTGAGTCAATTAGGGCTAATTGACCCCAATTAATTATAATTGGTCCTAAATGAGCCTAATTGGTCGTAATTGAATGTAAGTGATCTTTATTGAACCTAACTGAGCCTAATAGACTATAATTGACCTTCATTGGCCCTAATTCATCCCAACTGAGTGTTCACTGGTCCTCATTGCTCCTCATTTGTCATAAATGACCATGACTGACCTTAACCTTAATTCAGTCTGCTGGTCCTCATTGAGCGTAATTGGCCCTCAATTGGCCTAATAGACCCTAATTGGTCATATTTGGTCCTCATAAGGAGTCATTGAGCAAAATCGACCCTAGCTCGTGAGTTGTAAATGGTCTTCATCATTGACCCTAATTGATCCTCATTGACCCAAATTGACCCCAATTTACCCTAATTGGGCCTCGTGGCTTCGTTGGTCCTAATTGGTTCTACATTATCTTCATTTGCCCTGATCGGTCCTAATCGACCCTAATTGATGTGGATTCAATTAAAATAAATTAATAATATTATTCTAAACCAAATTAAATTATCAAAAATTTCCCCCATCCCAATTTCAACTAAATGGGCAAACTCCAATAACTTCCCCTGTTTCAATTCTTAGGGTTCATTCTGATCCAGAAGAACTGCCGTTAGTATAAAACTGCATTTCGAAAAATAGTTACCCTCTATTTCTGTCCAGGTTTCTAGTTGGCTATTTAAACCTAAACCTTACTCTCTAATTTCTCACAAATGGCACCCAAATTGAATCGAAAGGCTGCATCAAAGCCTACTCAACTGTTCTTCACCGAACACAATGTTGTAGCGTACTTCGAGAAGTCTGATAAATCAAAGCTATTTGATGAAATGAACAATTTCCTCGAGAAATCCAACACTCAATTTGCTTTAACTGTGAATGTTGTAATATGCAAGCAGAGAATTGCTGAATTTTGGGACTCAGCCAAAATATCTATTGATAGCAACGGGGTTGGTAAAATTGACTCTAGAGTCAATGGGAATGAGATTAGTCTGTCTGAAGAAATGATCCGGAAGCATCTGAAATTCAATGATTCAGGATGTAATCCTGATTACAGGTCTGAATTGTACTTAAAGACGTACGAAGCAATTGGGTATGGGGGTGACTTAACTTGTGGGACCATCAAAAAGGGACAACTACCCTATGTTTGGCGATATCTTGCTCATACCATTCTCCACTGCCTATCTCACAAAAAAACTACGTGGGATGAATTTGCTGCACATAATCATCCACTTTTCATGGATTGGTAAATGGGCTCAACTTTAAATATTCAAAAACGATATTTGATGGAATGTTGGAAAATCTCAAACCTAAAAGGATCTTTTACATGTACCCCAGATTCATCCAACATATTCTCAATTGTGAATTTCCAAATCTGCAAATCTCTGATCAACATCTTAAACTAAAATCTTTTACAAGTAAAACATATTCTAACATGCAAGTGAACAAAACTGTTTTTATTGGTAAAGACACATCACACCCTATGCCTAAGGCCAGGACTGATCCTAAGCAAACTACTGCTGGTGACCACATTGTTACACCAACAAGTATTGAGCCCACACCAGACCGACCATCCTCTTCCACTGATATACAAATTCCCACCAAAAGGATGAGGATGCCCACATCAAAATCCACAACCAAAAATACCACACCCACTCAACAATCACCCAAAAGGAAGACACTAGGTTTCCTTCACCTAGACCCTCCACAGGACTACCTTAGAATTAGGGTGATAAATCACCTAGGCCACATGAAGTAGATTCCCCAACCCTTATTGCAGGGAATATATTGCTGGACTTGGTTCAATCACCCAACCCATATTCTGCCGATAAGGTGATTTGTAGTAGTTATGAAGCAAGTCAGGTGGAAAGGGCTAACACTACTCATGAAGTCCCACTAGACCTGAGGACAGTGCCAACATTATTAAGACCCAATCCACGGAAACTGTTTCTGTCAGGGAACCTATTCAGGAACCTTTGATTGACAACAGGAATCCCAGGTGCCAAGAAACCATGGGTGCTGAGCAATAACAAGGTCGGCTTGTTTGCTCTTCTTTGCTCAAAGATACTGGCAACACACCAGTTGAGAGCAGCAAGACACATACTGAATTGAAGGTTCGATGTACAAAACTTGAAAATGAATTGGCAGCTCTTCGTGCAATTGTGAGAGCTCAAGGAGAATAAATTGAACGGTTGAAGGAAGGACAATCTGTGAAAGCCAGTGATAGGTAAGGTTGTCAACCATACGTTGAAATGAAATTCACATGTCAAACTAGATTTAATTCAAAATAGGATCTTGCACAGGGTGTCTTCCTCAGATGTTGATGAAGTTGAAAAAGTTGATCCGGTTGAACAACTTCATCCGGAGGAAGAAGGCCCTATTGATTTGGTTGAACAAGTTGATCCGGTTGAACAACTTCATCCGGAGGAAGAAGGCTAGGTTGATCCGGTTAAACATGTTGATCCGGTTAAACAACTTCATTGAGTGCAAGTGACTGCTGATAATCAGATGATCACAAGTGTGATGAGTGATCTGCAAACCACAAATGTGGAGATATCTCCTGAAGCTCTATCTTCCATAAGAAAAATGATTATTAGGAATACTCTTAACCGCACTTGGTTAAGGAGTACTCCATCTCTGCCCATCATTCCTGCTTTAAAGCCTAGTGCTCCATCTCCGCCCATCATTCCTATTTTAAAGCCTTGGGGTCCCCCTGATACTCCTAAAACAGAAAAGGTTGTTGAAGCTGATGTTGAAGAAGATGGAGTCAAAGACAAGGTGTTTGCAGCTGTTAAAGAGAAAAAGCCTGTGGAGCCAAAGATTGAACCTACTGATGAGAATGATTTTTCTGCTGAAGCGATCAGATTCGTGAAAGGAAAAATGGTGATGCCCTAGTACCAATCAGATTCTGACAAGGTGTTTGCAGATGTTAAGAAGACAAAGCCTCCAACATTCATTTATGATCAATAGGTATCTCTCCCAGAAGATGAGGTAAACATGATAAACCAGGCACTTGCATATGCTGAGAAAGCTGAACAAATAAAAAGGGGATAGAGACATGGCCTTGGCATTCAAACTAGAAGGAGACATGCGGCGTTATTCAAATAAAAAAGTAATAATGGGTCTGATAAATGAAATCAAGAGAAGGTCTATTGATGAGAAAATGGTAACGATGGACTCTAAGAAGGAGACAAGAAAAAGAAGAATGGTCACAGAATCTGACAAGGAGATCAAAGCTGAATAAGAAAAGATCATACTGTCAGATAACCTTCACAATGCCAAACTCCTTATGAAGTTCACATATATTATCATAGCCAGGGGATGGGCAACTCCTGAACAAGCAAATTTAATGACTGATAATCAGTTTAATACTGAAGGAAAAGATAGATGCTGATGAAAGGCAGGAGAATATAAAAAGGGAAGAAGAGATACAGAAAATCCTAGAAAACCCTATGACAGAGGAAAAAGACCTCAAGCTTCTCAAATGTATTTCACTAAGATGAGGGGGAGGATCCAAAAAATATCAATCCTTCTGGTATTAATAGCTTGAGAATCATATATTCAAATACCATACATGAATAGAACAAAATCTCAAAGGTTACAGGTGAACCAATACCACCAGGTGCATTTTCTGATCTGAACAGAACCCTAGCCTCATAGCAACCCGAAAGAAACCCCCTAGAACTAGTAGACCAGAAAAAAAGCCTAAACCTGTAAAGCCTCCTAAACCTGTAACATTAAAGCCTCTTCCACCAAAGTTTATAACAGACAACTTCACACCCATTATACCATAACCTAGAATTGATCATACTCTTCCATCTCCATATCCTCACATAAACAAACCCTGAAAACCCTCATCTCCACCCAAGTCACCAGAAAAACCACCCACCAAGAGAATGAAGTCAGTGACTAAGAAGGGAAACGGAAAAGTGATCAATGAGGAGGATGAATACAGAGATGTCCATGCTGAAAGGAGAAGAATCATCTCCTGGAGGTATGATGATCAAGCTAAAGTATACATGTTCACAACCAGTTCAGATGAGGTAATAAATTTTACAGCTGAAGAAGCTATGTACAACCTCACTGACCAGGAGTTGGGTGATGTTAGACAGTTACGTGGTGATATGAAGGGTACATGTTCACAAGAGGACTCCTTAATGCTGAGGATAAAGATGTATTTGGATGACTTATAAGGGGAAGTAGATAAAGCCACACAACGCATCATTGATAATCCTGTTTCGACGATTGAAGTTGATAAGGATGGAAAGTTGGTAGTCTATCGAGCTGATGGGTTATTCACAACGCATGGTACAGTTCCAGATCCAGAATGAAGCCAGGCTGGTAAAGACCGAATCCGTTTAATAATGACAATTAAAAGGCTTCATGTGGTTAAGAGAAAATAGGTGACCGACTGGGAGTATATGAAAGAAACAGGCATGTATCACATTTTCACCAATGAACATGGCGAGATAATTAGAAGCTTAGAAGATGCTCTAAATGGGCTTTCTGAAGATAAGATACGAGATACTGTCAGGATTGGTGATACTGAGAGCAGAATAGTGACAGGGACCTATCATGAAAGTCACATATTTCACAATGCCAAATTTCGGTTACAAGCTATTGAAGAGGAGAACAAGATGGGAACCAGATGAATTTGGCTGGAAGAAGAGTTGATCCCTGTATTTGTGTATAATTGCATAAGTTGTTCCAGTTTGTATGTTAACATAAGTTGTTACAGTTTTATTCATACACTTTTCATCTATAATAACATACATATTTTCAATGAATCATAGCAGACCTCCATTTCACTCATAATTGTGATCTTACATGAAGTATATATTCATCAGCTATGTTAGTATATGTTGGCATTTTGATATGGTGGGATGAGATGATTTATAAACAGGATAAATTTTACTTCTTCAGTAAATTGGAAGAAGACAAAACCGCGTGAACTACAATTCCTCAGGAAGAAGAGTTCATTAGGATTGAGAGAAGATGAACTAGAGTTCTTCAGGATGAACCGGATAAACTAGAGTTCTAAAGTTCTTCAGGATGGTTAACTAGTTTTCATCTATAATAACATACACATTTTAAATGAATCATAGCGGACCTCCATTTTACTCATAACTCTGATCTTACATGAAGTATATATTCATATGTTATGTTAGTATATGTTGGGATAAGATGATTTATAAACACGATAAGTTTTTTACTTCTAAATTTGAAGAAGAACAAAACCGGATGAACTACAATTCCTCAGGAAGAAGAGTTCATGAGTATTAAGAGAAGATGAACTAGAGTTCTTCAGGATGAACCGGGTAAAATAGAGTTCTAAAGTTCTTCAGGATGGTTAACCAATTCACAATAAATTAAAAATCACATCAGTTCTCAATAAAATCTATTTGCAACAATCAAATTTAGAATAAAATCAATTTTAATGATTGAGATAAAATCTATCTATATAATTAATGGGGTCAACCAAAACAAAACAGGAGGAAGAGTTAACAAAACCTTTAATATATATATATATATTGATCTATATACAAAGATTTTCATCAGATCCTATACAAAGATCTATCTAACTATCTAAGACCTAGCATCCGACATATAGTCTTCATCATCAAAGAAGCTGCTACTGCTGCTATCATCAGGAAACAACTTTTAACCAGGCGCCAATCTCGGTCCCAACTCGGAGGTATAGGTGGAATCCCTGTTCCGGATTAAATACACATCCAGCTCTCTCTCTCTCTCTCTCTCTCTCTCTCTCTCTCTCTCTCTACCCCTCTGGTCCCTAGAGATGAAGTTTCATATCCCCTACAACTTCGTTAGTGATGAAATCTGCGTACTCAAGCCCATTTGTGATGGACAGAGGTGGGATCCTCCAGTAAATGTAAGGGAATAATTTGTCGTTTGTGTATTAAATCATCACTTGGCGGACTATTTTGAAGGCCTATGTGATAGAATAGGTGAAAATTAGTTGGGTTATGGGTATATTGGGTCATTGGGCCAATTTAGACATGTTTGGGCTCATATAAAAAGAGTTTAGATGAAGTTTAGTGGGCCTGAAATGTCAAATACAGGAATTTGAGTTATTTAGGGTATAGGAGATTAGCTTGGAAAACAAGCTAATCATCTCCTATAAATAGAACCTATTATTGTCTGGAATAGGCTGCTGGTGTTGCTGTTTTCGTAAAAGGGGCTAAGGGTTGTTCACGAAATTCTCCAAGCGAATTTCGAAATTCCAAAAGTGTGTTGCAACCGGTTTGTGCTTAATCAAGTTCTCTTTCCATCGATCGGTTTGTTTTATTATTGTGTTTATTGTTTTTCTTTATCGATTATACTTGAATCAATCAATCGTCGGGATTCCGCACCTTCGAAGATGTCAATAAAAAGGACATTCTCAGTCCAACCAAGGCAGCCACACCCCCAATCCCTGATGTTACCAAGGGAGTGTTTTTAAAAGAAGTTTCATTCGTTGATTCATCAGGTCTACCCAGAACCACTATGGCCTGGGTACCTATGGCTAACTGATCTCTCACCTTGTGCAGGAACAGTCAAGGAGGACTTTCATTAACCTTGTTTGTTTGTGATAGTGATTGTTCCAGGCACAGGATAGGAGGCATCTCTCTACTACATGACATGAAGATTTCAATGGAGGGTATGTTTCCTTGTGAGAGGTAAAACATCAGCACAAAAAGGTAACACTGTCTTAATTGTTTGTTTCTTGGCTAATTGTTTGTTTCAGAAAATTTTCAAAAGATAAACTTTGAAGGTTATCTTGGCCAGTTTTAGTAGATATTTAGTGATGTGTCTGTGTGTGCATAAAAAAAAAAAAAAAAAAAACGTGTGTTGATTTTAAAAATCAAAAAGAAAGGGGAAGAATAGATAAGATGAAATAGTTGACCCCTCAAAAATTGTGCTTTTTAATTTTTAATCTTTTATTTGTGTTTGAGAAGGCAGGGAAGTGAAATATTTCCGTTCTCAGAATGACTGACACGCGTAAGGCAAAATTGAAAGACATGATCCAAGGTGATGTGCTCGGTAGGCTCAGTTCCAAAAACAAAGGTATGGGTCACAACACTTAAAGATAAAGTATGTCATTTGACGGGAAACACACACTTAGGTTAAGTGCTTGTTCTATTTGACTGCGAGATTATTCCCGATACACACGCCGGACTCCAAAGTGTTGAATCGAAAATCTCAAAAAGTCGGCATCCCCTCTGTTTTGTGTGAGCAAAGATCTGGGGATGTCAAAGCCGTCAGTCAAGTCTTGCCTCTGCTTTGCGTGAGCAATGACCTGGTGTAGAATGGTTGACGTGTTAATCAGACTTTCCTCTGTTTTGTGTGAGCAAAGACCTGGTTAGTATGGATTAACGTGCTTGCAGATCACTGTATATAATTTACACCCCAAAAGATGCCAATGTGCACAACAAAAGAGACCCTCTAGCGTCCAAAACCCTTTAGCCCTGACTTTGTGACTAGGCTTATGTGTTTGATGAAAGGTTACCACCTGACTGATAAACGCCTCTGAGTTGAAATCATACAAGTCTTTGTATATTATTCCTATCTCTTCTATGATCTGTTCTTTCTCTTCTCAACCAAGTCTCGAGAAAAGATTCAAAACTCTGGATATGGGAATGTGAAAATATGTGGTAGGGAATGATCAAGCTTGATAGACTGCACATATTAATTACCTAGGATTTTGTGTGACTGTCGGATGTTCATAATTAATGCACCTGAAAGATAAATAAGTGACAAACAGCCGAGAAAATGAGGAACATGGGTTTAAGAAGGACCAATATACTGGCAATCGCCTGGACGTGTTCGAGTAACAGATGCTGAAAAGGGTTCCTCAATTCAGACAAAGACGGTTTGATCCCAAAATAAAACCTTCTCGTTTAGTAATTTGGTATGTTTGTTTTGTTTCTTTTGTGTTATCTTAAGTTTATTGGTTGTTCAAGAAAAGCTTCCGAAGACTCAAAAGACACTGTTCGCTTGTTGAGGGGAAGCTAAATGAAGAAAAGATGCAGAGCAGAACAATAATTTTTTCATTCAAAAAGTTCAAGAATGCCAAGACAGGGGTTTTCAAAATCCCCTGAAGTTAATGGCAAGTCAAGACAGTTCCTGATTATTCAGCAAGGTCTCAATAGTTTTCAAGAAGGAGCAAGTATTTAAGAATCCTCCTCTCATTACATGTTCGTCATTTGAAGTCCAAGCTAATGCTGATTGAGAGAACACTCCCTAAAGTCATTTGTTGTTGCCCAATGAAGATTGTTAAAGAAAGGAATCTTCACCAACCCATACTCAAGCCAAGGAGAAGACTGCAAGTTCTAAAGATTGAAAGTATAAGATGACGTGAGGTCGAAGTCCCACTCAAAGATAAACCCAATTACACTAATTAGATAGTGGTAAGCGGGTGTCGATCACAGGGAGAATGTGGAACATGTGTTGTTTGTAGCAATTATATCTAAGCAAAACGATAAAAGTAAAAATGTAGAAATTGCACTATAGATGATGGAATTCGTGGATTAATAATTCTAAACACCGATTTGAGATTAATTAGAAATTAAATTACTTTGTAATAACAAGTATGAGAAGACGTGATCCTTCTAGATTTCGGGTTTTAAACTAACATTACATTATGGTTTTCAATTGGGAAGAACCACATAGACATGGTTCATGTGTAATTGAATGGAAGTGATAAAAGAGGACTAAGAACTCGGATAACTAGAATGCGAGGTCGTCACTCGATGATCATTCAATACAAACCAACCCAAATCCCTACCCAATAAATCTCGATTGCCAACGGCACCAAGAACTGATGGTTCAAGATAAAGATTAAAGCAAATACCGAATTGTTACAATCATTCAAACACACGTCATAGCAAAAAGCGTCGAACGCTTAGATTGCTATCCCAAAAGTAAAGAAAACCAAAAGTATAATGTCAAGAAACAAACCCTACGTCTAGAAGGAATCACAAGGAAATTTAGCCTCTCATGGTGAAGTTGATTGCAAACTTGATGATTTGATGCTCCATGGATGATTCTTCAATGATTCCTTGATGATTATGATGTTAAAATTGATCTTCCCCCTTGTTTTTCTCTCAAAAAATCGTCCCCAAGGAACCCTAGTTCGTCCCCCTTCGTCTGCCAAGAGTTTCCAATTGATCCGTCTCCCAAAAGTCTCCAAAAAACCCTTATTTACGATTTCAGCGCTGGCAGATTCGTAAGCTACGAATCTCAGTCAGCTTACGAATCTCAGAATCTGCCCAAAATATATTATTTCAGACCTGACAGATTCGTAGGCTACAAATCACTGTCAGCTTACGAATCTCAGATTCTGCCCAAAAATCCTTGTTTTCTTCATAACTTTCTCGTTTCAACTCCGTTTTCATCGCCGTTTTCGCCCATGTTCTCGTATTTTCATCCTCTATCATGCTAACATCCAATGCTTTCACTTACACTTCATTAAATCTCTCTCCAAAGCATGACCAATCTCCGTGGTTTACCTGCAAAGCATCAACTTCTCGTAGTTATTCAATATCATGAAATTAAACCCAACTAAGCATAAAATAAACACATTTATCACTTCTAATCACTAGCTAACGGTGCAACCGTCACATCCCCACACTTACCCGTTGCTTGACCCCAAGCAACTTAACATCATTTTGTTGTCAATCATCCAATCAATCCAGTCAAATCCAGTTTTCTGTTAAGGTTCCAAGTCATACCCCATTCCCAAAATGCATCAATGCACTAGTTAAGCAAAATGCAACAATCAAACTACAAGAATTTTAACCAAACCTAACATGCTCTCGGTCTTTTATGCACACAACAAACCCCTCACAATGAACACTCCTCTCGGTTAAGATTTGAAGGCTAGCGTAATGAGCTAGTAAGCACTCAATTGGCTAATGTGTTGTTTTACTATCATAAGCTTGTACAACTCTCGAACCTCCATCTAAATTGCTATAGCATGCATGCAAATCAAAAGGTCTTATAATGGGTTGTAACGGGGCTAGGCGTAGGGTGTGGAATGGGAATATTTGAAGTGGCTCAAGTGATTCGATCCGGCTTATTTATTACATAAGAACAAACGCTAATAGTTATACACTATGCTAAACAATAACTTCACATTCTTTTTGGTTGCTCAATACTTCAATCACTGATCTCATATTTTGCAATTTTTTTTTTTCTCTTTTTTTTTTCATTTTTCTCTTTTTTTTAAACAGAGATGTAAAAAGCGTCTAACGCTTAGATTACATAACAAAATATCGCAGCTTCACCAAACTACCTTATTCAACTTCTATCTACAAACAGCAAACAACTATAAACCGAATCGACCACTAGGGGTAGTAAGATGAGTGGAGAAGGCTCGGGTGATAAATCAATAGGCAATAAGCACAACATGGCTTCTAATGGACCCAAACCCCCACCCCTCACTTTTACCAAGCTCATATATGTAATGTATGAGGTCCCAACCCCCAAATCCCACACTCACGCACATCGAGAAGAGGCTTCACCTGAATGCCTAAATCATTTTCACATGCATATCATAGCCAAGATCTCAGAACGCAACAGTTGCACAAGTTCTAAAGTAATAAACACATAGCCACACTCAATGAATAAATATATATATGATAAGCAAGAGTGTAAGGCACAAAACTCACTAGTTGTGGAAAATGGGTTACCGGTTTGTTGCATGAATTATTATACCGAAAGCATGCTACCTTTGATTAAAGACTTCTATCAAACTTGCTAGGAATTATTGAGCAAATAAAGGGAATTATGACCATGTCAAGGAACCAACACTTTCAACTCCCACCAATCGGGCCTCTAACCAACTTGCACTTGTTTCAATCACCGGGGTCAGGAACACGTAACACAAAAATTTTCAAAAATTTCCCCCATCCCCACACTTGGGATACATTGCCCCCAATGTATGGCTTTAGAGGTTTTGCAAGGATGCACGGTGCTAACTAAAACTCTTTTGTTTCTTTCTTTTTTTTTTTTCTTTTTTTTTCTTTCTTTTTTTTTTATTTTTTATAAATATATAACTACTAAAATAAAACTAAGAAACATGGAAAATAAATACATGGACCTGATTAGCGCTCGGAGACATATGATGCTCTTGATTCTCCAACTTTCTGCCACATCCTCCCCACACTTAAGTGTTACAACGGCCCTCGGGTTGCCTCCCGGGCAGCGCTAAGTTTACTAGTCTTCAGCCAGACCATGCCAACTCTCAGTTATGGTGGTTTGAAAATGTAGCCCCTGCCATCTTCTCCAGTGTGCTTTTTCATTTGGTGGGGTGCAAACTTGTTGTATGTACTGAAATGTGTGTAATTTTTATACCCATGGGGATCAACATTGAGTACATTACTCCCGGAGCTTCGAAGATCTGGTGGTTTACCTTCTGTTGCACTCGCAGTAGCCTCATCATACCATGCACCCTCACATACACCCATAATGTGTGGAAGAACACCCGTATCAAAAACACATGATTCACCAACCCTTGCAGCAGACTCATAGGTGATAGATTTGGTCCAGGCATTGAAAAATAGCTTACGATTCTCTAGGGTCATTGTGATGATATCGTCCCGACAATTGATTTGAGCGTTGGCCGTGTGTAGGAACGGGCGACCTAGAATCACTTTATGTTGTGCTGGAGCCTTTGTGGAAGCATAATCCAGCACTAAAAAGTCCACCAGATATTGGAATTCGCCCAATTGAATCATAACATCCTTGACCACTCCGCGTGGCTTCTTCCAAGTCTCATCTGCTAAACTCACCACACTATCTATCACATGCAAAGGACCGAAGTCATATAGATCATACAGACTACCTGGTAACACACTCATAGTTGCTCCATAATCCAATAAGGCTCGAGGAATTTTCAGCTTTCCAACTCGAATTGGCACAATTGGTGCTCCTGACTCCTCGTCTCTTTTTTCTTTGATAGTCTCACCTATACCTGCAACAACTTGACAAGGAGAGGTTAGACATGTTTCATTAAATTTAATATTAGGAACGACACTTACCATGTTAATATGCACTTGCTTTGTATTTTTCGGATTCACCACTGTGTCACTTGGGAGTTGGCCCTTGTTTTTCTTCAAATCAGCCACCTCGGTAGCAAGTTGACCCATTTGGGTGGTCAATGACTGAATTGCCTTATCTCTTACCTCATCTTGTTGTATACGTGCATCATCCATCTGGTTTCTCTTGTGCATCTCTTGTTGCATCATCTTGAGCATATACATAACTTCACTACCACTTGAATTCGCAAATTGTTGTTGTCGAGGTTGATATGGTTGCTGATTAGATCCTTGAAAATTAGGGTTGGCCTGATTGGCAGGATTACCATAGCGAAAATTTGGATGATTCCTTAACCCCGGGTGATAGGTGTTTGAGTTCATATTATAGTTCCTACCACACCCTCCTTGACCTTGAACTTGCTTGACTTCTTCAAATTGCTCTTGAAAACCTTGACATTGATTAGCTGAATGCCCCAACTCATTACAACTTGCACATACATCATAAACTTGATTAGGAGCTTGGATGGGTTCGTTAGATATGGCTTGGACATGTGATCTACCAATGGCATGTCTAGTCCTCCTGGAAGATTGTGCCTTTCTCTTTGATGTCACCGCCATTTGCTCTAAATATGCCCAATCATCTTGCTCATAATTTGTACCAAAAGTGCCATTTGAGATGGACATCAAGTCACGAGCATCCTCGGGTGTCAATCCCTCATTGAATGCGTTCAATAGATCCCACAAATCAATCCCATGGTGAGGGCAATTTTTCAACATCAAGTTGAATCTGTCAAAAGCTTCATGAAAAAGCTCACCTTGTTGTTGTTGGAAATTTCTCAAGTTCCTTCTAGCATCGCTTGTCTTCTGATTTGTGTAGAACTCATCCAAAACCTTTGTTGCATTGCAGCCCATGTATAAATGGATGCGGATGGCAATGTGTGAAACCATCTCTTGGCTTTATCCTCAAGTGAAAATTGAAACAACACCAACTTGACTGCGTCGGGCGAAAAACCTTGCCCTCCAATGGTGTTGCATATAGAATCATATGCCTCAAGGTGAAAGTAAGGCTCCTCCGTTGCCAACCCATGAAACTTGGGTAGACTTTGTAATGAATTGGTCCTTACCTCAAATGTTCGACCTTCCCGATTTTGAGGAATTACCACCGGTGATGGGTTGTTTGTTATGATGGGTCTGAAATGTGATTCAATTCCTCTATCCGCATCACGGTTATGCCTTCTTGGAACTGCAATTGGTACTCCTTGCCGTGGCGGTGGGCCTTGTGGAGGACCTTGATGATTCTGTGGTGGCACCCTTTGTTGAGGTGCTTGCCTTTGGGCTGGAGGTGGCTGCTGTCTTGGCATAACCGGGGGTCTCATATACCTTTGTTGAAATTGACCGACCGGTGGTCTTTGTTGAAATGCAAATTCTTCTTGAGTAAATCCTTGACTTACATTGCCCTCTATTTCATATCCTTCTTCATAATCTTCATACCTGCCTTCATAACCATCACCATATCCCCCATATTGTCCCTCCAATGGTATATGTGTATGTTGCTGAAATCTTAGTTGACCTTGTTGTTGGGGTCCCGGAGTTGTAAAAACTGGTGGAAGGTTTGAGGTGGTATGGGTTATAGGTGGGGTTTGCTGAAATAATGGTTGTTGATTTTGTTGAGATGATTGCCCATAAGATGGATAAAATTGGGCAAAGGATGGAATGCCCGAATAAGATGCAAAACTGGATGGGTGTGATTCAGGCAAACTTGTTGAAGTGGTAGTACTAGATGTGGGTATAGTGGATGGAGAAGGGATTGAAGTAGGTGGTGGTATATATTGATCCGAAGGTGAGACTGATGTGTCCACCGGTTGCTTTCTCGGTTCACTTTGTGGTTCCATTCTCTTGCTTTGCGTACTCGGTGATCCAACAACCTTGTTTTCTCGATGTAAGATTCGGTTCTGACTGATTGTCCTTTCGATTTCTGGATCAAACAATAATGGAGATGATGAACGTGAGCTCCTAGTACGCATGCACCTGTGAGTACCTGCACACTAACACAACCCAGTGTAAAACTGACAAACAACGAAAATAGGATAAAGAAACACACGTTGCGCACGTCTCCCCGGCAACGGCGCCAAAATTTGACGTGAGGTCGAAGTCCCACTCAAAGATAAACCCAATTACACTAATTAGATAGTGGTAAGCGGGTGTCGATCACAGGGAGAATGTGGAACATGTGTTGTTTGTAGCAATTATATCTAAGCAAAACGATAAAAGTAAAAATGTAGAAATTGCACTATAGATGATGGAATTCGTGGATTAATAATTCTAAACACCGATTTGAGATTAATTAGAAATTAAATTACTTTGTAATAACAAGTATGAGAAGACGTGATCCTTCTAGATTTCGGGTTTTAAACTAACATTACATTATGGTTTTCAATTGGGAAGAACCACATAGACATGGTTCATGTGTAATTGAATGGAAGTGATAAAAGAGGACTAAGAACTCGGATAACTAGAATGCGAGGTCGTCACTCGATGATCATTCAATACAAACCAACCCAAATCCCTACCCAATAAATCTCGATTGCCAACGGCACCAAGAACTGATGGTTCAAGATAAAGATTAAAGCAAATACCGAATTGTTACAATCATTCAAACACACGTCATAGCAAAAAGCGTCGAACGCTTAGATTGCTATCCCAAAAATAAAGAAAACCAAAAGTATAATGTCAAGAAACAAACCCTACGTCTAGAAGGAATCACAAGGAAATTTAGCCTCTCATGGTGAAGTTGATTGCAAACTTGATGATTTGATGCTCCATGGATGATTCTTCAATGATTCCTTGATGATTGTGATGTTAAAATTGATCTTCCCCCTTGTTTTTCTCTCAAAAAATCGTCCCCAAGGAACCCTAGTTCGTCCCCCTTCGTCTGCCAAGAGTTTCCAATTGATCCGTCTCCCAAAAGTCTCCAAAAAACCCTTATTTACGATTTCAGCGCTGGCAGATTCGTAAGCTACGAATCTCAGTCAGCTTACGAATCTCAGAATCTGCCCAAAATATATTATTTCAGACCTGACAGATTCGTAGGCTACAAATCACTGTCAGCTTACGAATCTCAGATTCTGCCCAAAAATCCTTGTTTTCTTCATAACTTTCTCGTTTCAACTCCGTTTTCATCGCCGTTTTCGCCCATGTTCTCGTATTTTCATCCTCTATCATGCTAACATCCAATGCTTTCACTTACACTTCATTAAATCTCTCTCCAAAGCATGACCAATCTCCGTGGTTTACCTGCAAAGCATCAACTTCTCGTAGTTATTCAATATCATGAAATTAAACCCAACTAAGCATAAAATAAACACATTTATCACTTCTAATCACTAGCTAACGGTGCAACCGTCATAAGACATTTAATATCACAAGCCAAGGGGAAAATTGTAAGGGAATAATTTTTGGTTTGTGTATTAAATCATCACTTGGCGGACTATTTTGAAGGCCCATGTGATAGAATAGGTGAAAATTAGTTGGGTTATGGGTATATTGGGTCATTGGGCCAATTTAGACATGTTTGGGCTCATATAAAAAGAGTTTAGATGAAGTTTAGTGGGCCTGTGATGTGTTGCAAACACATCCTGTTTTTCTGAGTCTTTCGTTATGTATTTGAGTCTAAATTAGTCGGGTTTCTTTAGTTTTATCTGTTTTTAGTTAAGTTGAGTTTTTGAGTCAGTTATTTATGTATTTATGAGTTTTACAGGTTTTGTGGGAATTCCTGAGGATAGGTGAGAAGTTGAGAGAAAAGGAGAGAAGAAATCAAAGAAGTGCTGAAAGATAAGCAGCAGGCGTATCGCCTGGTGAAAAGCCATCTGCAAGCGTTACGCTTGCTAGGAAAAAGTCAACAGAAGTTAAAGTCGGTTTGACCCGACTATTTTGGCGTATATGCTCTCCAAGCGTATCGCGTGAAGAGAATTAAGCAGCAAGCGATACGCTTGCTTCCTAATAATCCGGAAACATTGCTTAGTCAACTTAAATACGACTTTAAGGGTTTCAATTCGGGGGATTCGACTTCCAGACGGCAGAGGACGATCCAGAGACGAAAATTTGAGATAGAGAAGAGCTGGGATCGCAAGGAATCACTGGGGAATCGCACATTCATCATCGAGATCATTACCGGTTCTACCGACTTTCCTTGTTATTCTTTTAAACTCTAGTTTTCATTATGGTTTCTGTCAAAGATTTCATCTTTATTATACTTTCAGACTTGACCATGATTGTTGGCTAGATTCTTAGTACCGCCTAGACTCATTGTGATGAATATTTGCTATTGCTGATTTTAATCCGGTTTATGACTAATTGATTGATGTACTTTCCTATTAAATTCCATGGTTGCTAAGATTGTATGCATATGTGAATTGTGATTGAATTTCTAACTATTGATTGATGCACTTTTTGGCCTTCGAATGTCTTTCGGTTTAGGTGAATTGTCTAAAGTAGCTAGCTTTAGGGTTGGTTGCGATAGAGTGGTTTAGGAGACGTCTTGAACTATTGTGATAGTTAATAATTATCTTTTTGATTGCAATTTGCTGCCCTAATTAGACAAGCTGGAAGGTGATAATTAGGTAGGTTAGTCGGGTGTGACTAGTGGAATAGGATCACATCGCCATCGGGAGAGGGGTGCCCTAGGAAATTAGGTAACTTGCTAATTCTTGTTTGTCGTAGTAATTCATGGTAGCTCCTGCTAGCTTAGGGTGCCTTAGATTGTTTCGAGGGTGGCTAGGTTTAGTTGAGGTTGGATGTACCCGAAAGGTGAACTCCTGTTCCAGCGTTAGGACTGTCAGCTAGGAAGAACTTGAAAGGTGAACTAGCCGCCATCAGATTAGTCATAACCGATTGAAGTTGTCGTTAGTAATTAGGATTCTGAGTCTAGGTGGTACCTCTCTCTGTTTCTGAAGGTTGTCTTTAGCTCGTTCGTTGTCCGTTTGTTAGTTGCGTTAGTAAATTTTCATTCAAATCAAATCTCAAATCAAAAACCCAAATTACTCAGTATTTCCGTTTTCTAGGTCTAGGTTAAGTCTTTGTCTTTAGAGTGTCCTTAGGGTTCGATATCCCCGGTCTTGCCTTAGCTATTCTACTATCCGATAGGTACACTTGCCTTAGGGTTCGGTTTAGTTTAGGTATTTTCGGTAAAATTAGGTGTGTCTAGGTCTAGATTTAGGTCTAGGTTTTTATAGTATTTTTAGAGTCGTTCCGAACACATCAAGTTTTTGGCGCCGTTGCCGGGGACACTTGGCAATAGCAAGATTAACTTAGGTCGTCGTTAGGAAATTTTGAGTCTTTTTGGTTTTTCCGTGTCTAGAGTCTTAGGATTTCCGTTTTTGAGTCTAGATTTTTAGGTTTATTTTCTCCTTTTACTTTCTCTTTGAGTCAGTTTCCTCATTTTATGCCACACACCCGTTCACGAGGTCCTCCTGAGTTGTCACCACTTTCTGATCCCGACGCGGATATTCGTGAACGGTTTCGCCTTCTACGCACCGAGCTAGAGGCATTCATCATTTCCACCGCTCAATCCAAACCATCTTCATCCACACAAACCACACGCGACACCAAACCCATTCCATTCCCCGATCTTTCATCTATGGCGGCACGTCGCACCGTCCACGAGCAGGCTAGCGCCGGAGTCACCGAGGCCCGGTTTGCTATTGCACAGCCTGCTATTGCCAACACCGCGAATTGGCAAGTTCCGTCCCACGTCATCAACGCTTTGACGGATTCGATCCAGTTTCATGGACGTGAGGACGAAGATGCACCGACGCATATCTCCCGCTTCATTCGTATCTGCAACACGTTCGGACTCACCGGAGTCGCGAACAAAATAATCTACTTGCGTTTATTTCTATTCTCCCTTACGTTTCGAGCCGCCGAGTTGCTTGAGACGCTTCCGCCAAATTCAATCGCCACCTGGGACGATCTCACCGCAAAATTCCTGAAGAAGTATCATCCTCCAGCCAAGGTTTCACGTACTCGGGAGGAAATCTACTCTTTCAAGATGGACCCCGATGAGCCTTATTCTGTTGCTTACGAGAGATTCAACACCCTTCTGAGTAGATGTCCGCAACACGGGTTGACGGACTGGGCGATCATAGAAAAGTTCTATAATGGACTTCCTTATTCTGTCCAGAAGGATTTCAACATCTCGGCTGGGGGACATATGATGGAGAAGCTCACTGTGGATGAATGCAAATCATTATTCGAGAGCTTCGCACTTGCTGAACAGCAGGCACCCGGAGGTCGGAGAGCCACCTTGGCCCCGACTAGGTCACTCGTACCATCTACATCCACCCGGGGTGTCAATCACATTGGCTCAGAAACCATGTCACCTAGGGAGTTAGAGAATATTTAGAAATCTTTAGAAGAAATCAAACTCCACATCAAAGCCAAATGTGAGCTGTGCAAAGGCGCTCATGACACTCGAGACTGCCCGCTTGCTCCCGCTGAGCAGACGGATTACATTGGAAACCGAAACCAGTTCGGTAATTCTTTCCAGTCTGGGTGGAGGAGTGGCCAAAATTCAAGATGGCGAGAGGGAGGAAATCCACCTGGTTTTCAGCCGAGGTATAATCAGAATGGTGGAGGAAACAAGGGGCCGACTATGAAGGAGCTTACAGAGCTGGTCATGAACCAAACGCAGATTTTGCAGCAGATGAACGCAAGAGATGAGGCCACACAGAAGAAGCTGGCGGAGCATGATACTTTATTGAGGAACCAGCAAGCTTCATTCCTTGATTTGCAGAGGTCAGTCGGTGACATTGCGAAGCAGCTGAAGGAGCTCAATACCCGTGGGGGTCATTTTTCTGGTAGTACTTACAAGAACCCCAATGCCAATGTGAATGCCATCACCACTAGGAGCGGGAGAGTTGTCCAGAGTCCATCGCCGGCAGAAGTAGAGGAAGAGCCGGTTGATGAGGAGATCGAGTTGGAGACGCCTGGCGGGAGGGTGCACGAGAGCGTTACGCCAGCAAGTACCGCACCAAACGTCGAGGCTGAGGTAGTGAAAGAGAAGCCGCTGAAGTGGGAGGCTGTTAAAGAGAAGAAGAGGGTGCGATTCGCAAGTAAACCAATCACAGCTGATGACCTGAAGCAAGTGCCTTATCCTAAACGTCTAGTTCAACAGAAGAATGCGCGTGAGTACAGTCAGTTCTTAGAGCTTCTTAAGCAACTTAGGGTCACTTTACCTTTTACTGATGTCATTAAACAAATGCCTAAGTATGCTAAATTTTTAAAAGATATGTTAACAAATAAGAAGAAGCTTGAAAATTTTGCGGATGTCACACTTGATGCTAATTGTTCTGCTGTAGTTCAAAATAGATTGCCTGAGAAATTGACTGATCCTGGTACATTTACGATTCCGTGCTCTTTTGGTGATTCATCTGTTACTTGTGCTTTAGCGGATCTAGGTGCCTCTATTAATGTTATGCCATATTCTGTTTTCATGCACCTAGGATTAGGCGAGTTAGAATCGACTAGGATGACCATTTCTTTAGCAGATAGGTCGGTTGTTAAACCCAAAGGAATAGTGGAAAATGTGCTTGTTCAAATTGATAAATTTTTGTTCCCTATAGACTTTGTGGTAGTTGACTGTGCATATGATACTAGTTGCCCTTTGATTTTAGGTAGGCCTTTCCTTAGAACCGCTCGGGCGCTAGTTGATGTTTTTGCGGGCACGATTACTTTGAGGGTTGACCATGAGAGTGTAGTGTTTGAAGTGGGTAGACGTAAGTATAGGGGCACCGAATCGGTGTGTTTGATAGGTACTTTTATGTCCTTCATAGATCTGGTGGTTGTAGGAAATCGATTAGATGATGATGAGTTTGAGGAGGATGAGTGTGGGGAGGACACCGGGGGGTTAGTTGAGTTAGTTGAAAAAAATGAAATTTTTGACCCATTAGAAGAACCCGGTGAGGTAGTTGAGAAGGTAGGTGAGGTAGTTGAGGATGAAGTGGTGATAGTGGATAAGTGTGGGGAAGATCTAGGAGGGTTAGAGATTTTATGTGATAAGAATGAGAGTTTTGACCCGTTAGGAGAACCCGAGAGGTTGGTGAGTGTAGAGAGTGAAATGGTGGTTGAAGAGGTAGATAGAAAAGCCACACTTGGTGATTTAGGTATTTTGAATGATGAGGTTGAGTTTAGACCAAGTGTGGGGAGGTTAGATGTGATTGTTGCCACCCATGACCCGGAATTGAGTTTTCTTAGTGAATGTCGATTTTTCTCGGGTAGGTACAAGCATTGGAAGGTTAGGAAGTTGTTGAGAGTGGTAAAGTCCAGTGCTTAATGGGGTAGGAAGTTAGCTAGAGGTTGTTCGAATAGAAACCGGGAGCAAACCGGTAGTTTGGTAGTCAAAGATGTGAAGTCTAAGCCTCCGGATGGTTTGGGAGGTTTTGGTTCAGTTTTGTGCTAATTGGTGAAGTGCCCGGTTTGTATATTGTGTAGTTGTGTTTTAATTTTCTGCAATTTCTTTTTTAGTTTTCGTGTTTTTGCGTCTGTTGGGTTTTGTGTTTTTGGTGTTCGCAGGGAATTCTGGAGATTCAAGATTTGGAAAAGGGGAGTGTGCAGGCCAAAACTGCTTCTGTACTGAGAATTTCGACTATGGGACCTGGAGAGTAAAAGAGATAGAAAATTTTTGGGGGCCAAAATTCCAAAAATTCTCTGGAAATCACGTTCCAAGCGTATCGCCTGGAGGTTGGTAGGTTATAGGCGATACGCTTGCATCCTTTGGCGGGCCGGTTGTGTGCAGCTCCAGGCGTATCGCCTGGAAGATGCATGGTTGTAGGCGATACGCCTAGGGGAGATAAGTCAGAAAAATTTTCAATTTTTAAATTTTTTATTATTTCTGTTTACCGAGTTTGTGGTGGTTCGCTGCGGTCGATGTGCTGAGTCTCTGGAGTTTCAGGTGAACACGTTTCAACTCCTTTTATTTGATTTATTTTATTTCTGATTTGTTTTTGTTCCATTCCACATTGAGGGCAATGTGTGATTCAAGTGTGGGGATGGGATACTTTCGTATTGAGTCAGTCTTAGTCAGTCTTTTATTTTTGGTGTGTTATTGAGTCATAAAAATTGAAAATTGAAAAAAAAATTGAAAAATTGTTCAAAAATGTCCAAGATTCTGGCTGCAATTAATGGAAAATGATAGGAAACTGGGAATTGATTTTCTAGTTGTGTGCTTAAGTAATAAATTAATAATAATTTGGTAAAGTGATAAGTATGGTGAGAATGGAAAGCACTACTAGTCTATGATGTGTTGGTAGGCCCAGCTGATCTAGGAGTAGCTTAAATAGCCTGTGTGTTTATTGTTGTATATATATGCTAATCAGTCTGCTAGTGGGTTCCCATTTTAGGAGTGATAGGGATTCTGAATCTGATGATTAGGAGGAAAGAGACCCCTTTAGGCTAGATACTCTTATGTCCTTAGAATTTCTAATGAGCATGTAGTTAATAATCTGGTTAACGAATTAGAGTGAAGGGGCAGAATACTCATGTACGAACTAAGGATAGTATCCCGTGGTAAGTACCTCTGATGATGTTTCGGATCTCGCGGGCAAAATACTCACGTATGATTTCGGGGGTAAGACCTTGTGAAAGAGTACCTCTGGTGATGTCCGTTGGTAATTTTAGGTAAAAGTAACCAATTAAAAAAAATGAAATGAGAAAAGGAAAAAAGAGAAAAAGGGTAGTTTAGAGAATAAATGCTAAATAATTTGCATATAAATAAATAGTTATTCTTTGGACATCCTAGTATCTGGTTTAAGGGGGGGTGGAGAAAATATATAAATTTAAATCAATTATACCCTTTGCTTTGACTGAATATGATTCGGTAGTAGGTTGAACTAGAGCTTTCTTTAGTGGGATCCATAGGCGACTGAACTTATATCTGGTAATTTCATAAACACATGGGGGCGAAAGAAAAGGTTGGTGGTTGGGTTTAATCGGATAGAAATATCGGCAATCGTAGTTAGTGTGCTAGTATATTATTGGTTTGTGGAATTGAAATGGTGGACTGTTGAGTTTTGAATGATAAATGTTTAGAAGTCAATTTCCTGGTTATGATTCCATTGCAGTATTTTTCGAGGACCAAAAAAGAGTCAGTGTGGGGATATTTGATGTGTTGCAAACACATCCTGTTTTTCTGAGTCTTTCGTTATGTATTTGATTCTAAATTAGTCGGTTTTCTTTAGTTTTATCTGTTTTTAGTTAAGTTGAGTTTTAGAGTCAGTTATTTATGTATTTATGAGTTTTACAGGTTTTGTGGGAATTCCTGAGGATATGTGAGAAGTTGAGAGAAAAGGAGAGAAGAAATCAAAGAAGTGTTGAAAGATAAGCAGCAGGCGTATCGCCTGGTGAAAAGCCATCTGCAAGCGTTACGCTTACTAGGAAAAATTCAACAGAAGTTAAAGTCGGTTTGACCCGACTATTTTGGCGTATATGCTCTCCAAGCGTATCGCGTGAAGAGAATTAAGCAGCAAGCGATACGCTTGCTGCCTAATAATCCGGAAACATTGCTTAGTCAACTTAAATACGACTCTAAGGGTTTCAATTCGGGGGATTCGACTTCCAGACGGCAGAGGACGATCCAGAGACGAAAATTTGAGATAGAGAAGAGCTGGGATCGCAAGGAATCACTGGGGAATCGCACATTCATCATCGAGATCATTACCGGTTCTACCGACTTTCCTTGTTATTCTTTTAAACTCTAGTTTTCATTATGGTTTCTGTCAAAGATTTCATCTTTATTATACTTTCAGACTTGACCATGATTGTTGGCTAGATTCTTAGTACCGCCTAGACTCATTGTGATGAATTTTTGCTATTGGTGATTTTAATCCGGTTTATGACTAATTGATTGATGTACTTTCCTATTAAATTCCATGGTTGCTAAGATTGTATGCATATGTGAATTGTGATTGAATTTATAACTATTGATTGATGCACTTTTTGGCCTTCGAATGTCTTTCGGTTTAGGTGAATTGTCTAAAGTAGCTAGCTTTAGGGTTGGTTGCGATAGAGTGGTTTAGGAGACGTCTTGAACTATTGTGTTAGTTAATAATTATCTTTTTTATTGCAATTTGCTGCCCTAATTAGACAAGCTGGAAGGTGATAATTAGGTAGGTTAGTCGGGTTGACTAGTGGAATAGGATCACATCGCCATCGGGAGAGGGGTGCCCTAGGAAATTAGGTAACTTGCTAATTCTTGTTTGTCGTAGTAATTCATGGTAGCTCCTGCTAGCTTAGGGTGCCTTAGATTGTTTCGAGGGTGGCTAGGTTTAGTTGAGGTTGGATGTACCCGAAAGGTGAACTCCTGTTCGAGCGTTAGGACTGTCAGCTAGGAAGAACTTGAAAGGTGAACTAGCCGCCATCAGATTAGTCATAACCGATTGAAGTTGTCGTTAGTAATTAGGATTCTGAGTCTAGGTGGTACCTCTCTCTGTTTCTGAAGGTTGTCTTTAGCTCGTTCGTTGTCCGTTTGTTAGTTGCGTTAGTAAATTTTCATTCAAATCAAATCTCAAATCAAAAACCCAAATTACTCAGTATTTCCGTTTTCTAGGTCTAGGTTAAGTCTTTGTCTTTAGAGTGTCCTTAGGGTTCGATATCCCCGGTCTTGCCTTAGCTATTCTACTATCCGATAGGTACACTTGCCTTAGGGTTCGGTTTAGTTTAGGTATTTTCGGTAAAATTAGGTGTGTCTAGGTCTAGATTTAGGTCTAGGTTTTTATAGTATTTTTAGAGTCGTTCCGAACACATCAGCCTGAAATGTCAAATACGGGAATTTGAGTTATTTAGGGTATAGGAGATTAGCTTGGAAAACAAGCTAATCATCTCCTATAAATAGAACCTATTATTGTCTAGAATAGGCTGCTGGTGTTACTGTTTTCGTAAAAGGGGCTAGGGGTTGTTCACGAAATTCTCCAAGCGAATTTCGAAATTCCAAAAGTGTGTTGCAACCGGTTTGTGCTTAATCAAGTTCTCTTTCCATCGATCGGTTTGTTTTATTATTGTGTTTATTGTTTTTCTTTATCGATTATACTTGAATCAATCAATCGTCGGGATTCCGCACCTTCGATTGATCGTTGATATCGTGTAAGGATCGTTTTGGGACTTACAGTAAATGAGGAAATAGCCAATCGATGTGTGGTTTAGGTATTGCACCATTTGATTCAGATCATGACAATCAAATGTGTGAATGTTGACATAATCCACATTTCCCTTCCACACATCCTGGCCGGCGCATTCCGGTGGAAATCGCCGCAGTGATGGATCTTGAGGGTGAACCTCCGACCACCTGTAAAAAACCCAAATGCGCAGTAGAGAGTAAGTAATTAAAAAACAAAAAACCCTAAAAAATAAAAACCTGCAGCCATTGTTGAGTGAAAATACACTTACGGGGAGACTTGTCGTAGTAGGGCGCTGGTTCATTAACACCTCTAATCCTCCATTATTTACCAAAGGCAGCCATTGATCGATCAAGGTTTTTTTCTTGATGTTCAGGAAATACATTCGTACAGAAGATTTTGGTGGCAAGAAAGTGGAAATTTAAAGGCAGTCGGGCCACGCTACCAGCTATGGTGGCAAGAAGTGGAAAGGTCATGCAACGATAACCGTGTATATTTTTTACCATTACCACGCAAATCCTGTTTTTACCGTGTCTATTTATTACCTTTAGCAGTGCAAATTTTTTTGATCAATTACTTTTTATGTGATGGGAGTAATTAAATAAGTTCTGGTTAAAATATAACCAATTAACACTTCTGTCTCAATGGTTCTTCTTAATCTTGTAGTGTGTTTCTTTCTTTTGACTGACCCAGGTTCAAGCCTTGTTTGCTACATTTTATAATTTTTTGATTGTCTAATAGTGGATGACATGATTTATGAACTGGATATATTTTTACTTCTTTAGTAAATTGGAACAAGAACAAAACCGTATGAATTAGAATTCCTTAGGAAGAAGAGTTCATCTGGAATGAGTGCAAATGAACAGAACCGGATGACATTTTAGACAACTGTTTCACTGCCTTGGCGGACTGAGATGATTTATAATTAAATATGATCAATTTTAGTTATTCATTAGAAAAGAAAAAGAATAGAACCGGATGAACTAGAGTTCTTCAGGATGATTTATAATTAAAAAAATCTATTTGCAATGGAAAAATTAAGATTCATGTATTTTTCCGGAAGAAAATTCATTTTGGATGAATGTTTATAACCTTCCGGAACATTACCTTTCGCCACGCATATAATTTCATACCGTGACCATTCGTCATCTACTATTTAGTCACACAACCTAATAACATTGGCCATATGTACTAGCTTTTAGCCACATAACTAAGTAAAAACAGTGGTCATCGCTCACATTTAGCCACACATAATATATACTTAATAGTTTTGTTTTTTTTAATTTATTAAGTAATAAAATTTACTCTTCCGTCACACAACATTATTTAAGCGTGGCCATACATTTCTTTTTGGTCACACGAATAAAAAATCATAAAAATTATGTGGCCGTTTGGTGCATTTCGCCACTCTTTTTTAAGTGTGACAAACAAGTGCCATATGTTTTTGTAAAACAGTGGCTAAAGCCACTGCACCTGATTGTTGTTAACACATAAACAAAAAAATACGTGGCTAAAAGGGTCCAAATGCTATATATTTGGCCACGGGTACAAAATATGTGTGGCTAAAACTAGTATTTCTTACCTTTGGTCACGTTTTTTTTTCTTCAAAACAGTGGCTATTGATAACGGTTTGTCAGGCCGTTTCAAATCCCCAACTAAATTGATTTGTAGTAGTGGTAAGTTAGGGTTATCGAACCAAGGGAATATGTGGAAATTGACTAGTCGATTAACTAAGTTAACTAAATTTACTGATTACCTAAAATTAACTAAGGTTGCCACTTGGCTGTTTTGAATTGTTGGGTGAATTAACTAACAAATTAACTAACTTTAACCTAAAAACTTAATTGAATTCAAATGAGACAAATCTAACCACTTCTGGATCCTGGTTGGCTACCGATCTAGAAAAACCTAATTACTTAACCGTGACACATAGACATGCCCCCCAATTGCTTCCTTGACCTAATAACCTAGTTTCCTAATGGGCTGATTAGTCCTGCCGCAAGAAAGTACTAGATCAATAAACAGTGGACCACTAAAACCCTAGATTACTAGTTAAATTTAACAATTCCGCATGCAGGTATTCAACGGTATCAAGTATTCCGGAATAACTAGATAAGCAATAGGTTAATCATAGAACGAATCCACCAACCAATCACCAAAAGCGGTTAGTGGTGGATTAGCCGGACATGGCTAATGAAACAAACAAACACATAATGAAAGATTGCATTGAAAACAGTTACCGAATGATTAGAATGCTTCAAAATCTCCAAAACAATGGTGGAATTCGCAAACCCTACTGCTCTGGTCGTCTAGAATAAAGATTACTCACAAAAACTTAAGAAACAAGTTTAAATACTAAACCCTAAAAAATTCTACTGTCGACCGATTCGGGGCGTACCGCCCCAAACTGTGGGAATCTGGGCGTACCGCCCGGATTGCATAACTCGGCTGCTTCTCTAAACTTTAGGGCGTACCGCCCTAATCTCTGCTTCACTTGGCGCACCGCCCAGAATTGAAACTCGGGAACTTTTCTTGATTTTCTTCTAAATCTTCACTCATTCCGGCTCGATTCTCGATCCTTGTACCAGCAGCTTCCAATTCTTCATAAAACTCCATTCTTAGCTCATTAAGCTCGTGGTACCTCACAACACAAAAACTCGTGAAAATGCCATGTAATCCAACCCTTATTATAAATAAATATAACAAATTAAGCACAATAATAACGACAAATTGGACTAAGATCACATCCCCACACTTGACTTTTTCCGTCTCGGAAAAACTGCCATGGAATCATAATCGGGCAATCAATTTCAAATTATTTAACATTTTAAATTATCAACCAATTCAATTCCACATTCCAAGATGTATTCATATATACTAATTGCAATCAGCGGTATTTCTATCCGACTAAACCCAACCACTGATCTTTGAGCCCCCAAGGTGTTTATAAATATTACCAATTAGTTGTATCAATCTACCAACGTGTCCCACATTCAGACAGCTCAAGTTCAATCTAATCCCGACTCAAATTCGGTCAAAGCAAAGGGTAATAAAGATGTATTATTTATATTTTCCCCACCCTAGTTAAACCAGATACTCATATATCCCAAGAATGGTGGAGTTAGTGGATGAATGAAGTTGTTGAGCATTTATTTCTCTACTATTTCTTTCTATTTTTCTCATTTTTTTTTCTTGTTTTTTTTATTTTTATTTTTTATAATTGGTTAATTTTAACTACACTTACCAACGGACATCATCAGAGGCATTCTTTCACAAGGTCTTACCCCCGAAATCATACGTGAGTGTTTTGCCCGCGAGATCCGGAACATCATCAGAGGTACTCTTTCACAAGGTCTTACCCCCGAAATCATACATGAGTATTCTGCCCCTTCACTCTAATTCATTAGCCAATTAATTACCTAATATGCTCAAAAGATGGAAAAATGGGGCGCCGTTATTTCTCGGATTTGCTTTCGCAAAAAGATCATAACGTGCCAATTTATTCTGAGGATATATAAGTCTCTAATCTAAAAAGGTCTTTTTCCTCCTAATCATCAGTTTCAACCTCACTATTACCTCTAAAATGGGAACCCACTAGCAAACTGAATTAATTACATATTTATACAAAGTAAACACCAAGGGATAATTAAGCTTTACTAAATCAGCTGGGCCTACCGACACATCACAAATTAGATATATTTTCCATTCTCTCCTTTTCTTACCACTTATCCCTTTCTTTCTTTAATTTTTATTTTGAAAATTGACTCCCAATTGTACTATCATTTTCCATGTACCGGCAATTAATCCAAAAACAGATTTGACTCAAACACTTAAAACTAAAAATGACTCAAAAATTGAAAAATCTTTTTGGATTTTTGATGTTTTTTACTTTTTTTTTTTCAAAATAAACACAACTACCTAAAAATTCAAAAACGGTAAAATTAAAAATAAACTGACGTCTTGTCCCCCTCCCCACACTTAAGATCGACATTGCCCTCAATGTGATAGGAAACACGCACATAACGAATATACAGACACGAACGGTAAAAATAAAAATAAATGAAGAATGCAAAAACGAAAATAAATAAATAAAAAGCAAAAGTTGGAACACACTCCCCTGATAACATCGTGAAAAGCTCCTCAGAAGTCGTCCAACACCCTCTCGCGTAGATCGTGAATTCCAGAAATCGGATGGAAGAAGTAATGTATAGAATGTCACATCTCAACCATGGTGCTACCAAAAAACACAAACACATCATGCCATGTATATATACAATCAAAATAAAATCACAACCACCCAACCGGTTACCCCGTACAGTACCCCCAGTTACAATATAATATCATATCATACAGACCATGATCTAGCAAAACAAAATAACCAAAAAGTACAAGGGTCAAGGAAACAAAACCGATCGGCAATGGTAGTGAAGTCAGCATGATCAGCACCTACTCCTCATCCTCATCATCTCCCGCAGCATCATCACCTGTACCACTCGGACCTGCATCGGGATCACCGCCCCCATCTCCACCAGCATCAGCATCTCCAGCAACAGCATCATCACCTCCCTTAGGCTCCTGAAAGAAATCAGGGATCGGCATACCCTGATGGGTCATCATACAGCGCATGGCCCTCTCAATCCTCTCAAACCTCACATCCACATAATCCAATACTGTCTCCTGCACCATCTCTAAAGTAACCTGATCGGCCCTCGGCGGCCTCTCTGGTCTCTGCCTCAGTGGCCTCTCCACCTGATGTAAAATCCTATGCTGCCTCGCAGCCCTAGCAGCCTCATCACCTACAACAACCCTATCTCGCACCGCCTCCCACTGCGGTGGATCAGTCATGGTGACCATCTTGGCCAACCGCATATCTCCCAGCTCATAATGTGATGTCTCAGCCCCAATGGTCAGATGCGTCTCCAAATACCTACCCTGATCAAACACTCCTAACCTCCTAGCCAACGTCGTCACATAAGGCCCCATACTCAAATGTACACCCGTGCCCGATGTCCTCCTCCGTGCAAATGATGCTACCAACACCCCAGCAATGTTGAGGTCATGACCTCCAACAATCGAACGCAGCACCACCAAATCCAACTTCGTGCACTTCTCGACGCCAGAGCGGCGACCGAGAATAGTACACGCGACGATCCTATGAATATATCGAATAACAGGATCCCTAATCTGCGACTCAATCACACTGTCCAAGTAAGGAACCGCTCCTATCTCATCCCAAAATGCTGCGAGCTGCAAATCAGTAACCCCCTGTGGGTGTGCTCGGCTAAAAACTCCGCGCGGCAGCTCCGCAAACTCTGGCGCCTCAGCCTCCTCCTGGGTGTACAACCCTGACAAGACCGCGAACGCTGGAATACTCATGTGATGCGTCCGACGGCCTAAAGCGAATGTCAGGGCGTTCCCGTCGCCAAACTTCCCAGGACCTACCTGGAAAGTAGATAAGAACTCCACCGTAAGCTCCAAGTACTGATGGTCGTTCGGGGTCAACGCCCTCCTCCATCTCTCAGTCACTAAATCCCTGATCCTCTCCAGCTGCCCAATCTGAGCCAACAAACCCCAGTCAATCGTCCTATGATGGAGCAACGGCATCGCAACAAATCTCCTCATCTGTCGCTCCTCATGCGACCCGTGCTCGAATCTCAGCAGCGAGTGGTGCTGATGGTTCCTCCTCGCGACCGGCGGTGCTGGCATATCCGCCTCCGGTAGAATCTCTGTTGGTCCTCACTGATCTTTATCAGTGCAAATGAAGGTGTATTTGAGAAGAAAACCAAATAAACAACACAAAATAGGATTTCCAATGACTAAAATGGTTTTCTAGCCTTGAACAATCTCAATATGAACCAATAGATTGATAAATGATGATAAACAAGCTACAATATAATGAAATAAGCTCCTAGCCGTCACCAAAACTCACCAAATGAAGATTTCTTGTATTAGGGTTCAAAGGTTTGAGAAAGTTTGCATTTGGCTGCACAATGGCTGCGCATATATACTGTCCAGTGAACAGTTTCGCTGGCAGTTTCGCTGGCCAAGCGAAACTGTCACTGAACCAGTCTAATCTAGGTACCGAGCGAAACTACAGTTTCGCTCGGTAGCTTACAGTTTCGCTAGCCTACCAAAATCTAACAATTACAAGAAACTAAACTATTACAAAGAAACTAAACAAAAGATGAATTCCTCCCTACATTGATCTTCAATATTCCCCCTAGGGAGGGATTCAGCCACAGGATCTTCACTTGTCAGCATCGGCTTCATTCTGGTTCGGCTCTTGATTCAAATCAGGAGTCCCTGATTCCCCCAAAGTAGTTGTCGTGTCAGCAACGGGGACAGTTTCTTCAGATTCCCCCACAACAGTTGTTTCATCAGCACCTGGGGTTACAGACTCTGGTTCCCCCAGATTGATTGTCTCTTCAGCGGCGGGGACAGCAGTCTCTGGATCTGGGATTTGAGAAGATTCTCCAAGCCCGCTTAATGATTTGTTCATTTGATTTGCTAGATCCCGATCTTCTTCCATTTTGTCTTCAGCAGTCTTGACTTTGTCTGCTAAATCCTTTATTTCCTTGATAATACCTCGAGCTTTATTGGCAACCCTCACGAACAGGTTTGCTTCTTCAGCAGTGTCATCGCCAGCCCCGTGTTTTATAGGATTTTCACATAGTGTCTTGAGATCGTCATTACTAAATGAGAAAACCTCCATTGGGTCGAACAGTCTGATCTCATCATTTTCTCCGATACGGATAACTGCTTCACCTGTCTGGTTATCGTAGAACCATTTCTTGAAATTTTGCAGTCTGGAAGGCTCTTGATCAGGTATTCTGATTCTAGTCATAGTCTTTGCAGGCTTGAATTTAAGATGGACTTTAGGCTTCCCTGTTGCTGCATCGATTTTAGTCTTAGACTTGATCCTTTGGCCTTTCATAAATCCAAACGATACGAAATCGTCTTTTGCGGCCAGCTGCAAATGTTTCACCAAGTTGCCAGCCCTTTCTGCTTTATCAGCATCAATGAGGGGAAGCTCAGACAACCTTCTTAAATCCCATCTGGGCAGGGTCTGGAACTTTTCACGTTTGTGAAGATATGAAATGCTGCCTCCCCTTCTCTTAATCATGAAGGCACGAACGGAAGAATTGAATTTCCAGCTTATAATGTGACGATCAGACTCTTTTCTGCTGGGTTGAGAGATGTTTTGAAATAAGGGAGTCTGATCCACAAGCTCAGGTTTCTTGAACCAATCATCTCTGTTAAACTCGAGAACCTCTTCGCTGACAGAGCTAATCTTCGCTAGATAAGTAAGACCATGCTCTTTCCATTCATAGCTTCTTGGCTCAGAGTGATCGTCGATTTCAGCTTCTTCCTCATCTTCATCGATCAACACGAATTTGGCTTGGACAATCTCTGGCTGTGGTTGTTCTGTTTCAGTACTAAATAGATTAGCATCACTGACATTGATAGCCTCCAAGTCTTCAGCATTGGGAGCTCCACTGTCATCAGCATCATTCAAACCTGTACCACTTCCTCCAACTCCACCCGATCCACTTCCTCCTGCTTTATCAGCCTCACCAGAACCACTTCCACCCGCTGCTCCGGATGTGTCTTTCAAGATGTCATTCACAGATTCAATCTCAGCATCACTCATTATACCAGGCAAGTTCAGATGCTTCTTGATATCGTTCAATTCTACCATCAAAAATTTGATCATGGAAGATTGTTTGGCTATGACCTCGTTCATGTGTTTGATCTGATCATCCTTCTCCTTCTCCCGAATTTCAGAGTTAACCAGCTTGGTTTTAATCATCCCCAATTCATTTGACAAAGAGGTATTTACACCTCTGATGATGTCTTCGTCTAATTCAGCTCTGGGGTCTATTCTTCTTTTCTTTGAAGCTCTCAGCTCATCTTCAGTCGGAACACTTTGTTTTTGAGAGATGTTCTTTCCTTTACGAGATAGATTTTCGAGCTCATCTTCAATTTCATCTCCAGCTTCTTTCCCCGAACTCCTCACATATTGTTTCCTTTTTCCCTTTACATTCTCACCAGCCTTACCTTGAGTTTTTCTCTTGTTTTCGTCTTCGATCAGCTTCTTGATGTATTCATATCTTTCTGCAGAATACATATGCTTCATTAAATAGGTGGTATGCCCAGAAAAATCTTCTCTTACAGCACAACAATCAGATAGAATCCTTGAGTGCATAGGATTTATAACAAGTGATGTGCTTTGCTTCGGCAGCTCAGGTTCTAGATATTCTATAATTATCTCCAGGAATCTCGGATACAGAAGCCATCTTGATTTCTTCAGAGCTTGAATATTCGCAACCATAGCTTCAAATATTCTCTGGGGGATGTTAGCCTTCTTTCCCTTACACAACAGCAACATAGCTTCAGCCCAGTTTAAATTCAATCCATCTGATCCACCCTTTCTGTCATCAATGCAGGAGATGATGACGTGAGCAATGAATCTCCATTCTTTAGACATGTAAGACTTTTTAATCTCTTTCTTATTCTTCCACAAATGACCTCCTTCATAACCCATGTGCTTTTCAAAACCCTTCAATACGTCCATGTCATTTAACTTGGGTGCATCACCAACATCTTCTTCTAGTTTAAGTGCTTCAGCAATGGTTTTCATGGTAATGACGATATCTTTCTGCATGATCCTAGCACGAATGCATTCAGGAGAGGCTTTGACGTCATATTCTGCAGACAGCCAGAATTCTTTGATGTGCCTTTCGTCAATGATTGTAGAGTGTGAGATGGCATAATGGATGCAAGACTGTTTGAGCCACTTTATACAGTCTCGGAAACCGGTAGATTTGTCGAGATTATCATTCAGCCAGGCAGTCACATTGCTCCGAGGATCATGTTTAAGATTGGACATTGTCTGCACACGAAACGGAGATCTTGTGAGTTCAAAAGAATTTAGAATGAATTAAATTGAAATTTTTTTTTTGAAAAAATTTCATAATTTCGCTGCGAAACTCTATTTTCGCTAAGAAGACCTCAGTGTCGCACACGGCGAAACAGTTAGTTTCGCGACATTGGTCTCGGCGACATTGACTATGCCAGTTTCGCCTAGAAACTGTAGTTTCGCTGCGAAACTGTAATTTCGCTGAAGGCGAAACAGCAGTTTCGCTGCATGTCACGGCGAAACTGTCAGCGAAGTTTGGGCATGACGGCTAGACAGTTTCGCTCGTAACTTTGAACTTTCGTTCAGTTTCGCTGGACGAACCAGCAGTTTCGCTGGACGCGAAATTTTGAATTTCGAATTTGCGAAACCCGTTTTAAGCCCAGTTTTAACAATCCAAACCCACACGTAGCAAATGCACATCAAAACGAGTATAAAGCATGTCCAAAACAGTGATTAACAACGGTTTAGAGTGCCGAAAATCTTTCTTGACGATTCGGTTCGAAACCCCCACAAAAACTGTAAATCAGATGCGGTTTCGAGTGTGATAAAGTGATTACACAACCATGAAGCATTACGAACCTTTGCACAAAACCAGTTACTCGATGATCAGATGAAAAGGATATAACAGTTTGGCGAAATAGGAGTTTCGCGAGAGGAAGGAGAGTTTCGACGGTAAGGTTAGGGTTTCGGTAAAAATGACCGAGATGCGATAAAGGGGAATATATACCCGCGCAGTTTCGCTAGTAATTTCGCTCGGCGAAACAATAGATTCGCCAAAGCGAAATAGCAGATTCGCTCGAGTCAAGATCGACAAAACAGTTTCGCCGGTAACGAAACAAACAGATTCGCTGTGAACCCACACGGCGAAACTAACGGAGCGAAACTCAGTTTCGCTGGAAACCCTAAAAATCCAATTTTGACCAAATTTTGATTTTGACTTTAGGAAAACCGACAAACACACACAAAACGACAAATTATTTACAAAGTATCGATCTTATCAAAAATAACGCAGACAGAAAATCTTTTTGAGCTTTTTCAAATGTAAATTAAAACAACTATACAAGCAGATACTAAATTAATTTGTGAGAAAGATCCAGACGTGAGATCACATCAACCGATACGCATCATACACATTTCAATTTCAATTTTAATCAGCATGCACGTCAAGCAGATCCCGAATGCATCACATTGATATTAAGCATGCACTAATAGTATTTAACATTTTTGGATATGCTTAAGGTATATTAATCAAGCACTGATTACCCAGCCTCACTCTATCAAAGATGTTAACAAGTCATCATATTTATCATTATTTTTCTTTTAATTCTTTTTCAAATGAGATATACGTTCATGATGTTTCATGCAAAAATAAAGCAGAACCCTAAGAGAACAGCAATCAGGTCGGCCGCAAAGCACGCAGAGAAAGCCCGATACACTTAGGAAAATAAAAAAGAAAAATAAAGCAGAAATCGTGTATATCAACAACAATCAGGTCGGCTTGTGGGCACGCAGAGAAAGTCCGATGATATACACTAAACACCAAGAAAATAAAGCAGAAAACTCAATCAGCAGGTGATCAGGTCGGCCGCCTAGGCACGCAAAGAAGACCCACTGAGTCGAGTGTAAAAATGGCATAAAGCCTTATTTGCAAAGCATGCGTACATCAGAACATCTCTTAATTGACAGAATCATTGCAACACTTATCAAGAAATGAAAACTAGAGCAAAATCAGGCAAGCGTTATGTTTATATCCTACTCATAGATATCATATTAGGCATACACACTCAAAGATCATACAAGCACAATGCAGCCTTTATTTTTACTCTATCCATGGCAGATAACGCAGGTTGATAAACAATCATTTCTCACAAGGTCGGATCAATTTCTCATTTTCATTTTTGAAATTTTATTTATGTATCAAAATTTTCTAAGGACTTCAATATTCCCCCAAAATCCACAAATACTCTATTTTTGGATTTTCAATAAAGAAATTAATAATAGAATAAAATGATTTGATCGATACTTGACACAAAAAGGAAAGACAGACTCTAAAAAGAAGGCACACAATCGAAGAAAAGTTTGACAGGAAGTCCGCTTCGAATTCATGAAATTTAGGTATTTTAGTGTGATTTACCCCCAATTCCCCCACAAACTAACAGTAAGGATATCAAAATCAGTTAAGAGAGAATTGCAAGGTAAATGAAACTAAAATACTCCCCTGATTATGTTCAGATGATGAAAGGCCAGGAATCATTTGTGGAGAACTGCAGGATCATTGATTTCTTGATAATCAGATTCAGTTCCGAACATCACCTGATTCATTGACAAAAAGAAATTGGCATTCAGTTTAGACAATAACAAACAAGATGAAGTAAAATTTAAAGAAGTATTCACAAAAAGGTTTATTTAATCCCCTTTTTTTTTTTTTTTTTTTTTATTTACCAAAAATTTAAAAAGTTATCATGCCCAGCATTTTAATAAGCTCATAGAAGCGGGGTTTATCAAAGGTTTTAGTGAAAATATCCGCTTTTTGAGCTTTGGTTTCGATGGGGACAACATCAATAAACCCTTTTTCCTGAGCATCACGGATTGCATGAATCCGTGTTTCAATATGTTTGGTTCGGGAATGATGAATTGGATTCTTGGAAATTCCGACGGCAGCTTCGTTGTCGCAGAACAACGGTGTATGAAGAAAATTGATCCCGTAATCCATCATCTGATGTTGAATCCACAGCACTTGGCAGCAGCAACTAGAAGCAGCAATGTATTCGGCTTCGCCTGTAGATAAGGAGACAGTTGTTTGCTTCTTGCTTTGCCACGAAACCAAGCATTCCCCCAAAAACTGGCATCCCCCAGAAACAGACTTTCTATCGAGTTTGCATCCTCCGTGATCACTGTCTGAATAAGAATTAAGCTCAAAACTTCCACCTTTAGGATACCATAAGCCCAATCTGGATGATCCTTTCAAATAACGGAAGATACGTTTGACCGCCTTTTCATGAGATTCCCTTGGATCAGCTTGATAACGAGCACAGTAGCACACAGCAAAGGTGATATCTGGGCGACTGGCTGTGAGATACATGAGGGACCCAATCATTGATCGATACAGTTTCTGGTCAACCCGTTTTCCTTCACTGTCGGGAGTTAAACATGTCTGAGATGTGAAGGGAGTAAGCTCAGCTGAGGCGTCGTTCATTTTGAATTTCTTCAGAATCTCCAGAATGTATTTTTCTTGATGGATGAGGATACCATCTGGCTTTTGTTCCACTTGCAATCCTAGAAAGAAATTCATCTCCCCCATCATGCTCATTTCAAAATGCTCCTTCATCAATTCCTCAAATTCTCGACACATCTTCTCATTGGTTGAGCCGAAGATGATATCGTCCACATACACTTGAACCATCAGCATTTCTCCATTCACCTCTTTCTTGAACAGCGTCATATCGATAGACCCACGAGTAAAACCTTTTCCCAATAGGTACTGAGTCAATGTTTCATACCATATTCTGGGTGCCTGATGAAGACCGTACAGAGATTTATCCAGCTTGTAGACTTTGTCAGGAAATTCATGATCTTCGAAGCCAGGAGGTTGAAGCACATAAATATCTTCATCAATATCCCCGTACAAGAATGCACACTTGACGTCCATTTGGAACACCTTGAAGTCCTTGTATGCAGCATGAGCTAGAAAAATTCGGATCGCCTCAATGCGTGCAACCGGTGCAAACACGTCTGTATAGTCGATGCCTTCTTCCTGATAAAAACCTTGAACCACCAGTCTTGATTTGTTTCTTATAACAATACCTCTATCATCCATTTTGTTCCGGAAAACCCACTTCGTGCCAATAGGAACTTTATTTTCTGGAAGATCCACCAATTTCCACACCTTTAGCTTTCTGAATTGTTGAAGCTCGGCCTGCATGGAATCTACCCAACTTGGATCAGCTAAGGCTTCATCTATATTCTTGGGAACAATCTGAGACAGAAAACATGCAAACAAACATTCATTAATCAAACCAGACTGATGACGAGTCCTCACTCCATCCGTAATCGATCCAATTACGAGGTCATGCGGATGGTCTTTTAGGGTTTTGAAATTTGAGTCAAGGTGGGCGGGAGCGGGTTCGGTGGTTTGTGGTAGTTCATGAGAGGAAGATGGAAGATCGGGTTGCTGAGTGGGTTGTGGGGATGAGGGTTGCTGAGTGGGTTGTGGGGATGAGGATTGGATAGGTTGTGGAATATCAGGTTGAGGGGTGATGGTTACGAGAGGAGGAGTATCTTCTGCATCAGCTAGGATAGGAAGATTGAATGACTTGAACAATGTGTCTGAATCATAAAACCATTCGGGTCCAGTGCCGGTGTTTGGAGAGTTCGATTCTTGCCAGTCCACATAGTAAGATTCCTGCACAACACGAGTACGTTTGTTATAAACACGATAAGCTTTTTGTGATGAAGAATACCCCATGAAGAAACATTCATCGGAGACAGCTCCAAATTTTGTAATTTGAGCTTCGGTATTCAACAACGTGCACGAACATCCAAATGGCCTAAAGAAGTCGATCAGTGGCTTCCTTCCATGATACAGTTCATATGATGTCTTCATTTTGTCTTTCACGATCAGGACACGGTTCAGTATGTAGGACGCACAATTTACTGCTTCAGCCCAGAAAATGATCGGGAGCTTTGATTCAATCAGCATGGTACGAGCGGCTTCCACAAGAGTGCGATTCTTCCTTTCAGCAACACCATTTTGTTGCGGAGTTCTTGCTGCGCTGTATTGTCGAAGAATCCCCTTGTTTGCACAGAATGAGTCAAAGATCTGATTGCGAAACTCAGTTCCGTTGTCACTCCTGATTGCTTTGACCTTCTTGCTTCTTGAGCTTTCCACTGACAGAATGATATTTTGTAGAGCTTCAGACGTTTCACTCTTGTGCTTCAAGAATCTGACCCAAGAGTACCTGGAATAATCATCAGTCACAACAAGACAGTAAGTTCTCTTTCCCAAACTTGGTACACTAATAGGTCCAAATAAATCAGTATGGAGCAATTCTAAGGGACTTGAAATAGAATTCTCCAATTTAGGCTTATGTGGCTTCTTGTGTTGTTTTCCTTTAGCACATGAAAGACATTTTTCAACAACAGAAAAATCCTTGTATGGAAGACCTCGGACCAAATTGTTTTTAACCAGGTTGTTTAGAATTTTGAAATTTATGTGTCCTAGACGTCTATGCCACAAGAAGCACTCAGAAACAGATGCCTTTGACAATAAACAAGTCATGGAAGAGTTGAGAGTTGCAGTTGAGGTCAAATTCAGCAAATATGTGTCATTGATGCGTGGCGCACGCATTGCCACCATCTCTTCGGGCACGGAAAATTCAGGCTTGAGGAACAGGCATTCATTTGCTTTGAACAATACTGGAATATTCTTATCACAGATTTGTGATACGCTCAGAAGATTAAACTTTAATTCGGGTACATGATTGACGTGTTCCAGAGTAAGAGACCCAGCAGACACGTCTCCTTGACCAACCATCTTACCACCCCTTTTATTTCCTGCAAAAGACACGAATCCACCATCCAAAATTCTATAATTTGTGAGCAGGTCTTTCATCCCTGTCATGTGCCGAGAGCATCCCGAATCAATATGCCAGTAACTGTTCTTCGGGAGTGCCTGGCAATACAAAACGAAAAATTACTTAATAACTGGTACCCAGACTTTTGCAATTCCGGGATTTGTGACTTTCTGTTTTCCCCCAAAGAATTCTTTTACAAAACTAGTTACCTTGTGGCCAAAGGATCTATCATGGTTTGTTCGATTTAATTTTTCTTTACAATTTTTAACAACATGATCATCCTTACCACATCTGAAACAGTGTGATCTGTGACTTGAGCAAGAGGAGGTATCTGAAGTACTTTCCTCCTCAGAATCTGATGTTTTATAATCAGAGTCGCTGTTTGTTTCAAAATCCACTTTTGTTTTATCTTTTGAAATTCTTGGATTATTAGTTTTCAAAAATGATTCCTTCTTTTGAGAAACATGTTTTTCTGTTGGTTTTGAAATTCGTATCGGTGTGAAAGAAGGAATTGGATTAGAAAGAAATTTGTTGAAGCGATTTTGAGATGTACTGGCATGACATTGAACATTTTCATTAGAAGCAAATCTTTCTTGACTAACAGACACAGACTCTTCACTACTGCTATCTGAAGTGGAACAACTACTAGCTACACTACTGTCTATGCTAGACTTCTTTGAATGAAAACTACTACTCTTAACAGACTCCTTAGGCTTAAGGCTACCGCAACCAAGTCCACTTGTGTCACCATATCCATGATCAAAATTTTCTCTGAGCTCCTTAAGGTTAACTCCTTCTAGACCTGCATGCAGATTGTTAGCATCACTGGGAATTAAATCATTTAAAGGGTGAGGTGTCGGAGTGGGCGAGTAGCAATGCGTACTTGGAGGAGGGTAAACTTTAGGAAGCTCCTTTTCTTTTTCCTCCATACCCACCCCAGTTTTTATTCTAGCACCTCGTTGCTTAACTAACATTTCCTCAACTTTCATTTGAGAAATAGTCCATCTATCTAACTTAGTCTGAAGCTCAGAGGCTTCAAATTGGGCTAAAGTTACTCTTTCAGAAAGCATGTTGATTTCAACGTTTTTAGCAAGAAGAGTTTGTTTTAAATGTTCATTTTCATGCAATGCTTCATTCAGTTTCACAAAATATTTTGATTCATTTTCTTTCAATTGTGTGTTCATAGTTTGCAATTCATTGTTGTTGTCAATTAACAATCGATTGGCCTTGTAGATACCGAACAGACGGGTTCTACAAGAGTGAGTGCACATATCTTGAACAGACTCATATGATAGATCCAGTATTACCTTTTCAGCAGCAAGGGCTTTCTCACAAGTGCATGCTGGTGTGCTTGCCTTTGACTCATTCACCTTCTTTGCATCTTCTTTCTTCTCACTGCTGCTAACTGTGTGCTCATTGCTTTGTTCCTGAATTTGAGCTGCAAGAGCTTGATTGATGGCCTCCTCAGCTTCAGAGGCTTCTGCACTCCAGTCAAAGTTTGTCAGAAGAGCCACTTCTTTGGTTGGCTTGGCTTCTGCTTTGTCAGTGATAGGAATGACGCGAGTTGCAGGCTCGGAGGTTGGTTCAGTCACAATTGGACTTGGGCACTCCCTTTTGAAATGGCCGAGTTGCTTACAGTTATAGCATCTAAGTTTAGCCTTGTCGAAACCAACTCGTCCATTTTGATTCTTGAATGTGTTTCTCCCAGTGCGTTCGAAGAATTTTCTAGCTCGAACAGTTAACATGGCCATTTGCCATTTCAGGTCAGTTTCTTCTAAATCATCCGGATCAACTTGGTACATGTCCTCAGCAGTCAGAGTTGAACCTTGAAGTTCTCCAGCAGCGAAAGCTTGATAGCTGTTAGTAAACAACGAGAACAATCCCATGTATTCAGGTGAAATCTGGGATGTTTGCTGATTGGCGGCGGAAGCAGATGCAGTTGAGGATGATCCAGATCCAGGATGTGAAGATTGAAGTTGAGAGAAAGCTCCTTTGGGTGTGACGGTTGTGATGAAAGCAGAATTTTGAGAGTAAACTTTAGTTGGACCCATGCTTTGATTGTATTCTCTCCTTTGCACATCTAACTCAAAGGATTTGAGCTTGTTAATGACATCCATCAGCTTGTAGTCGGGAAAACTTCTTTCTTGCTTTAGCATGCGAACCTGAATGCTCCACTCGGGAGGAAGAGCATCCAGAAGCTTCTTGATTTGTTCTGAGTTAGTGAGTTGCGCATCATATTTCTTCAGATTGCTTGAAACAGTTAGGAAGCGATTGGTTAAATCCACCAGCTTTTCGTTCTTCATGCTTGTGAAGGAATTGAATTCTTTGGTGGCTTGGGCTTCCTTGTCCTTTACCAGGTCTTCATTGCCATCGTAAAATTCACAGAGAGCGTCAAATAGACTTTTTGCGTCAGTGTGCTCAGCAAATCGGTTATGGATTTCTTGTGACAGGCATAGGGAAAGAGCACCGAGAGCTTTCTGATCACGATCAATGAGTTTCAGGTCCTTCTCGGTAAAGGAAGACGGATTATTGTTGATTTGTGTCACTTCGCCGGTAGTAGTTGTTGGAACGTGTGGACCGTTGACAATCGACAGCCACTGGTTGTAATCGGTGTATAGGAAAAACGATTTCAGGCATCGTTTCCAATCTTCAAAATTGTCGCCATTTATCAGCCTTGGTGGTCGATTCGGGGCGATACTTTCAGTGTCAGTGGAATTTGTACCGGACGCCATCTTAAGTCAGCCTGAAATAAGAAAGACAAAGAACAAACCAAGAACAAGACAAATTGATTAGTTTCGCTGGGAGATATAGTTTCGCCAGCAATTTCGCTCGGAAATCCTGAACAGGTGAACAATTTCGCTGGATTTTGTAATTTCGCCAGCAGTTTCGCTTGACAATACTGAACCAGATCAGCAATTTCGCCAGCTAGTTTCGCTGTATGCACGGGCAGTAGTTTCGCTCGGAAATACCCGATGACACACAGTTTCGCTAGCTAGTTTCGCTGGAAACTGGTTTGAACTTTCGTTCAATAAAACTGAAAATAGTTTCGCTTCTCGATGTTCGGCGAAAGAATAGTTTCGCTCGGTGATGGTAGTTTCGCTCGGTGATAATCCGGCGAAACTGCCAAACGACTTGATAGTTTCGCTGTTTGAAGGCACAGTTTCGCTGAATAAACAGCAGTTTCGCCCAGAACAGAAAACCCTCTTTTTTGAAGAAGAAATGATCAGAAATCAACCCAAATCACTATGGGTTAATGATCGGTTGATTGCCTAGTGTTCAAGACACCAAAACACACAATATTCAATCAATTTCCAGTCCAAAACAAGCTGATTTCAGAATCAAATAGATTTTTCAAAGTTTACCCAAAAACACTCAAAAACACCAAAATCAAGAGCACAGAGGCTCTGATACCATATTGTTGGTCCTCACTGATCTTTATCAGTGCAAATGAAGGTGTATTTGAGAAGAAAACCAAATAAACAACACAAAATAGGATTTCCAATGACTAAAATGGTTTTCTAGCCTTGAACAATCTCAATATGAACCAATAGATTGATAAATGATGATAAACAAGCTACAATATAATGAAATAAGCTCCTAGCCGTCACCAAAACTCACCAAATGAAGATTTCTTGTATTAGGGTTCAAAGGTTTGAGAAAGTTTGCATTTGGCTGCACAATGGCTGCGCATATATACTGTCCAGTGAACAGTTTCGCTGGCAGTTTCGCTGGCCAAGCGAAACTGTCACTGAACCAGTCTAATCTAGGTACCGAGCGAAACTACAGTTTCGCTCGGTAGCTTACAGTTTCGCTAGCCTACCAAAATCTAACAATTACAAGAAACTAAACTATTACAAAGAAACTAAACAAAAGATGAATTCCTCCCTACATTGATCTTCAATCTCCGGTCCCTAATACCCTATGATCCTCCGTCTGAATGGGGGAACCGGAACCGGTGCATCAGGATCACCACGACGCCTCCTCTTGGGACCGCGTGTCCCGGAACTGGACCCTTGCGGGTGTGACATGCTGAAATCAACAAGTTAGCACAAGATAACAATAATCATATAAAACCGGGCCTTCCTGCAATTGATTTCCACATTCACAAACTATTTTTGGATTTTTCGAGTTTTTTAATTTTTTTGGTTTTTTCAAAAATTTTATAAAGAAAAACAAAATTAAACGAAAAAGAAAACAAAATTTAAAACTAAAAATCAAAAACGACAAAAATTGGGATTTTTGAAAAATGTGAAAAATTCTGTGAAAATCCATCCTGGGCGTACCGCCCAAAAACGGTTCAAACAGGGCGGTACGCCGCCCAATTTAGATAGCAGGAACCCTAATTTCAATTTTGGGCGTACCGCCCCCAATGTTGGAGACCTAGGCGGTACGCCGCCCAAATCGGATCGTAAAAAAAAAATGAAATCGGTTAAACCCGATCAATCCTATACCATCTCACACTCCGACAACCTCAAATCTCACTTAATCGGTTCAATATCGGTCCTACTCAACGAAATTTTACGAAACTCACCTAAAAACATAACAAAATTAACCTACACTAATGTATTCAACTTAAATCAAGAGTTAGAACCTGGAAAGCTCGGACTGAACGAAATTGACTCGGCGGTGGTCGTGAAATCGGCCGGCAACAGTGGCGCGCGGCGGTGGTTTCCGGTGTAGCGGCGAGAGGGAAAGGCGGGTGTAGGTGGTAGCGGTGGTGGGTTGTGGATTATGACCCGCCCGCCGCTAGTTTTATTATTTTTTTTTTCTCATTCAAAATCCGGGCGTACCGCCCAAATATGTATGCCTTAGGGGGTACCGCCCGGTTTTTTTTTAATTCGAAAAATTTGAGAAATATTGGGGCGTACCGCCCAAATGTTTAACATGTGGGGCGTACCGCCCGTGCCCTATTTTGGCAGAAAGTTTGGAAAATTTAGAGCTTCAAAATTTTTCTATCTCTGGGAACAACACCACTTTTGCACCACCGAACATGTGTACTGCAAAAATTTGATTAACACTTACCTGGAATGCAGTATATGGCACAAATTCACTCCTGAGCTTCCCGATTTCCTGAAAAACACACCAAAACGTAAAATCTAACGAAACGACGAAAAACACAAAAAAATCAAAATGAAAAACAAACCGCTGGGTTGCCTCCCAGTTAGCGCTAAGTTTTTAAGGTCTTCAGCCAGACCGTACTTCCCTTTCACGTTTCAGGGCTTTCAGAAGCGGGCGCCAAAAAGTAATCGTCTTTGTCGACTTGCCCGTGAATGTCTGCCGAATCCAGATACGGCTTCAACCTGTGCCCATTCACTACCTGCCTCAGGTGGTCATCCAGGTCTTCAATCTCGAAATTACCATACCCCCCCCCCCCCACACTTGTGATGAGGAATGGCCCCGTCCATTTGCTTTTCAGCTTACCTGGAAACAATTTCAACCGTGAGTTAAATAACCAAACTTTTTGACCTACCTGGAAATCCATCTTCTTCAATCGTGCATCATGCACTTTCTTCATCTTATTCTTGTAGGCATCGGCACTCTCGTACGCTTCATCGCGTAACTCTTCCAATTCTCCCAGCTGGAGCTTCCTTTCTCTACCTGCAGCATCATAATCCAAGTTAACTTCTTTCACAGCCCATAATGCTCTGTGAGCTAACTCAACAGGTAAATGACATCCCTTCCCATAGACCAACCGATAGGGAGTGGTTCCAATAGGCGTTTTAAAAGCAGTGCGATACGCCCACAAGGCGTCATTCAATTTGGAAGACCAATCCTTGCGGTCGATTCGCACAGTTTTCTGTAAAATTTCTTTGATTTGCCGATTGGAAACCTCCACTTGACCGCTTGTTTGCGGATGATATGGGGTTGCAATTCGGTGGTCTATGCCATACTTCTTGAGTAGTTTGCCAAATCGAAAGTTCTTGAAATGGGACCCCCCATCACTTATGATCACACGAGGGATTCCAAATCGAGAGAAAATGTTTTGTTGGACAAATTTGCAAACTACACTATGGTCATTGGTCTTAGTAGCTATGGCTTCTATCCATTTGGACACATAATCTACCGCTACTAGAATGTAAAGAAAACCATTAGAGTTAGGAAAAGGGCCCATAAAATCTATGCCCCAAACATCAAAAATCTCTACAACCAAAATTGGTTGCAAAGGCATCTCATCACGCTTTGTGATGCTTCCCATCTGCTGACATCTCGTGCAATGCTTCACGAACTCAAACGCATCCTTGAAGAGCGTGGGCCAAAACAACCCAGATGAAAGAACCCGGTGACCCGTCTTGTGTCCACTAAAGTGACCTCCACATGCCGATGCGTGAACCAACTCTAGCACTGCTTGTACCTCCGACTCTGGTATGCACCTCCGGATCACTTGATCCGGTCCTACCTTGAACAAATCCGGTTCGTCCCATATGTACTTCTGTGCTTGAGACTTCAAATGTATCTTCTTTCTCCTGGGCCAATGTTCCGGAATTGTACCTGCAGCCAAATATTTAACAATGTTAGCATACCAAGGTAAATTAGAAACACTTAACAATTGTTCATCCGGAAACTGCTCATTGATGCTCCATTCATCTTCTTCTCCTTCAATGTGGGGCAATCGGGACAAATGGTCCGCCACCACATTCTCACTACCCTTCTTGTCTCTAATCTCCAAATTAAACTCCTGCAACAAAAGGATCCACCGAATGAGCCTCGGCTTGGCATCCTTCTTCTCCATCAAGTACCGGACCGCACTGTGGTCCGAATACACAATCACCTTGCTTCCCCAGATATATGACCTGAACTTATCAAGAGCAAACACAACTGCAAGTAATTCTTTTTCAGTGGTAGTATAATTCAATTGATCCCCATCTAAAGTCTTACTTGCATAATAGATCACTACCGGTTTTTTATCTACCCTTTGACCCAAAACTGCCCCAACAGCAAAATCTGAGGCATCACACATAATCTCAAAAGGTATGGACCAATCATGTGCTTGCAAAACTGGTGCCTCAATTAATTTGTTTTTCAAAGTGTTAAAAGAATTTAGACACTCATCATTAAAATCAAAAACTTCATCTTTTAACAGCAGTTTTCAAAGAGGTTTAGTAATTTTGCTAAAATCTTTAATGAACCTCCTATAAAAACCGGCATGACCTAAGAATGCCCTAATACCCTTAACATTCGTGGGAAGAGGCAAAGTTGAAATCACTTTAATTTTTGCCCTATCAACCTCAATCCCACGACTCGACACCACGTGTCCCAACACGATCCCCTCTTGAACCATAAAATGGCTCTTCTCCCAACTTAACACTAAATTGGTTTCTATGCAACGCTCTAAGACTCGTGTTAATTGGTTCAAACAAGACTCAAACGATGTACCAAAAATTGAGAAATCGTCCATGAAAATTTCAAGTGAATCCCCGATCATATCAGAAAAAATAGCCATCATACATCTTTGAAAAGTGGCCGGGGCATTACACAAACCGAATGGCATCCTCCGAAACGCAAAGGTGCCATAAGGACAAGTAAAAGTGGTCTTTTGTTGGTCATCGGGGTGAATAGCAATTTGGTTGTACCCCGAATAACCGTCTAGAAAATAGTAAAACTTTTGACCGGACAACTTCTCAATTATTTGGTCAATGAAAGGTAGAGGAAAATGGTCTTTGGAAGTTGCGGAATTCAACTTCCTATAATCAATGCAAATTGTCCACCCGGTTACCGGTCGGGTGGCTATTTCCTCACCTTTCTCGTTCCTAACAATCTGAATTCCTGCTTTCTTAGGAACGGTTTGAGTTGGACTTACCCATGAACTATCGGAGATAGGATAGATAATACCTGCATCCAGCCATTTGAGTACCTCCTTCTTGACTACCTCTCGCATATTCGGGTTAAGCCTCCGTTGTGCATCTCTCGCGGGCTTTGCTCCTTCCTCGGTAATGATCTTGTGCATGACTATGGATGGACTAATTCCCTTCAAATCTGCAATGGTCCATCCAATAGCCGCCCGATGCTTCACTAACACCTTCATCAACTCCTCTTCTTGCTCCTTAGTTAAACCTGCAGAAACAATGACAGGAAGAGTGTTATTCTCACCAACAAAATTATACTTCAAGTGTTTAGGAAGTTCTTTAAGTTCAAGAGAAGGTGGTGATTCGAGTGAAGGCTTCAATTGTGAGTCGATATGTTCCGGTAAGCTCTCCACTTGAATAGACCATGGTGGTCTTTGGTCTCTCACAGCCATCAACTCTTGGCTCTCATCCTCTGCTTCCATCTCCTTGACCATATCTGCATAGCCCCTGCCAAACAAAGCAAACTCCTCGGGGGTCCCATCCTCCTCATTAAAAGGGAAAAATGGAGGTGTAAGACCTTCAACGATTTCAGCCCGAAAGCATTCATCATCTTCCCGAGGGTTAGTCACATTGCCAAAAACACTTAACCGCATTTTGCGGTTCCCAAAAGTCATGTCCACGGTACCCGACCTACAATCAATTTGTGAGTGACTAGTAGCTAGAAAAGGTCGACCCAAAATTACCGTGGGCTGAGCAGTTTTTTCAACTGACACATAATCAAGAACCAAGAAATCTACCGGATAGAAAAATTCATTAACTTTAACTATAACATCCGATAGAATTCCCCGGGGCAGCTTAGGGGTCAAATCAGCCAAAATCACCGTAGTGTCGGCTTTCTTCAAGGGTCCAAAGTCGTACTGATCGTACAAGCTCCCCGGTAAAATACTCACACTCGCTCCAAGATCCAAAAGGGCACGGGTCATCTGAAAGTCACCAACTTGAATTGAAATAATTGGTGCCCCCGGATCTTGGAGTTTCTTTGGCAAAATGCCTGAAATTATGGCACTCACATCTGCATTTGCGTCAAGCTGTTTTGGAATCTTGTAATTCCGTTTTTGAGTGCACATGTCTTTCAAGTACTTTGCGTAAGCCGGAATTTGCTTAATTGCATCTAAAAGGGGAAGATTGATTTTAACTTGTTTGAAAATATCCCACATCTCATCTTGTTGTGGGCCCCGTTTAGATGTTTTCTGATTAGGTTCAATTAACGCTTTTGGAAAAGGTACCGACTTTTTCTGTTCAACCACTTCATTATCTATCACCCTATTACCAGATTCATTAAAGGTTACCTTTTTTGATGTCCTAGGGTTACTAGACTCGGTTGCAACTGACTTTGGGTTAGTTTGGTCGGTTTCCGGCTCACTTTCATCATCACTTACCCAATCCTCCACCACCCCCATCAACTTGCGGTGGAGGTGCCCCTACCTTATTATCCACGGACTTACCTGATCGTAAAGTGGTTATCTTGTTGATTGGCACGTGTCGCGTGTTCTTGGAACTAGAAGACTGACCTTGCTGATGTTGTGGGTTTATGGTGGTGTCACTAGGCAGCTTTCCTGGATCTCGCCTTGATGACTCAACAGCCAACTGCCCCAACTGTTTCTGAAATGCTCCCATTGTCTTGTCTTGGAGCTCAAACCTCCGATCAAACCCCTGAACTTTGTCGGTCAACTGTCTGTGGCTGGCGGATAACTGTCTTTGCTCATCGACTAGCTGCTTTTGACCATCTACGAGTGAGTTCATTTTCTCCATTAAGGCGGCAAATTGCACTTGCATCCCATCTTCCGGTGTCGGTTGAGCTTGTTGGTAGCTTCCTTGGGGAAGATTTCCACCTTGAGTGTAGGTGTTCCGTTGATAGCCCCCTTGGTTGTAACCGGATGCTCGGCCTTGATATTGTGTTGAAGCTCCACCCTGCACATTAGAAGTTTGAAAGTTAGGATTTAACTGATTATTAGCATTGCCATACCTGAAATTTGGGTGGTTGCGAAGGTTGGGATTTGGATTCTGGCCCTCCATTTCTCTTCTGTTTCTTTGTTCTGCTCGGTTCTGCCGAGCTGTCCTCTCAATCTCTGGATTGTATATCAACGGAGAGGTCTTGCGGGAATGCCGCGTATGCATGCACAATCACCTAAAACCTGCAAAATTGGTCACAAAAGAGCAAACCAATTACGTAGCACTGTTCCAGGGGGTGTAAATAATGCAATAGAACAGAAAAAATCGAAACTTGGACGGTCAAAAATCTCAAAACTTTCTGTGAAAAAGTGCCCAAGGCGTACCGCCCAGAAGTGTGAACTCTTAGGCGTACCGCCCAGAAAAGAATTTCGACAGAAATTAATATTTTTTTTTTTTTTTAGTTGCAGAAAGTAATTAATTAAATAAAAAACACTATTTTTGGGTTTTTTGAATTTTTTGAAAAAATATGAATCAAAAATTGCAAATTAAACAAAAATCAACAAATCAAAAAGCGCACTAATTCCCCGGCAACGGCGCCAATTTGATAACGGTTTGTCAGGCGGTTTCAAATCCCCAACTAAATTGATTTGTAGTAGTGGTAAGTTAGGGTTATCGAACCAAGGGAATATGTGGAAATTGACTAGTCGATTAACTAAGTTAACTAAATTTACTGATTACCTAAAATTAACTAAGGTTGCCACTTGGCTGTTTTGAATTGTTGGGTGAATTAACTAACAAATTAACTAACTTTAACCTAAAAACTTAATTGAATTCAAATGAGACAAATCTAACCACTTCTGGATCCTGGTTGGCTACCGATCTAGAAAAACCTAATTACTTAACCGTGACACATAGACATGCCCCCCAATTGCTTCCTTGACCTAATAACCTAGTTTCCTAATGGGCTGATTAGTCCTGCCGCAAGAAAGTGCTAGATCAATAAACAGTGGACCACTAAAACCCTAGATTACTAGTTAAATTTAACAATTCCGCATGCAGGTATTCAACGGTAGCAAGTATTCCGGAATAACTAGATAAGCAATAGGTTAATCATAGAACGAATCCACCAACCAATCACCAAAAGCGGTTAGTGGTGGATTAGCCGGACATGGCTAATGAAACAAACAAACACATAATGAAAGATTGCATTGAAAACAGTTACCGAATGATTAGAATGCTTCAAAATCTCCAAAACAATGGTGGAATTCGCAAACCCTACTGCTCTGGTCGTCTAGAATGAAGATTACTCACAAAAACTTAAGAAACAAGTTTAAATACTAAACCCTAAAAAATTCTACTGTCGACCGATTCGGGGCGTACCGCCCCAAACTGTGGGAATCTGGGCGTACCGCCCGGATTGCATAACTCGGCTGCTTCTCTAAACTTTAGGGCGTACCGCCCTAATCTCTGCTTCACTGGGCGCACCGCCCAGAATTGAAACTCAGGAACTTTTCTTGATTTTCTTCTAAATCTTCACTCATTCCGGCTCGATTCTCGATCCTTGTACCAGCAGCTTCCAATTCTTCATAAAACTCCATTCTTAGCTCATTAAGCTCGTGGTACCTCACAACACAAAAACTCGTGAAAATGCCATGTAATCCAACCCTTATTATAAATAAATATAACAAATTAAGCACAATAATAACGACAAATTGGACTAACATCAGCTATGCGTTAAAAAAAACCGTGGTCAAAGCCACTTTTTGACGTAGTGAAATGCGTCAACTTCTTTGTTTGTTGCAAATCGATCACATCTATCTAAATCATCGGAATCGATAATCCCAACAATATCTCCCCATTTAGTAAATGGAAAAAATAAAAGTAAGTAACTCAACTCTAGTGACAAAGGTCCACATATTCTTGCAACTCGACTTCAAGGTGATTTTTATGTAGTTTCAATCCTTTCATAATGTCACACCCCGCCCCGCCGCACCCTTCTAGGTGCGGGGGAGAGGATGTGAGACTGGCTGCCCGTATCAGATTTCGTGAAATCATGCAGATTGATGCAAAACAAGGATAGGAATGATCACACATAACGAACAACTAGTCCAAAACAATGCACCACCAAGTATCTAAGTCATTAGGTTTAACGATAAGTACTTGGTCCAATGCCCAGGGCTGACCCTAAGGCTACAAATACAAGATACAACAAAAATACAGGGGAAACGGAAAAATAGTCATGACAAAAATATCCACAACACAACAGAATAAACCCCAAAACAAATACAGATAACTCATCCCAACAAAAGCCCTCAAAATGTGACCATCACCCCAAAGCCTTCACTTACCTGCACATGAACCAAAAATACGAGGAACAACAAACATTGGTGGTGAGGCGTAGCGGTTTGACTCCAACACAATTCCAAAACAAGTTTCCAATACAGTTACTGTTATAAATTCCCTATGGTCAAATAGCAATCCGGGGGTACAATCCCATGGCCGCACGCCTCCCTTCATGGACTAAACATATACGCCATCACCCGCCCCTAATGGGCCAAAAAACGGGTATGAGACACATGATCTACTTACACAACTGTATAGATGCAATATATGTGGTGTGTGTTGAGGCGTATATAAATATGACAATATTTTTCGTACCTTTTTTAGCATTTTTAAGCTTTTATATTTATAAACACAATTTATTTAATGACACAACTATTTCACCACATTACATGGGAAAGTGCACCCATCGTGGAGTAGTATAGCAGTGTAAGTTGAATCGGGATCGTTCAGGGACACAGTCAAAAGTTAGGTCTCTGGGTACTCAGCCCGCTATCAATATCTAGCCAAATTTAAATTTAAAGTTAAATTAATTTACCTAAGAAAGAAAAAAGAAAATAGAATACTAATAAGACAGTGTTTTTAAGAAATGTAAATCGAAGTTAGTCTTACATGGGAGAACTTACCAGTGGCTAAAGAAGGTTAAACGAGTATTTATGATCCTTTCTTAAGATTAGTTACTAGCAGGCAACTAAACCGCCTCTCAGCCTCAAATCTAGTATTATTACTCTCCCGGGCGATCGTCTGCGAGGAGTACGAACCCCGGGGAACTGTGTTGTTGGTAAACAAATATAGTGATGTAATGGCATTTAGTTATGGTGCCCCCTCTCAGGCTAGCACACCATACTCAACACGTCATCATGAACCAACAGGTGAACAACCCTGCATGCCAGATTATTTTATTATGGATATTATCTTTTTAAGGGACTAAGGCCCGTTTTTTTCATGCACCACTCTCGCGCGTGCACGTTCGGCGTGACCAGATCCAAGTTCACAAATACGTACGATCTCGGCTTCCGTGAAGTGAAAAAATATTACCAACCCCCATTCCCAACCAAATACTTTCATCCCGCACCTACGTGATCAGTCGAGTTTGCTTACATAGACGATAAGGACCCCGAACGTATCATGTAGCATGGGACGCGAGTCACCCAAAGGATCATGCATCGTCCCCCAACCGGGTGTCACAAGTCTGAGATTTTGACTCCTCAATTGGTTTGTGATATAGAGAGCACGCCTGGTTCAAAAGATCAATAATAAACTTTCAATAAAAAGGGTTTTCACAAAGTCATTAGACACACCTTAAGCGAGTTTATAAAATTATTAACCAACCCACCAAAGATTTGTTAGTTCCCAAGTAAGTATAAGAATTTATCCAACCATGGTTTTAAATATATGCTTAAGAGAAAGAGAATGATTCATAAACAAATACTTATAAAATCTCAATTAAGTTAAAGTTCTTATAAACTTGATTACAAAACCTAAAAACGCCAAATGGCTCAACAAAACTACAAGAAGAGAGGAAAGAAATGAGCAAGTTGAAATGAGGGAGGAGGGATCCTTCTATAGGTAGTCTGGAGAATGACACGGGTCGTGCTATACAGAAGATCATCTGGAAATCTTCTGCTGGTGGATACAGGGGCTTGCTAAATAGAGACACGGGGTTGTGTTGTGTAGAGCTGAGTCAGAGCCATTCTTAAGGATGGACACAGGGCGTGCTATGTATGAACACAGGTTATGCTTAAGAAGCCATCTTGGAACTTTTGTGTTTTTGGTCTCTTTTAATCCATAATTTGTTCCTTTTGTGATTTTTGCTTTGTTTATCCTAAAAAAAAAAACTAAAATGAAAGCAAAATAGGGTTGTTTTGATGTTAGTAAATGAGAATTAAACCATAATGTGGAAGATATTTAATATAAATTTATGTATAATTTGATGCATATCAAATATCCCCACACTTAAACGTTTGCTTGTCCTCAAGAAAAACTCTGCGTTGGACATACCTGATGCTCCCATTGGCTTTCTTTGTTTGTATCTCATAAGTATGACACAGTATAAAAGTAGTCCTCTGTTTTATTTTTATCATCTCATTTCATTGGATTATTTTTTATTTTCTTTGCTCAAACTCGCTATATCGTAAGAACGATGATTAAGCCGAGTGGTTTTGGTGTCGCGCGAAATGGAGATATGGTAGGTCATGACAGCGACCTAGGGTTTGGATGGCGACAGCCCAAGGGAGGGACGACGGCGGTGGCCAAGGGAGGGGCGGCGGCGTGGATGGTGGTTGATGGTGGAGGTGATGGTGATGATGTCTCTTGATCAACACGCGAGATGATCGCCTGGTGGTTGCTCGTCAATCGCCGTCTTCTAGGGTTCTAAGAAGGAAGCACAAGGGCGGAGCTGGTGGCGTCGAGAGAGAGAGAGAGACGAGAAAGAGGGAGGGCGGCGGCTCAAATGAGGCGCAAGGGTGGATCCCAAAACCCTAATCTCTAGTTGCTTATTTATAAGCAACTAATTTCCGATTAGCCCCCTCGTAAATCTCTTTTACTAATAAACCACCACATCTTTACGATTAATTAATAAAACACTTTTATTAATACAAGATCATAAATACGAGGAAATATAAACACAAATAATATTTTATTTGTTTTTATCAACTTCACCGTAAACGTTTAATCGATAAATCGATACGTTTAATTCTCCGTGCATTAGCGCACGGATAATGATTCGTAATTAATTAAATGTTTATTAATCAAGAATAAACATAAATTAATTACTTATTTCCGTGAATTATCGGTTAACCAAGTAAGCGGATTTTTATCTCGTTGACCTCAGTGTAACTCTTTACGGGTCTAACCATGTCGGGTTCTTGGTGTTGTCGGGTCTGGACATCCATTATCCAACATAAACTACTAAAATATAAACATTAAACTAGAATATTTCATTACTACCAAGTTAATCATACAATGATTACATTTAGCCAAGATCTTCAATCTAAAGGTAACTAAAACACCTATCAAAATAATTCCTTCTCCTGAAGGAATGCACAAAAGTTTCATCAACTAACCATCACAAACAAATTATTCAATCTTCCTAATATACTTATTCGGGCTCCAACCAAGCTTCTTCAAGAGCTGCCACCCTAACGACCGCCAAGTTCGTGAGGGAGGATTGGAACATCATCATCATCACCCAGATTGATGATAAAAGTCATCAATAAAACCGTCGAGGATCAGGGCATGTGAGGGGACGAACTAGGGTTCAAGAATCGGGACGAGCCTCTCGTTAAGATCAGCGAGGCATCCTGCCAGAAACTTAAACGTGATCGTGAGGAAGTTGACGCGCTCATTCAGTTCCAACTCCCGCTCGTAGGCCTCGTCGAGGTCGGGCTTTAGGGTCATGCATTGTTGTACGAGGGTGGATATTACCGGAGGAGTCCTCTCGTTGCTGTTCGACCCATCGGAAATCACCATAACTGAAAAAACAGCAAAATCGCGTTCCATGCATGCTGGTCACTTAGGCATGGCATGTGTTGAGTATGACATGGGGCGTGTCGTCTTGTCGAGGGTCCGAATTTGAACTTAAAAGCTTAAAGGAAATCATGGTTTTCTTGTTGTTTAAAGCATCTAACATCCAATGATGTTTAGTTGGATATTTTGTCATGATTTTGGAGTGTTGAAATGGGTTTCAACCACCAAAAAACAAGGTTTTTATGAAAGGTGACTAAAGTCCATGCATGAAGGACCAACAAGACACATGAAGAACATGATGTTCTTCATGTTCTTTCCTGCTTGTAGCATGCCTAAGAATATCAAAGGTGAGGACAAAAAAGGCTTTACCTTGTTAGGTATGTGTGAGCTTTTCTTGACCCTAGCGAATCCTGAAAGTGATGGAAGAATGAAGAGTAATGTGCAGCCAAAATGGGGCAGATTTGCTGTATTATACAGCTTCCATCTGATCGACTTCGGGCGTGTCGTGCTGAGGCACGGGGTGTGTCATGCTGTTAGCGTTCAAAAGATTCCAATTTCGACTGACACTGTCGTGCCACATAGACACGGGGAGTGTTGAGTTCAACACGGGTGTGTCATTCCAAAATGGTTGGAAATTTTTTGATGTTATTATTATTATTATTATTTTTCTAGACTAAGGATAGGTGGCCTAAATTTATTTGCGGGTCCTTGGCTGGACCCGCGGACACACTGTGATGGTCTGTCTCTAGAGGAAGGTTCTCTTCTTCGTAGTCGAATATTCCTTCATAGAGTTTGAGAAGGTGGCCGTTGACCTTAATGATAGTCCATATTTGCCTTGTATGTCAACAGCACCGTAAGGCTAGACACGCGTCACTTTATACGGTCCCATCCACCTGGATTTTAGCTTTCTGGGGAAAAGTATTAAACGGGAGTTGTATCTCAACACCCTGTCTCCCTCCTGAATTTTTCTCAGTTTCTTTAGACGTGAATCGTGGTATTTCTTGGTCTGGTCCTTGTAGATGCTAGAGTTGGCATAGGTTTAGCCGCCTAATTCCTCGAGTTCGGTGAGCTGACCGAGTCGATTCTAACCTGCTTTTTGTAGGTCTAGGTTTATAGTGCGAAGGGCCTAGTATGCCTTGTGCTTTAATTCAACAGGAAGATGGTAGGATTTGCCATAGACCATTCGGTATGGGGTAGTTGTTCGAAATGCCCATAAAGCATCATCGAGTTTATCAGCCGAATCCTTTCGGTTTTTTCTGACCAATCTTTCTAAAATTTGTTATATACCTTGGTTGGTGACTTCAGCTTGACCATTCGTTTGGGGATGGTATGTTGTCAAAACTCTATCGATTACTCCATAGCGAGATAGAACTCTTTCCATTTGATAGTTACAGAAGTGTATACCTCTACCGCTAATTAGTGCTCTAGGAGTTCCGAATCTGGAAAACAACTTTTTAAGAAATTTGACAACTACACGGCCGGCATTTGTAGGTAAAGCTTCAGCTTCAATCCATTTGGAGACATAGTCCACAGCCACAAGGATGTAGTTGTTTCCTCTTGTAGTTGGGAATGGTTCCATAAAATCAAGTCCCCATACATCAAAGACTTCACAGACTTGGATATTATTCTGGGGCATCTCGTTGCAGGAGGAGATGTTTCCAGTCCTTTGACAAGCATCACAGGTTTGTACCAGTCTGTGAGCGTCTTGATATATTATTGGCCAGTAGAAACTATAGTTGAGGACTTTTCTTGCAGTGGAGTTAGCTCCATGGTGACCACCACCAGGTCCTGAGTGACAGTGTTCAAGGATGCTACTCATTTGGGTACCGTAGACACATCTTCTAATAAGTTAGTCGGTGCATATCTTAAAAAGATATGGGTCTTCCCATATGAAATACTTAATGTCAGCAAATAATTTTCTTCGTTGTTGATGTGTTAACCCTCTAGGTACTAGTCTACTTTCCAGGTAATTGGCCATGTCTGCGAACCAGGTTTCCATGGAAGAGTCAACTCTTTCGAGGTATTCTGTTGGAAACCTCTCATTTATTTCCCTTTCTGAAGATTGAGTATCATTTTTGAGCCTGGATAGGTGATCAGCGGGAGTGTTCTCAGCACCCCTCTTGTCCCGAATCTTAATGTCAAATTCTTGAAGCAGAAGAATCCAACAGATGAGTCGTGGTTTAGCATCTTTCTTCTTGAAGAGGTAGTTGATTATTGCGTGATCAGTGAAAACGATAGTCTTGGACAACACCAGGTATGAACGAAATTTATCGAAAGCAAATACCACTACTAACAAATCCTTTTCGGTAACTATGTAGTTTTCCTGGGAATCGTTAAGCATTTTACATCCGTAGTAAATTAGATGAAAATGCTTATCTTTTCATTGACCCAATACTGCCCCCACAACATAGTCACTTGCATCACACATGATCTCAAAGGGAAGAGACTAGTCTGGTGCAGTCATGATTGGTGTATGAATCAGTTTCTCTTTAAGGATATTAAAAGCTTCCCTATATGGTCTTTGTCGAAATTGAAGACTGCTTCTTTCTCCAACGGTTTAGTAAAGGTCTTGAGATCTTGGAGAAGTCCTTAATAAACCGACGGTAGAATCCTGCGTGTCCGAGGAAACTACGAATATTGCGGACGAAAGATGGTGGTGGTAAGCAAGAGATAGTGTGTTATCTTAGCCTTGTCTATTTCTAATCCGGCTTGGGAAACTTTATGAGCAAGAACTATGCCATCTTGAACCATAAAATGACACGTTTCCCAATTAAGGGTGAGGTTAGTTTCTTCACATCGGGCGAGCATTTTCTCCAGATTTTACAGACAATGATTGAATGAGTTGCCAAATACCGAAAAGCTGTGACACCCACTCCCATACTTGGCACCAGGAGGGGTCACGCATCGGATTTACTCATGAACACATGGCACCACAGCGGAAAATTTAAAACTTTTATTTACATAAGCCAATACTACAGTAAGGGTGATATTGTATATAACTACAACTAATTATAATAACGAAATCTATAACTAAGCTAGCTTGCCAAAACCTCTTCCTTTATAGCTTTTCCGATATCCCATTTGTGCCTTTACTTCTAAATGACTCTTTAGAACCTAGCATACATACTTTTAAAAAGTCAGCTTACGCTAGTGAGTTCTACCATTTAGTTCAAAATCATTTTAAGCGTTTACCTGGTTTTCACAACACATATATATATCACATATAAATCCTAACACGTATTCACTATGATAATATATCAAATTATCTTAACCACGACCCTAAGCTTAACTTCTAGGTCACTATATTTAACCAACTATTTGGTTCTCCATGAAGAGTCCGCCCACCACTGCACACGGTGTCCCATCTCGAAGAATAGTTATTACAATGACCCAATGCAGCTTCGTCCGTACACGGTTCCCTAATCCACCACTATGGGGAAGTAGTGTCTCTTCATTCTTCATCTCTTTCAAAAGGTTCGCCCGCCACTGCAATCGTCATCCTACCTTGTCGAATTCTTTGTTAAGCACCTTCTTCTTGCTTTTCTTATACTGTTCATTGCCCTCACACCTCTCTTTCAGAGTTGTCCATAACTCATGAGAGTGTTTGCAACTTTTGAATTGATGTAATAATTCCTTTGGCAAAGCTTGAGTGATTAAACCGTACGCTTTCTGTTCACGAACAAAGTCAGCTTTCTGTGTAAGATCCAAATTTCGTTGCATAATGGGAACATTATTAACGCCAACAGGATACACATATGGTGCATCCATAGCAATCCATAGATCTGGATCCGTTGTTCCGATATATGCCTCAAATCGTTTCTTCCAGTTTGCATAGTCTTCAAATTTAAGCAACTTTGGAACTTTCTGAGTTGTTCCAATTTCATTGTCATAATTGAGTAAAGTTTGCATCTGCGTTTGAATAGCAGCAAACGCGTTATAGTCCGACATGATTGAAATTGAAAAATTTGAATTCTGCTCCGAACTAGCTCCGAACTCGACACACCCTCCGAACTAGCTCCGAACCTTCACCGAACTGAAAGACAAAGTCCGAACTCTCAACGAACGTAACTCCGAACTCAGAAACTCCGATCTTACTCCGATCCTAGTCCGAACTCCCTCCGAGACAGAAAAACCTCCGAACTCTCACCGATAGGACTCCGAACTCTCACCGAATCAGGAAACTGACCGAACTTCACTCCGAACTTGGAATTCGGAGCGGTTTCACCGAACTTGGAGTTCGGCCGAACGTAAATTCAGAAAAATTTTGAATCTCAACAGAAATCACTCAGAACTGAACTTCTAACACTCAAACGAACACTAGAACTCAGAAACAACGAATTTTGACGCAAAACATAGTGTTTTTCACGTAAAATTCCAGAAAGCAACACGAAAACGAACTTTGATTCAACGTTTCGCAACAATTCGAACCAAACAGCACCAGAACAGCTCTGATACCAACTGAAAAACCGTTTACGGATCGTTTCTATGGATGAGACGGAAGTTTTGTCATTGAATCATGTTGAATGATTACATAACGAAGGAGTATACAACAATTAAGCTCTGGGGGAGGTCGGACAGAACCTCCCCTCTCAACACACAGACACAAGACAGAAACTTACAAAGAAATACAAAGACGAAACTATTTATACTTCTTAATTCTGTCCGAACTGGGCACCTCCGAACTCTGTCCGAACTCCCTCCGAACCTGGAGTTCGGCCATCAAGGTTCGGCCAACTCCGAACCTAGAGTTCGGCTGGGTTTCGGACCTCAGTTCATGTCTTCGACAAATCAGTCTGTTTGACAATTCGAACAGTAACGGCCACACAAGGTTCATACATTAACAAATTCCCCCTTGGACGTTACTGTCGAATCCAGACAATGATCGTCTAGCAATCTTCAGTCAGCTTGCTGCAGACACCTCTATCTTTAGCAAACTCCCCTTGACCAAATCATCAGGTATGCAGGAAACAATTCGAATCTTGTACAATCTCCACAACCAATAAAATTCCCCCTAGCTTCAAGCACAACCATCCAATTGGAACCGGCATGTATGATAATGGTTCACTTCATAAGTTGTATCCGGAAATTGTAAAGACACACGAACATCACTGCATTTTGATAATAATCTTCAATCTTCACCGAATTGTAACACATTCTGATCTTTATGTGAAAAACCGTTTACGGATCGTTTCTATGGATGAGACGGAAGTTTTGTCATTGAATCATGTTGAATGATTACATAACGAGGAGTATACAACAATTAAGCTCTGGGGGAGGTCGGACAGAACCTCCCCTCTCAACACATAGACACAAGACAGAAACTTACAAAGAAATACAAAGACGAGACTATTTATACTTCTTAATTCTATCCGAGCTGGGCACCTCCGAACTCTGTCCGAACTCCCTCCGAACCTGGAGTTCGGCCATCAAGGTTCGGCCAACTCCGAACCTAGAGTTCGGCTGGGTTTCGGACCTCAGTTCATGTCTTCGACAAATCAGTCTGTTTGACAATTCGAACAGTAACGGCCACACAAGGTTCATACATTAACAATACCACATATATGAGGTATTTTTTTTTGTGTGGTACACATGTGTATCATTAAAAAAACAAAAAAAAAAATGACGGAAATATAACACATATAGTGCGTCTTAGAGAAAACAAATATTAACTCATACTAAAGTATGAGTTTTTTTGTGTGGTACACATGTGTATCACAGAAAAAAATAAAAAATAAAAAAATGTTAACTTTTTATTTTTTATTTTTATAGATTTAAAGATAACATAATTATAAGACTTTTGGTGAAAATTTTTAAAAAATATATTAACGTATGAAAAAGTTATGTTGGTTTTAAGATGGTTTTCGCGTTTTCGTAAAATATATGCGTTTTCGCATGATCCTTTCCTTATATATATATATATATATATATACTAGCCGTGTGCCCGCGCGTTGCGGCGGCGACAGTGTATAGCGTGTTATTCGTCTTCTGTTCGCGCGTTGCAGCGGCACAAGAAACTACAACGCGGTATTTGTTTTTTTGTTCGCTTGTTATGACGGCACGACAATTAACATCGAGGTACAAAGACAATAACATGTGTCAAAACTTGTTACTTACCACTTGTGGAGAAAAAATGAATTCTAATACTATTAAGGTACAAAGACTAAAAGGAAAGTGCTAATTATTGTCGTATTTGCAGCCAAAATCCCAGCTCCATAGTCCTAAACTTCAGAAACAGCCAATACTTGGCCTTTAATATTAGGTAAAACTGAAGATTATCAATCAATTTTACATACCATTCCTTCACTGAAAATTAGAACCTCTAGAGTTTGCCACCTGAAGAAAATCAATCAGTTTTACATACCCATCTTCTATGCACTATAGTCATATAGCTATAATTCCCAGGCAATGTCAAATTAGATGTGTGAGATTGATCAGATCCTTTTCAACAAAAGATAACCCCAACTTCAAATTTTGTTTGAAGTGTTAAAGTTTAGAGTATTCAATTTCGTCGGGCATTTATGTTGGTTGAACCGTTGAAATTAGACTTCAAGTAACCAAAGGAGAGTATCACATGATCAATAGCTAACAAAATCACAAAGCACTAAATAGATTGCTACTAATAGAGCAATAAACTAAAATTAATTAATTGGTAAAAGTTTGCACAGATTCATCTTTAGAAAAATGCTGCTACAACCACCATTATAGATACCTTTAAACTGCCTGAAAGTACAATCCGACAACAATTTGACCCATGACCCGTTAGCAAAGAAATGCAACCTGCAATTCGACCTGTTCAACCCGTCAAAAAACGCATTCTGAAATCAATTGAAAGGCATGTAAATAGACCAGCTACTATGATATTTTGTGCATCTAAATTGCAATTATTATTTAACTGAAAAATACCATAACACAGAACAGAACTTAGGGTATAACCAGAACTGTTTTAAAAACAACTAAAAAATGGTCGACGGGTCATGGTACCCATAGGTCATAACTTCCTAATAACATGATTAATATCGACAAACCTCACCGAGGGTGATGATATAACATAACCGGTATATTTGTCACGTCAAATATAATAAAAGCAGTGTTGTAACCCTATAAAGGTTGCGTAGACACAATTAACAATTGGCTCTTTATTGTTATTTTATTTAGGTTTATAGACATACAAGGTGAATGCATTTTAGGAAATCCAACAAGTCTCACGAAAGACATGGGTCAATACGCTTTTGCTTTATATTTGTAAAAATTCTCGCTTTTTGTTAAATGTGGTCTTATTTTTTAAAATGTAAATGAAAAAAAGGTGGTTGAATTTGAATACAGTGGCATGTCCTAGTATGTTGGAGCATAAATGCACCCAACCTACCCAAATCGCTCATGGTACATGTTGGAGCATGAATGATAAAAAGTTAAAAAAAATACCTGATCTTGAAAAATAGTGGCCACTTGGACCAAGACACAGCAATGGTGGTTTCCTTTTGAGTCTAGCACTTCAACAATGAAATCATCCCCAAGGCTATCTAGCAAAATATTTAACATCATAGATAATTCTAAGCTACTGTATACAAGATGATGATATAATGATAAATTATCCATTTAATATTTCAAAATTTATAACTAAATATCGACCCATCTAGATCTTGTTAGAATTCAAATGACCTAAAGAGAAATACGTATTTATATAAAATAATTACATAAATGATCAAAAAACCTCGTACTTCATATGTGGACGGACATACTTTCACATGGTCTGATGGTCTTGAGCAGTCCAATAGACAACCATCTGGATCAAATTTTGATAAGCTAACAGAAAGTCAATGAAATATTCCCATCAATGGCCTTGCAATCTACATGGCATATCTGTACATTATAGAATGAATCATGCTTTTCATAAATATGTTTAAAAGTGACAATTTATAATATATAAAGTTGATTGGCCGATAACTTCAGTAGTGGAATTAAATCCTTTCTTTTCAAATAACAAGTGTTCCATTTCAGATTTTGTGTGAATTAGACCATTTGAAACATAAATCCACAACCCAACTGAAACAATTTCATCCCAGTAGCATAAATCATCTCTTCAAATCTCATTACTATTTTCTTAAGTTTCTGTAGTCCCTCTCATGCACAGAGAATGGAAGATACCTCTTCAAGGTATCCATTCTACACAAGTCAACACATGTCGGTCAAAATAATACAAAATTTAAGTAGTAGTTTCAGGATGAAATTAAAGTTAAAAGTGTAGAAAACCAGCCTGACCAAACAATTGACACTCAAGCCATCAACACCAGCTTAACCAAAACTTTTAGAGCACAAAACAATGAAAATTAAAAAGAAGTGAGGAAGATATGGCAATACCATTGGAAACATGAAATTAGGGGAAAAGTGCTACCATCTCCTGACTTCAACCCAATTAAAAAACCATACCCTCTTTGTATATGGTAGCAAACCTACATAGTTAACATCAATTAGTTAAACATAAAAATTACATGTGATGTCCCTTAGTTATATAACACACTGGTCTAGAAATTGTATAGGCAGGAATAATTTGATTGAAACCTCAAATATTTATATACTTTTTGTCACAAACTGAATTAATATTTTCCCTATTTGTGTTACATAATTGCGAGCCTACATAAATATCATTAGATTTAAATTAGATTTGAGCTTGAAATTGAATCAATCCGCCATCAGTACATGAAACACATTAATCAAAAACTTAAGAAGCTTCAGCAACTATTAAATCTGCATCACAGGTAAAACCCCTAAAACCTGAGGGTTTGCAGCTTAATCTTGACCTTAAAAATTAACCTGATGTAGTGATAGATAACAAAACCATAAATTTAGTTCTTATTTTTCCATCAGACACATGGTAGAAAATTACTCATTAATCACAGATAAGGTTCTCATGTTCCATAGATCACACACATCATCAACTGACAACTTTTTGAATATGCAAACACGATAGTAACAATAACTGATATAAACGAAGTAAAACATAAGAAACTATAAAGCACATACCTTGTGTTTGATTCATTAGAAAAGGTGGTAAGTTATCTTAAACAAGCTTCTTAAGAGAACCAAACGACAATGCTTTACACGCTCTCTCATTCATCCACTCATAAGAAGTCCTTATACATTGTAAAAAAAGAAACCTGTTCTTTATATCATCTCAGTTCAATTCAGCATATAAAGTAGGGCAAACTGCACGAAATAAAAACGATGTTTAATTTATTTTTAATCCTGATTTTAGCAACCAATTTAAAATAGACGCAATGTGGGTTATCTTTATGTGAAGGATTCCAACATAATACTTGCATTTATAGAACTAAGCCACAAACTGAAAGTACATTTTTTTTGCCTAATTGGTCAACTTTTTTTTTTAAATTTAACTTGTTTAAACTTCCATGGCACTTTTGGTTCAAATGAAGAACCTAGGCAACATCTTGTATTGGTGTGTGTATGGTGTAGGTAACAGACTGACAATATCTATTACTATATATATAACTAAAACTATATCTATGTTGGTTAAGGGCAGCAGGTTCAAACATGTTCAAACATACTCCTAACCGGTAACCACCCTTTATGTATTATGCATCTTTTAATAACAATGGCAGCAGATTCAAACAACCATATTAGTAAGAGTTGAGTGCTAACTTGCAACAGATTTAATCTTAGAAATCCTAACCAACAGACCCACTTGACCCATTAAATGGGTCTCTTTGGGATGAAAATAAGTTATGGTTAGAGGTATATACTGCACAGAAGAATGGGGTTGGGCAGGAAGGAAAGGAGCTGACTTTTTGCTTGGAGTTAATTAGTAAAATCTGAGCCTAACTGTTTACATAGGAAGGAATACAAAATCCCAGTAAAACTTATATATATGCATAACTATTTAGATATTAAAATTTCCAAATCTCTAAACACCTAATTAGAAATCTCAACATAAGTGTGACTCAAACTTATATATCTGCATAACTGTTTATGTTAAAAAATTTAAGCAAGCAAACTAAATTTGTAAACTTTTAAGCATAGGTGTGGTGGTTGTAAAAAGAAAAATAGAGGGGCAACAATGAAAACTTCCAAAATCTTATATATGTGGGTAAGAGTCCACTTTGACTTTAAAATCTTATAATCTCTAGTCATTTTTTTGGATTTTTGGCTCATAATTTGTTCTTTATTATAAGTCAAATCTCATATATGAGCTGGTAATATATACTTTCTTTAATCCTAACAGATTTGCATATCTTATAAAGGCCAAAGCTCAGATATGAGGTAAAGTTGCTGGTGATCAAGTCTTTCACATCCTAGAATGCTCACTTTCTACTTTGCCACAAAATCAACTTAGTACATGTAGCATAAAAAAGTGGAAGTTAAATCCTTAGGATTGAATGTAGAGCAAGAAGTGTTATCAATAAGGAGCAAGTAGTAGTAAAACAACCATATTAAGCGAGTACACACGTGAGTTTTTAACATCCATTTAACCCCCTCATCATATAACATCCATTTAAGCCCCTCAGAACTGGAAATTTAACATCAATTTATACTTGAATAACTTAGAACATCATTTAACATCAATCTATACTTGAATAACTTAGAACATTTATTAAACATACCCGAAATCAATGCGAGATAAACTTGATATCATCAAATCGATGAACTTGTTAACAGATGCAGCTGACTTGCGATGAACCTGCACCAAAAATCCAAATCTCCATTGTCATTGCAAACGCAATAAATAGATAACCCGAAAATAAGAAAAATATAAAAATTCAAATCCTCTTACCAGAATGAGAATGCATATAAAAGAATGATAGAAAAGAACATGCATACAAAGAGCATCCCATACACATATTATTTAAACAATTAGCATGTGTTAAAACTGTGTTGCTGTTCTTATTTATAACTACATGGCATGCACTATTATTGTTGGTAACATAATCCATGGTTCTAAGCTGTTCCTGACCTGGAGTTGTATATTGAACATGGAACTTATTTGTTATGCTACCATATGAGAACAATGGGACATCTGGCCCCAAATTAGTTTGAACTATTATAGCAACAACAAAAACTTCTCAATCTATCTCAAAATCTTTCATTTATACAACCAAAACAGCATCCCAAAATGCAGATTTAATAGCATAATAACCTGGCGAACCAGTAGCTTAATAACTTGGCAGCAGCCAAGTACCCAACTCTCAAAATCCCACCAGACTTCAAATAGGTGTGGACAGCTTTCAAGTGCTATCAAATGCCCAGCTTTCAAAATCCCACCAGGCTACATGACACACTCATTTTTCTGCCAATCCAATTCAAACATTTTTAGGTCCCCCTGCACACATCACCAAATTGAACATCAACTTTCTACAAAAATAGTAATTGGTAAAACATGGTTCAATTTTTTTTTATTTCTTTGTTCTTCTAATTAGAATCACGACCCAAAACTGAAGTTATAAGGCCAAATGCTTAGCTCATTAGAAGGGTTCCCTGCTAATTCATCAGAAAGTTGGCATAATTTAATGAGCTAATCAAAATCTAATTTCCCCTCATCATCATTACTAAATAAGCAAGAGAAAGAAGCTAAATTCTTCTTGGAGATTAACATCACGGTTTGAAGTAAATCACTTCTAGCATTCCAAATCGTTATTGGTCATAAAGTTTAGAAACGGGGCATAAATAATTACCTTCAATGATTGAAAATTGTGAAGTATGAGAGACGATTTCTGCAATTCTTCAAGGCATCAACGAACCACTGTGATGGGTTTCCCCAAATTGTCAAGGTTCTCCATATAGAACTTCAGTTTACACAAGGATTTTTATATATTCCAGGTTACCTGGATGACGAAGGGCCACGGTCGCTGCTCACCGCTGAAAAACACACCTAATCGATTTAGCGAGTGAATCGAAGGATAATTGCAGAAAAGGAACAATGAAGGAGGGGTAAAAATTACCTTAAATCGATTTTGCGAGTGAATGGGTATTGGAAATGGACAGAATGCTTGTTAATTTATAGAGTCTGGGAATCCATTTGGGCGCCATTAAGTTTGAATGATCGGCGATCTTGGCCTTCCATATAGCAATCATATTGAACGAACGACGATGAGAGGATGGAGTAGCGTGGGAGGGAGGATCGATTTCAGTAGCCCAATCGAAGGGAGAGAGGATGGATAGCGTGGAGTACGAAGGCGGCTCTGTGGAGTACGAAGGCGGCTCTGCGAGTTGTATACGACAATCATGCGTGCTCAAGGAGGCATTTTGGTTAATACCCATATTGACCTTAAATTAATGAACGGGCTGTTATGTGAAAAGTTTGAGAGTTTAGAATTGATGCTTGAAAGACTTGTACACAATGCAGAAAGCCTTGTACGCGTCTTAAGGATTAAGCATTTTTCATGACGAAAATGCCCTTTAGGACAATATGTATTATATATAGTAATAGATATAATTATATATAGTCACGTATTTACTGCTTTATGTAAATTTTGGGATGTTACAAAAGTCATCCATGAATACTTCCATGGATTTTTTGATCATATCGTGGAGTATGGCAACCATGCAACGCTGAAATGTAGCAGGAGCATTACATAAGCCAAAAGGCATACGTCTGTAGGCGAAGGTGTCGTATGGACATGTGAATTTCATTTTCACTTGATCCTCCTGGTCTGTAGGGATTTGGAAATACCCATAGAAACCATCAAGAAATCAATAATACATATATCCAGACAAACGTTCGAACATTTGGTCTATGAATGGCAGAGGAAAGTGATCCTTTCTGGTGGCGTCATTCAGCCTTCTATAGTCTATACAGCCTCTCCAGCCAGTGACTATGCGAGTATGGATGATTTCATTTTTGTCATTAGTAATGACAGTCAATTCTCCTTTCCTGGGTACCTCCTAAATAGGAATAACGCAAGGGCTGTCAAATATGGGGTATATAAGTCTAGCGTCTGGAAGTTTGACAACTTTCTTTTTCACAACTTCTTGAACGTTGGGGTTTACCCTTCGTTGTGGTTGAACAACAGGCTAATATACGTCTTCCAAAAGGATCTTGTGAGTGCAGAGTGATGGATTAATTCCTTTGATATTAGATAGCTTCCATGTGATAGCCTTTCTGTGATTACACAGAATATCAAGTAATGCTTCCTTTTCGTGTGGGCCCAGGTGTGCAGAAATGATCACGGTCGAGTTGCGATCGTCATCCAATAAATGCATACTCCAGATCATCTGGGAGTTCCTTAAGTCCCAAAGCAGGTTGATCCGTAGCTACCTGTGTGCTATTTGAATCTTCCTCTTCTGGGTTGGCTTGAATAGCTTGGACTGACTAATGCGTCGAGTGGTCGTAGTCAGGAGATGGGTTCTTCTCATCTTCCAGTATTTCCTGGGCGAGCTCTTCTTCCTCTACTTCTTGCAACCAAGGAGGATCGTCAGATGCGGGATACCGAAGGGATCTTTCGATCTCCACAGAAAGCTTGTGATCTCTAAGTTGGAGCATCATTTCTTCACTATCCGGGTTGATCACGGATCTCCAAGTTTCTAAGAAGGGTTTTTCAAAAACTAAAGGAGTGTCATAAAGGATGACGAAATCAGAGGGGACATTAACGTTGTTAACACGGATTATGACGTCTTTAATGATTCCTTCCAATAGTCGGGTAGATCATTTAGAGAGAACGAATAGCAAAAAAAAAGGGGACATTTCGCCTAACTCTTGTTTATCAATCATGGGGGAAGGCATCATATTTACTAGTAAACTATCATCAACTATAGCTGTTTGTATCCTCTTTTTGATAAAACATGGAACATAATTTTTATCAGAAAGTGTTTTAAAGTGTAGTGATTGTTCTTTTGTAAATATAACATACTATAATTCTTTGAGTTTAGGTGAAGTGAACATCTCTTGAAAAATCTTGCATTAGTAGCTATGCTAGAAAGACTTTCAAGAGAATGTGGAGAAATGCATACCCGATTTGGAAGAGGTTTGCTCTTACCATTCATTGATGAGGAGACTTGTGTCTCATTTGGTCTATGTGTTTCTCCTGTCTTTGTGACTGGTTCAGCATCTTGGTTATTTAGGATCTGAATAGAAGGGGTTGCGTCCAACTCCTTTTCTTCAGGACTTGATAGAGCTAACTCCATCTATAGAAAGAGCTACCACTGTTATCATTGCATAGATGCTTCGGTGGAATCGACATCAATCAGCATCATCATGATAGAAACTTATGAGATCTGCTGCCACACCTACTTCTCCAAAAGTTTGAATCAAAACCCTACAAATCAACAATCAATAGAAAGGTTAAATACAAAAAAATCAACCAGAAAAAAAAAGACGATTTAACAACCAGATTAAGTTAAGATAAACAACAAGATAAAAAACGATTTAGAATGCACCACATGTTCTTTAAATTCTCAATCAAAATCCTATGAAAACATCAAAATAGCTATAAAGATATGGATGATTTGAATACGAAGAACGATGAAAAAGATCGAGAACTAACCAAATTTTGAGATAATCAAATTTTATACAGCAATAGATAATCAGAACCTCGCTATGTACCTCCTTTGAGCTAATTAATTTTTATACAGCAAGCTAATTTTTAACGGATCAACATTATTTGTAGTGGCTCTTCATGTATACATGGCATATTTTAAAGTTACAGATGGAGAATATAGTTAGGTTAACTCACAATCTTGTGAATCGATTAATCGTTTAAAAGGAACCAAAAAAATGAATACCTTTCGATCAACTTCTAGCTCAGAAACTTGGATTTCCGCTACCCAGCCTCCTCAATTCATTGTCATTCTCCTATGGAAAGGCAGATGCAGCAAGATTCAGGTTGGGAAAGAGAAGAACATTGATGATGGACATAGATACGGAGATAGATGCAGCAAAAGGGCAAATTAATTCAAAGAAACCAGTATACGAAAAAGAAATAAAAAAATGTACCTGTATGTTTTCTGTGAGTGTTTGAGAAGGAGAAGTGTTAACTTGTAGAACCAATTTCAATTTCATTTGAAATTGAGCGCCATTTCATGTATTCTTTGTGCCGATGTTTGAACATGGTAAAGTATGTGCAAGATGTTCTGTTCGATTTTGCTAGACAAGTTTCTCTTCGATTCTCCTGCAACACGCCTTCAAGCCCTAAAAGAGAAGAATAAAGGCGATAAACCTCTATCATATGTCGTAGCCATTAAACAAAGTCGGTTCCAATAGACAAAATCAAGAACGACTATGAACCACAATAGACGAAAACAAATCTTTAGATTATTGCCTGAAGTTACTTCCCGTCATTAACAATAGACGAAAACAAATCTTTAGGCTAATGGATGGAACCCAAATTTGAAGAAGAAAAAGCTTGTTTGTATCTCACATTCCGATTCGTCTATTGTACATGTGGGTTCAGATCCACCTTGCCTCTTTCACCATAGATTAATTTTGTTGAGAGAGTTTTGAGTCGTGAAGAAAACGAAATCACACATGCTATATGTATAATTTTGGAAACTGATGATGAACATACCATACCTTGAAGATGAACATCAGAGAAGCTTAGATCTGTAATCACTATGCAAAACAAAAACTAAACAATTAAAACCATATGGTGATGAACATACCTTACCGGGAGAGCAAAATCAATTACGATTCTGAAGCAGGCATCAGATGAGCAAAATCAATTACAATTCCGAAGCAGGAATCAAAGGAGCAAAATCGATTACGAAAGGAGGCACCAGGGCAAGAACATTTCATACCTGAAGAGCATTTCACAGATTTCACAGCAAGAACACATCAAAAAGTAGATCTAAAGCAAGAAAGAATAAACTCATAAGGAATCGGTGGACGCTGGTTCATCTCCGCCCAGTGATAAACTAAGAACAAGTACAAAGCAAAAATCAAAATCTAAGCATAAAGAAACTGGGAGATGAGAAATCTTCCAAACAAATCAAACAATTCATGTCATATATTGGGTGAACAGAACTTATAAAGTAAAATTAAGCAACTGAACAAATCAAACAATGACGTGCTCTTCTGAAGTCGATTAAACATCTTCGGCTGTAAAAGTGGCTAACCGGTGGAAAAAATGCTTGCTTTTGATGCGCGAGAAGAGAGAATGATCAGTTGGCAGATGAAGATGAGTATGTAACTGGATTAGATCTGGACGCTGTATTCAAATTTCAACAGGAGCTTTAAATCGATGCGGCCAAAGATTTATGCGTAGAACTACAAAAAAAAAGTTTTTAATATTGTCATGGCCAACAAGTATAATTATTATAGTTACAAAAATAGAAAAAACCGGACCTTGAACTTTCAAGTTTAGAAATTGAAGATTTAAAAAACATATATACATCTGAGAAAACATACCCAAAATTAAAAAAAAAAATCAAAGATTTAAAAAGTACATATAAGAAAACATATAGAGGAAACTCACGCAGTGCATCAGCAACGAAAATAAACCAACATTGTATTTGTTTTCTAAGTTCATCAATACTCTCATTAAATATTTTATTATACGTCTGTTTGTTCTTATAAAGAACATGGTCTTTCAGTAAGTGCATAAATTAATGAGCATGATATTATAACAAATACCCTTTACAAGAAGAGTCCATTAATTTCTAATAAACATCGATACACTTCAAGTTTGAAGAGAACCTTTTTCACCCTAATTAGTTATTACTAATTATTTATTTGTTTTTAAAGAAATATTGTGATGGTAAAGTAGTAGTGCTTACATCTAACAAAAGATTGTAATCATATAAAAGCTTTCATAAATTTCTTTTAAAGAAGATCTAGACGTTAATGTTCAGCAAAAAATTAATTTTATACATAATAAACTTTATTTAAAAAGACCATATAATTTATCGGGGTTTATTTATTATATTTTAGTTTTTTATTCACAAATGTTTCGTATCTGTATTTATTGGTTATAAGTTTTCTTTCCTTTTTTTTCTATTTATAGTATATTATTATGAGTTGTTGACCCGTCCGTGCGTTGCGGCGGTCCAACATCGTGTTACCGATAAATACAGAAACTATATAACAAGTAGAACACCTTTATAGTAAAGAAAAGGTACCTTCACGCTAAGAACAGAGAAGACAACAAATCACACCTGCTGGAAAAAATTATTAATAATGGGTTACAACTATTAATGAAGGTGGACGTCGTAAATACGAATAGGCAGACATGAGAATTTATAGTTTCCAAATGCAATCAGATTTTATTTACTTAATTAATTGAAGATACACTAAGCCAAAAGCCACAAAATGCCTGTTGATTAATGACACAGTGGCTGCAAAGGTCAGGCAATACCTTTAACGTATTTATTTATATTGGCATTGACTTGAATATATATACCCTTAAATTCCATTAAATATAAAGCATATATATGAATGAATAGAATACCCAAACATCATTTAATATCGCAATTTACCTACCCAAACATTATTTAATATCGCTATTTACCTGTGGAAATCATCTCAATGGGTTTCAATAACAACACATTTCAAAACACGCTATTTACCTATCGTATAGCACGACACTATTGAACTATTTACAATGATATCAACCATCAACACAGAATATACAACAGCAGCGAAAATAAAATCGGTTATAGCATATCATTTTGAAGGTAGAAATGATGTAACTTAGACCACCCACAACGGTGGGTACGTGGCCTACGTGGCCTTCACGTACGTACAACCAAATTGATGTGGGAATTGGTTTTTGTTTGGTACGTATGTAACCACGTACCTTCACGTACGTGGTTTTTGTTTTTTTTTTAATTTTTTTTCTTTTTCCTCTCACATAATATTAAATCATATTATTTTAATATGGTGGTATGTGGGAAGTACGGGTATTTTATTGATGTGGAAAAAAGTGGGTTTTGTGGTATGTGGGAAAAACGTGACGTGGCAGACGTATGTACCTCGTATGTACCAAGAATCCAAGAAATACCATGACAACACATAGGAAAATGTCATGGAGGCCATAAATTGGTCATAAATTGAATAACTAATTTCTATGTTTTGGACATTCTGCAGAATAACTTCACAATACTAATTTTTGAGTTCTTTCAATGTAAGTTGAACCTAATATTTCATGTTTTCAATATACAGTTCACTTTCCTTGATAAATGGAACTTGCAACCTTTAAAATCAAAATCATAATGAAATCTGATTTTTACACCATTTTACAATTATATTAGTACAGTATCAAGAATTTTGTTGTCACCGTGACAGTAAAACAACACTTATGATTGATCTATTTCTTTACACAAACTTTCTATACCACAAACTTCATTAGCAGAACACGGAAAAGATGATGTCATCTTCTATGCCTAACACAACATAAACAACAATGACAAATAACAAAGGGGAAAAGTACAATCTTAATCATTTTAGCAAGCGATTACCGAAATCCGGATATTTCAAATAGAAGCACATAACCAAACATAAATCCTTTTTGGGATATCCTTTACACATGATGTCCATGTAAGAACAAAGTACATAAACAGCGAAAACAAAGCTGAATAGAAGACAGTCACAGCAAGAAAATGTAACACCTGCAACACTTAAAACAAATAACATATGTTAAACCGGGAAAAATCCAATAATACATTAACTAACTTCATCTACAATACAACAGATTGAGATAAAGAGCAGGGTACAACTATCATTTAAAACTATGATTTCAAAATGCACAATTATAATCAAAAGAGACCAGATAAAAAAAATTAATCATTTCAAAAGAGAGCAAAAGTATGATTACCTACACTATTGTTTACATTGAAGAATTCTGATTTATCTACTTCTTTAAAACATAACCACTTCTGATTAATCTAATTCTGTACAACGATTGTCTTCACCCAAAAAAAAGTTAAACATTATACCACCTATGGTTTATATATCTCTTTACACAAACTTTGTTCACACAAAAGTGTCAGAAATGAACTAATTCATCTACAATAATAGATTAAGATACAGGGCAGCAAAAAAATATAATTTCAAAGGGCACATATCAAACATATTGCACAAAACATAAACACAACACCCTCAAACTTTACCGATTTGCTAAAAGCAAAGAAATCTATCCTCTTTCCCCAACTTCGTGCGATTCTTTAAAACAATACCACATATATGAGGTATTTTTTTTTGTGTGGTACACATGTGTATCATTAAAAAAACAAAAAAAAATGACGGAAATATAACACATATAGTGCGTCTTAGAGAAAACAAATATTAACTCATACTAAAGTATGAGTTTTTTTGTGTGGTACACATGTGTATCACAGAAAAAAATAAAAAATAAAAAAATGTTAACTTTTTATTTTTTATTTTTATAGATTTAAAGATAACATAATTATAAGACTTTTGGTGAAAATTTTTAAAAAATATATTAACGTATGAAAAAGTTATGTTGGTTTTAAGATGGTTTTCGCGTTTTCGTAAAATATATGCGTTTTCGCATGATCCTTTCCTTATATATATATATATATATATATAATTATATATAGTCACGTATTTACTGCTTTATGTAAATTTTGGGATGTTACAAAAGTCATCCATGAATACTTCCATGGATTTTTTGATCATATCGTGGAGTATGGCAACCATGCAACGCTGAAATGTAGCAGGAGCATTACATAAGCCAAAAGGCATACGTCTGTAGGCGAAGGTGTCGTATGGACATGTGAATTTCATTTTCACTTGATCCTCCTGGTCTGTAGGGATTTGGAAATACCCATAGAAACCATCAAGAAATCAATAATACATATATCCAGACAAACGTTCGAACATTTGGTCTATGAATGGCAGAGGAAAGTGATCCTTTCTGGTGGCGTCATTCAGCCTTCTATAGTCTATACAGCCTCTCCAGCCAGTGACTATGCGAGTATGGATGATTTCATTTTTGTCATTAGTAATGACAGTCAATTCTCCTTTCCTGGGTACCTCCTAAATAGGAATAACGCAAGGGCTGTCAAATATGGGGTATATAAGTCTAGCGTCTGGAAGTTTGACAACTTTCTTTTTCACAACTTCTTGAACGTTGGGTTTACCCTTCGTTGTGGTTGAACAACAGGCTAATATACGTCTTCCAAAAGGATCTTGTGAGTGCAGAGCGATGGATTAATTCCTTTGATATTAGATAGCTTCCAGGCGATAACCTTTCTGTGATTACACAGAATAGCAAGTAATGCTTCCTTTTCGTGTGGGCTCAGGTGTGCAGAAATTATCACGGTCGAGTTGCGATCGTCATCCAATAAATGCATACTCTAGATCATCTGGGAGTTCCTTAAGTCCCAAAGCAGGTTGATCCGTAGCTACCTGTGTGCTATTTGAATCTTCCTCTTCTGGGTTGGCTTGAATAGCTTGGACTGACTCATGCGTCGAGTGGTCGTAGTCAGGAGATGGGTTCTTCTCATCTTCCAGGATTTCCTGGGCGAGCTCTTCTTCCTCTACTTCTTGCAACCAAGGAGGATCGTCAGATGCGGGATACCAAAGGGATCTTTCGATCTCCACAGAAAGCTTGTGATCTCCAAGTTGGAGCATCATTTCTTCACTATCCGGGTTGATCACGGATCTCCAAGTTTCTAAGAAGGGTTTTTCAAAAACTAAAGGAGTGTCATCAAGGATTACGAAATCAGAGGGGGCACTAACGTTGTTAAGACAGATTATGACGTCTTTAATGATTCCTTCCAATAGTCGGGTAGATCATTCAGAGAGAACGAATAGCAAAAAAAAGGGGACATTTTGCCTAACTCTTGTTTATCAATCATGGGGGAAGGCATCATATTTACTAGTAAACTATCATCAACTATAGCTGTTTGTATCCTCTTTTTGATAAAACATGGAACATAATTTTTATCAGAAAGTGTTTTAAAGTGTAGTGATTGTTCTTTTGTAAATATAACATACTTTAATTCTTTGAGTTTAGGTGAAGTGAACATCTCATGAAAAATCTTGCATTAGTAGCTATGCTAGAAAGACTTTCAAGAGAATGTGGAGAAATGCGTACCTGATTTGGAAGAGGTTTGCTCTTACCATTCATTGATGAGGAGACTTGTGTATCATTTGGTCTATGCGTTTCTCTTGTCTTTGTGACTGGTTCGTCATCTTGGTTATTTGGGATCTGAATAGAAGGGGTTGCGTCCAACTCCTTTTCTTCAGGACTTGATAAAATGTGATGAGCTTCTGAGATGGTGGGATCTGAGACAACTTCTTTGATTATGATTTCTTCTTTTTCTTCCTCCTTTATTCGACTAAAATGGTCCTCTAGAACCTTTATATGTTCTAACATTCTTTTCGTGGCTTCTTCGAGGTCTACATTATGTCATATGTAAGGTGGATTTTCTATATGTGGTGTATGAACAAAGCTTGTGCTTTGCGAGTTTTACTCATTACATTGCATGCAGACAAAGAAAACATCATCTGTACAAGACGTAGAGTGGGAAGATGTTATGGTTAGTTTATTTTCAAAATCTCTTGATCTAATATCTTCTTGCCAATTATCATGGTTTAGCTCAGATTGATTAAAAGTATGAAAAGAAATATTATTTTGTAAAGATTGTGAGTAAGAACCGTAAAGATAACTTGGACTCCCATCTGGTGGTTCATCCACTCGCAAGAAGGCAGGCGTTCTCACTAAAATGTAACACTCCCAAGAATCATGGGGACCACCACAGATTCTACACCATACAGATTGAGGCCATCCATCATTGTAACCGAAATATTCCTCCGGATTATTATCCATACTTGAAATAATTCTCAGAGAAAAATAGATGAGTAGGATAGAATAATATAATATATATATATATATATATAAACAAAATAAAATTAAGAAAACTTGTCTAAAAATTAAAATAAAACTAATGGCTATGCTGCTAACTTGGACTTTTCTTAAAATCCTCGTTTGTGTCCCCGGCAACGGCGTCAAAAAGCTTGGCGTGTGCTGAGGTCTATATAAAATATGATAATATTTTTCATACCTTTTTAGCAGTTTTAAGCTTTTAAATTTATAAACATGATTTACTTGACGACTACTATTTCACCACATTACACGGACAAGTGCACCCATCGTGGAGTAGTATAGCAGTGGTAAGTTAAATCGGGACCGTTCAAAGACATAGTCGAAAGTGAGGTCTCTGGGTACTCAGCCTGCTGTCAACATCTAGCCAAATCTAAATTTTATTTTAAATTAATTTACCTTAGAAAGAAAAAAGAAAATAGAATACTAATAAGATGGTGTTTTTAAGAAATATAAATCGAAGTTAGTATTACTTGAGAGAACTTACCAGTGGTTAAAGAAGGTTAACAAGTATTTATAATCCTTTCTTAAGATTGTTTACTAGCAGGCAACTGACCGCCTCTCAGCCTCAAATCTAGTATCACTACTCTCCCGAACGATCGTTAGCGAGGAGTATGAACCCCGAGGAACTGTGTTGCTGGTAAAAAAATATAGTGGTGTAATGGCATTTAGTTATGGGGGCCCCTCTCAGACTAGCACACCATACTCGACACGCCGTCTTGAACCAGCAGGCGAACAACCCTACGTGCCGGATTATTTTATTATGAAAATTAACTTTTTAAGGGACTAAGGCTCGTTTCTTTCGTGCACCGCTCTCGCGCATGCACGCCTGGCGTGACCAGAGCCAAGTTCACAAACACGTACCATCTCAGCTTCCGTGAAGTGACAAAATATTACCTACCCCCATTCCCAACCAAATACTTTCATCCCACACCTACGTGGTCAGTCTTGTTTGCTTACATAGACGATAAGGACCCTGAACGTATCATGTAGCATGGGACGCTAGTCACCCAAAGGATCATGCATCGTCCCCCAATCGGGTGTCAGAAGTCCGGTTAATGAGATTTCGACTCCTCAAATGGTCTTTGATACATAGAGAACGCTTGGTTCAAAAGATTAATAATAAACTTTCAATAAAAAGGGTTTTCACAAAGTCACTAGACATACCTTAAGCGAGTTTATAAAGTCATTAATCAACCCACCAAAGGTTTGTTACTTCCTAAGTAAGTATAAGAATTTAGCCAACCATGGATTTAAAGATTTGCTTAAGAGAAAGAGAAGGATTCATAGACAAATGCTTACAAAATTTTACTTAAATTAAAGTTCTTATAAACTTGATTACAAAACCTAAAAATGCTAAATGGCTCAACAAAACTACAAGAAGAGAGGAAATAATTGAGCAAGTTGAAATGAGGGAGGAGGGCTCCTTTTATATGTTGTCTGGGAGAATAACAAGGGTCGTGCTATCCAGGAGATCATCCAGAAATCTTCTGCTGATGGGCAAGGGGGGGTGCTAAACAGGGACACGGGGACGTGCTATGCAGAGGTCAGTAACACAGGGCGTGCTAGAGAGGGACACGGGGCCATGTTGTGCAGAGCTGTGTCAGATTCATTCTTGAGGATGGATATAGGTCGTGCTAAAGTAGCGATCTTGGAACTTTTTTGTGTTTTTGCTCTCTTTTCATCCATAATTTGTTCCTTTTGAGATTCCTGCTCCTGAAAAACGTTGAAGGAAGCAAAATGGCTTTGTTTTAATGTTAGAAAATCATAATTAGACCATAATGTGGAAGATATCTAATATAGAAATATGTATAATTTGATGCATATCAATATGCCATTGTGGCCAATCTCCTATGGGTCGTTTGACCTAAACTGACCATACTAATCAACATGACAAACAGTACATGCGAGCAACAAATTTATAACACGGTATCACGGGTATATCTAGGCACAGTAACAACAACAAAAACAATGTTTGACATGGTTCATGTAAACCCCAAAAAAGTTAAGTAAAAAGTAATGAGGTCTATGAGTTTAAATAGTCAACTATTTGAGTCCAGAGTCAGATTAGTCTTAGTTCAGAATCGTTCCCACAATTCTGATCGACTACAGACGGTTTAGAATATTTCAAGATATTCATGAATATTTAAAACGTATAAAATTCGAACACGTTATGCAGAATTCACACTCTGCATCTAACCGTTTAGATCAGGTCGAATGATTTGTGCAAACGTTAAAGTTCGACATCCCAACACTAAATAGAACATTATTGTAGCGCAGAATTCAAGTACTACTTAGTAGCAATAACTCATTGATCAAACTTGATCAAATAGAACTGTGAATTCCATGCTAAGTTCTTAGTCTGTGTTTTGGCATTGCCTGATTAAAGTGTTTCAACATTTCTAGTGTTTATCTTGAACAGTAGAATCACTTAGGTGATTTTGAATGTGTGATAAAACGCATGTCCTTGGTATGCACATGGATTACCGTGTTACCACGTGAGCATGTTAATTAATTATTTATAGAATCCAATCAACCTTCCTGAATGTACCATTACATTCGTGATTCAAAATATCACTTAAGGTGGCTTTATCGTTTAGTGAGTACTAGATCGTACTACTCATGAACACTTTACATCATAAGAAATTGTGATGATGTGTTTTTCCATCTTATGTCATTGTGTAACATTTTACAGTGACATCAATGCAATATTCATGTATTGGATTGCTTTCGTTTCATATCTCGTATGATACGACTCGTTTCAAGAAATTGATCAAATCTGTGGATGTTCTTCCAGAGATAGATTCAATTATGGACGTTCTCAAAACTTAGAGATGGGTTGAGGTTTCATTTGATTTTAGTCTAGTAAACTTTAATGAACATTGGATCAACACATAGTCGTTAATCTAGTAAGGACTGGTGGTGATGCTCCCACTCGCTTTATGTAGACCAGGCATTCCCTTAATCATCTTTCATTCAAACCACATGGATATTTATTTGCAAGATGAATCTTTAAGCAAGTACTTCTCGTTATCAAGAACGAAATCATTTAGTTTCATAAATACGGTATGAATTTAAATTAGTCAATATCCAAATGTCATGTTATATGCATGAGATGATAAGATGAAATCAAACTGCTTGAGTTTGATGCTATTCTTGATACGATCACCTTATCGTTTGAAAAGAATTATGTGCTTGACACAATGATGATTATTATATCAGAATATACAGTCTGATTTATGATTGATAATTCAATTTATATGACTAACTAATAAAGGAATATTTTAAGATAGTAAAATCGTTATCCAGCCTTGATGGGAGTTGTTAGTCATTTAGAATGCAAGAATGCTTTCATTATAGCAATAATCGTTTGTTGTGAAAGGGTGTTTGTCTAATAAGTCTTGAATATTCTCAAGAGTTGATTCATACAGTCCAATAGTTTCCATTGAAACTACTCTACTTTTGAAGCGTATCAGATATTTATTAATCTGATGATGGACGTGTATTACTCAAATTATCTATCGCAAGATTTCAACTTGGAACTAACTTTGAGTATGCAAGTGATCAGTGAAGAGGCACTTCGTGGGTATGAGGTGTGAAAGGCGATTATCTGCAAGTCATCAGTTATGTGTTTATCGGTTTCTAATCTCGAGACCCAATCCTAAAGATATGAGCAACAAGTGCTTAACAAGATTTTAATACATATGAGTACAAGCTAGTTGTTGTCTTCGACTTTCAAGGTGATGCATGTATATATCTATTTGTGACCATGATGGTCATGTGCACAAGACTCAGATCAATCATACTATAATCATTCAAGTGATTATATTGTGTCAGCGTAGCTGGTAATTCGAACCTTTCCAAACAAGCGTTTCAACTGAGCAAAGGTCCTATTGTTTGAGTCGACGAAATTGAAAAGGCGATTTCATGAAAAGTTCAATTGGATTTAATGAATTCCTGAGCTATGTGATATCAAACCTAGAAGTTTTATGAGTCCATTGGTCATCATGTTAGTCATATCAAGTACGATGAGAATGTCAGACATCATAGTAATAATGGGATTCGGGAGGACAAACGTCCTTCCATTCGCATTATACTAGTCTTATGTTCATTAGATCAAGAGTACCAGGCATAGTATCATGTTATATAAGTTAGAATCTAATCTAGCAACCAAGTGAAAACATTTTCAAGCGTAGATAAATCATGCATATCAAGTAAGTTTAAACAAGAAACTTAGTGCATGTCAAGATTCAAACAAAAGCAAAATATATCCATCCTGGACCCCACCAGGGAAAACAAACAAGCAAGTTATTTAACGATACTACCAAGTATTCAAAGTATGACATGAACTTTATTCAAAGTTTGCAAACATGCAAAGGGGTCATGTCTTCTAGGTTTTGCTTCCAACAACTTCATGTTCCTACAAATATAAAGTATGTCAAGCATATATTTTGAAGGTGGTCTATAATATGAGGTTACAAATATATACCTCTGGAAGTGCCTGCATCGGTCTTCTTCCTTTTCACCTTGGCAAGATATTCTTGGCAGTTGTGTCTCCACTGCCCCATCTTATTGCATTCAAAGCATTGGCGCTGATCTGGCGACTGTGCTTTAGATGCTCTTGACTTGCCTCTACCGGAGCTGCTAGAGCCTCTAGCAGTAGTCTTTCATTTCTTCCTCTCCCCAGGTTTACTCTTGTTTACCTCAGGCTTCTTGACACCAGCAGATCAGACTGCGAGCACGTCAAGGCTTTGGCCTTATTGTTGTTGTTGCTGAGAAAATTAATCTCAACAATTTTCAACATGCTACTGTCTTAACCATACTATTCATGTTAAAGTTTATCCTAAAAGGAGTAAATGAACTGGAAAGAGAATGTAGGATCAAGTCCGTCGCCATTTCCTGAGGAATGACGTAGTCGAGCTTCGCAAGCCGATTGATGTACCCCTCATTTTAAGGACATGGGCGCTAACAGGAGAGGCTTCAGCCATTCGATAGGTGATTAATCTGACAACGATCTCATAGCCTTCTTGCCGGGCCTGGGTTTCAAACATGCCCTTAAGTTCCCGATCATCTGAAAGGCCGTTCCTGATAACCATGCTCTTGTGAATTTCAGTAGACAAGGTGGCCAACATGAGACACGTCACTGAACTTGCATCTTTCTTAAGTGTCTCATGTGCAGCGTGAGCAACATGGAGCTTGTTGGCCATTTGTAGGACAATTTTTAGATTACGATGCCAGTCACGGAAATTGATGTCATCAAGTTTTTTCTTTCTCAAGGAGAGACCTGAGCTGGAAAACCTCATTGTTTGCAGGAGGATTAGCCATCTGAAACAACAAGCAATTATCTTTAGTGTTTCGACGTAATATTCGTATTCAAAGATGGCAAGCAAATCTTGAATAGGAAAGTAGGAACCCGATTTGTAGTTGACAAATAACGGCAGCGTGAAGTGCAATCAAAGCAACTAAGTAATCATAAGGACAACGATTGTCTCTTGTGAATACCGGTCACAACTCCCGTTTATGAGGCTTTCGCCTAATTATTAGCGAAATGCGTTTAGCCTCATCTGTGCCATTTTGTTTGCGAGTGGCTAGATGTACAGTGTTGAAATACTCCAATACACAAAGAAAATGATAGATGTCCTCAGAGGTCAGTGTGCATGCACGGTGTTGAAATACTCCAATGCACACACCTTGGAAGATACCCTGAACACCAAGTGCGGTGTTGAAATACTCCAACACTGATGCATCGGTAAATATGTTCCAAGTTATATTTGACTAGGATGGCATAATCTACCAGTTTTACGGCTTACCAGATAGGATTATTTGATCAAAATTTTAATTAATTAAACGTTTTGACGAAATATATATAAACCCTATCTCACTCGGAACAGTCAATTAAATAACCTCATTATTAATGACTTATATGTCGCAAGGTAATAACCAATTAATTGATAGTTCGATTTTATTGATCGAAAAATTCGAGATCACAATCGAATAAATTGGTTAGGTAATTTCGAGTCTAAATAATTTCAGGACTCAATTTCAGTTGATTGTAAAACAGTTTTAACCATTTAAAACTTAGTTTGGAGTTTTAGTTGGCGCGTTAAGCAGGTTAAGACAAGCAACAAAAACACATCATGCAAACAAACACATATTCAGCGTTAGGAGGTTTCGATATTGTCAGAGCCTTATGACAATATCGAAGAAGGTCTGGGATGTAATTAAAATCAACCATAAGGATGGGCCAAAGGCATCCGGCCAATTCGTAGGTCCATTGGTCGTGGATACTTGCCATACTAGGAAATGTTCTTAGATAAGAACGTACACCACAATGGGGTAGTCATCAATGCTTGTCACGTTCATCAACGGTGAGGTACGCATTTAGAAGAAAATAGAATCAATGCCTAATCTATTTTAGATACAACCGTTGAACCCAAAACATGTGGGCCAATCCAAAACCAAAATAACAAGTGGGCCAAAATTGAGCCAATACATAACACGACAATCAATCATAGCCAAAATATGGGTCGAGCCGAATATGTGTGTTGGACAATCAATTAAAGAACTGAATAATGTTTGGTGGAATTAAATCGACTAAACACGCGTAAATGCAATTCATTTAACTTTCGCCACTTTCGGGTTTTAACCCCAGTTCGCGAAATCAACCGGTTTAAAATCGACCGGTTAGGGTTTGCGTGTGGTGATCAAGGCTCTGATACCACTGTTGGGTTTCGAAAGTGGTATACGGGTGCCCGGTGATGACAAAAACTTTTACATTTTAATTAATCATTACCGACCGAGCTTTTAGCAAATTAGAGTCTGAACGGATTAAACAAGTAATCTGTTATGCACCGAAATAAACGACTTAAACTAAACAAACGCGTAAACCGTAAAGTGTCGTAAATACATCAACGGGATCACGATCACCAGATCACACAAACACCAATAGCGCGTTAAAACGAAACGTGGTAAAATCACAATAACGTAATCATAATTAAACGACTAATCTAAAAGCGAGTTTTAGATATACTTGAGCGGTGCTCTAACAAACATTTGAGACACCGAGGAGCAACGATATGTCGCTAGGGTTTCACGAAAATCTTGATCCGACCGTCCGGATCTAATCGCTTCGCGTATCGCGAATCTCCCCCGATCTACTCATTGTGTGCAACGACGACTCGAGTGACAGCGGTGACAAGCTCGCGCCAAGTGGAGGAGGAAGTGTCGATAGCAGCGGATAGGGTCAGCGGTGGCGACGAAGTCGGCGGAGGCGGCGGTGGCTAGTGCCGTTGATGACAGCGGTGGGTGGTAGATTGGCGATGGCTAGAGCTACGTCGGACGACGTGGCGACGGCTGTGGCCGTAGAAAAAGGAGGCGACGACTCGGGTCTCGGGTTAGGCGGCTATCGACGGTTTGGATGAACCGAGAAGGGTCGTCAAGTGGTGGTGTTTCGGTGGTCGTTGGACAGAGACGTCGCAATGGTCGCAAGCGGCTAGGGCTTCACCGTGGAAGGGGGGCCGATGAGAGAGGAGAGTGGCGAGGGAGAGGGAGGCGTTGAATGGGGATTAGGGTTTTCCTAATCCTTAGTTGATTGTTTATATAACCAACTAATTACCCTTTCGGTCCCTCGTTAATCCTCTTTACCAAAACAAACCACCGATGTTTACCATTAATTAGTAAAACGAGTTTATTAATCTAAAATTTATAAACCCGAGAACTGATAAACTCAAATAACAATTTATTTGATTCACCGTAAACGTTAATCGATAAATCGAAACATTATTCTCCGTAGATTATCGCGACGCTAACTTTGTAATTAAATATATGATTATTAATCAAGAATAAACAAAGTTAATTACTAATTTCATGTGATTTACCGGTTAATCATTTAAGCGGATTTATTTCTCGTTGCCCTCAGTGTAACTCTTACAGGTCTTAACCGGGTCGGGTTCTTAGCGTTGTCGGATCTAGATATATAATATCCAACAGTACTTTCTCCGCATATCAACTTCCGATTCCAAAGTATACTCAGGTCCACAACGATCATCCCATTTATCTTTACCATCGGCACCTTCTTCCTACGTAGCTTTTTGACAATCAGTTCTACAATCTCAATGGGTTTCTCAGTAAAGTTGAGCTTTTAATCCACTCTGATCTCCTTTAGAGGGGTCGCAAGAGCTTTATCCACCTAACATTTGCGCAAATTGGAAACGTGGAACACATCATGAACTCCACTAAGTTCTTCCGGAAAATCCAATTGGAATTCCACGCTACCAACCCTTGAGATTACCTTAAAGGGTCCTATGTAACATGGACTTAGCTTCCCCTTCTTTCCAAATTGTATACCCTTTCCAAGGGAATATCTTAAGCATTACCATGTTGCCTTCTTCAAATTCCAACAGTTTGCGACAACGATCAACATAACACTTTTTCCCGTCCTGGGCGGCTTTGAGTTGACTACGAATTTCTCAAATCTTTTCGGTTGATGCCATGACGAGATTTGATCCCGTGAGGTGTCCTTCTTCCACCTTAGACCAACACAACGGTGTCCTACACATTTCTGTCGTACAATGCTTCGAGTGGTTCCATTTGAATGCTGGTGTGATAACTGTTGTCGTGCATGAGTTCCACCAATGGAAAGTGGTTATCCCAAATGCCCCCAAGCTCTATCACATATGCCTTAAACATGTATTCCAAAGTTTGAATCATGTGTACACTTTTCCTATCCATTTGTGTGTGATATGTCATGCTCAATTTAACCTTTGTTCCCAGCACTTCTTGAAAGCTTTTCCAGAAATGAGAGGTGAAGGGACCATCCCTATCCAATACAATGGACAATGGTACTCCATGCAGAGAGAATATTTTATCCACATAGAGTTTAGCTAAATACTCCAAGGATAAGTTCCCTTTATAGGCAAAAAGCGGGCATATTTAGTTAGACGATCCACAATTACCCAAATGGCATCATTGCCGCTACTAGTCCTTGGGAGCTTTGTTGCAAAATCCATAGTGACCATTTCCCATTTCCATCCGGGTATCTCTAACTGTTGAAGATCTTTGGCTGGTTTCTGATGCTTAGCATTCACTTGTAGACAAGTATGGTATTTCCCAGTGTATTCCGCAATTGCCTTTTTCATACCCGGCCACTAATAATTTCCCTTCAAATTCTGATACATTTTTATCACCTCCTAGGTGCATCATTTACTTGGATTTATGTGCTTCGTGAAGGACCACCTCGCGAAGACCTCCCTCCTTAGGTATCTAGATACGGCTTCCTAACCTAAGGATGTTGTCTTTCCCTTTAGTAAGACAGTTTACAATGGTCATTATCTCTTCCTTCTTATTTACGTTAAGATCTGCCAATTGTTTCTTTTGAGCTTCAAAAATCTCACCGATCAGATCGATGCATACATCTATTCTCATGGCTCGTAACCTCACTAGCTTGGGTCTCTATTTTCTACTCAACACATCAGTCACTATATTGGCCTTTCTTGGATGGTAGTTTATTTCACAATCATAATTGCTCAGCACCTCTATCCATCGCCTCTGACGCATGTTCAATTCCTTCTGACTGAAAAGATGTTGCTAACTTTTATGATTAGAGAAAACCACGAACTTAGTTCCATAGGGATAGTGCCTCCAAATCTTTAAAGCAAATACTACAGCACCAAGCTCCAAATTATGCGTGGTATCATTTTTCTCATGTGTCTTAAGTTGTCTTAATGCATAGGCGATCATTTTATCATGTTGCATTAACATGCATTCAAGCCCATTAATGAATGCATCACAATAGACCACAAAATTTTATGTTCCTTCAGGTAAAGAGGGTATGGGGCAGTGCTCAACTTCTACTTTAACAATTCAAATGCATTGGTGTGCTTCTATTTCCAATCAAACTTCACATTCTTCTGGGTTAGCGCAGATAGCGGAGTTGCAATCTTAGAGAAATCTTGGATAAAC